>OZ059791.1:6736955-7336955 GCA_964057025.1 Standfussiana lucernea | reverse complement strand
CGTTGGTGCCGGCTGCAAATTGTAGATCTTTGACACTCGTAACAGGTGGCCCGAAAGTCTGACCAATCTTACCAAGAGGTATCGTATTACCATGTACTAACTGGGTTGTGGAGGTCAGAGAGGCCGTCGCTCCGTGTAAAATACTGGTGTTCAGCTGCATCCGGTTAGACTGAAATCTGAATCCAACATATTACCATACTATACAATACCATAATATACAAGGAAGACGAGCACTTAAAAAATATTTTCAAAAATATATCGCCAAAAGGGGATGACTGTTTAAATGAAAATTTTTCATTTTTCCGTAGGAAATTCTCATCGGATACATTAGTTATACTCGTAGGTACCTACCTACTAATATAAAACGAAGCCTTTGTCTTATCTTGATTCGATTCTACATATATTTTGTTGGTTCAATATCTCTTTTAACAGCATTTTTTCCCATAGTAAAACATGATGGTCTCTATATAGCACATGCACGATTTACTACGCTGTTAAAGTAAACCCGCGGTATACACTCGCAAAATAATTACAAGTACAACAGGTCTGTTTTATTGTCTGCAGTAAAATTGTTTGTTTTATGCCCACATCAATCAAAATCGTAGAGGAACGGAGAAACGCGTAAACAGGCACATACCATAATAAAAGACGAGCATATCCTCCCATAGCTGTTTGAACAGAGCAAATTAAATTTTCTAATTACAAGAAACCTTTAAACATAATATTGTGTGTTGTATTTTATGTTGTTTATGCAAGTTAATTAATATAAGCAATTAATAATGGTAGTTTATAGGCTGATATTTCCTGCAGGTTCGGTAGATAAGTGTCGTTTTAGTAAACAATTATGATATGTTTATGATTCGATTTAAAACTGTTTTGCAAGAGGATTGGAATGGCCTGAACAGAACCTTGGTTAATATAAAAGCTTGAAATAAGACCCAGAAACACCAATTACCGAGGTAGAATCTATGATTCCGAATTGAAGTTTTTTCAATTGAATCATGCAAATATTTACTAAGTAGGTACTTACTTTTAGATCTTCATGCCTACCTAGTATTCTGTTTGCCAATTTATGTTACCTTTATTTATTTGTCTGTTTACCGTGTCTGTTTGTATGTTATGTAAGTAACAAAAGCTGGCCTTCATTTGCTACCGAAGAACAACTGAAAGCTGAACAAAATCCCAAATAGCACCTAAAAAATGGTGTCATTAAAAAATCAGTTTAGTTTCAGTTCAGCCGTGAATGAATCGCGGCGATAATGTATTTGTCACGTCTGGGGTATTAATAGAGCGAACACTCATCATCCTAATGGAAACTCATTGAGTGGAGTCGGCCAGCCGTCGCCACCGTATCGCACGCTCCTTCCCAGAACGACGCTGACGTGAGCTTACCAGAGCTTCTGGGCGTCCCGAGAACAGAGATGTATGTGGAGTCGTGTTATCATATTATTTTTATAATAAGGAATTATGGTTAATTTATACTTGCCATTAGACAGTAAATATAAAGTAGATTTAGTAAG
This sequence comes from Standfussiana lucernea, assembly GCA_964057025.1. NCBI lineage: Eukaryota > Metazoa > Arthropoda > Insecta > Lepidoptera > Noctuidae > Standfussiana > Standfussiana lucernea. The sequence continues at coordinate 7,335,435 of OZ059791.1, read as the reverse complement.
AATATATGTATGTTCTCACAAAACCTGTGATAGCTTTTAGAACTTTGTGATCCGAAACAGTTTGACAAATGCGTTGTTAGTCGGCAAACATTTAGAAAAATCTTATAAATAAACTATTTATTCGACGTTAATTACCATAATTTTTAAAATAAATCAAAAAGCTGTACACATCACAATCTCCATTAATTTTCTTTTATCTTTATGAGCTTAAACAATATGTTCGGTGATCCATCCTTGAGCAATACCCTTGGAGCTATTACGGCTCATTAAGTAACATTATATGTAACTATTACCTATCTAACAATAGATACATGGATACCTACTCCGTAACCAAAAACTACAAATAGATAGATAGCCAGTAAACTAGCTAAGAAATAATGTGAAATGTCGGATAGTTCGTGCGGATTGAAATCACAAAAGGGAGTTTTATTCTACCGAGCAGTGCCCGTCATGCGAATAACTGCTTATTCGACTGATTAATTCTTAATTAATGTGCTATTTTAATGTCAATATCATAATCAACAGCTGGAAAGCTTCCACTACCGTCTCTCGCAATGGTGTCTTATTTAATCATAACGCTGTAGTATGAGTGATACAGCAATGTGATATGATGTGAATTGCACTTACTAACATGTCATATCGTGGAAGGATTTAGCCTACTTCGTCGAGTCCTGCGTCAGAAGAAGATCATATTTGGATTGAACGAAGATGACACAGATGCCGAGATAAACGCACGTCCTACAAGTAAGTATATTTACATTATCTACACTGGGCATATATCTACTAGATATTAAAACCAACTATAGTAAGCGCCAGATAAACGTGGAATAAAGTTCATTGCCCTTTCCTTAATTTCTCTGCGTAGGTACGCGGACATAAATTATGAATCGTTTTTCATTACTAAAAAAAGGAAAGGATCACGATAGATGTCGATTCAGGACAGCTTTATGTCATTATTACTGTTTTCGGAATTAAGTATGTCAATAAATGTATGTGGGTCAATGACCGTTATTCCACGTTTATCTGGCGCTTACTATAACAGGAACGATCAGATTTGCTACCTAATTACAAGGCTTTGAATTCAGGCTAGGTATTAGGTCTTGTGTTGTCTTGAAACGTAAACATACATAAGTTTAATCTTTTCACTTCCCAATTTTGTCGAAAGACCGAATACAGTAGGTATTGTATCCATTGGGTACCTTATCTTTTCCTGTTAGTCGTCAAAGTCAACAGAGGGGACTGGATTTTTAACGGTAGGTATTCGTGAGCGATGACTAAGCTACTTTATGTCTACGTACCTTTACAATTACCTGATGCCATTCTGTCCTAAAGACAGGTGGATATCTAGACTGTCACGATAAACATTCTGACTGCAAAAAAAAGGAATGCTTTAGTGTTTTGACGTAGGGTAAGACCATGGAGTTACATATGGCAGGTTATAGTGGCTATGGCACTTTTAACTCTGACTACTGCTCAAACTCCCTAAGTTGCAGCTTGCAGCACCTCGCAGCTCTAAGTTACGAACTTCCCTTGTTAGGGACTACTTGAACTTTATTTATTTTTTTTTTTTTTTTTAATTAAATTCATACAGAGGTGTTACTTAATTAAAACTGCCGGCTCCATTGCATATCATTTAAGAACAGAACAGTGTCGTGGTGGCTTGACTATGTAACAAAAAAGAAGTTGTCATCTTATGTCCTAAAGTCACTCCCGCTGATAAGTTTGAACTGCATTAATAGGTCTGTGTAAACAAAAGTCGTGATTACCATGAATGGCAATTCCGATTTCGTTGTGCCGGTGACCGGTGAATCACGCTGAGCCAAGCAGGCGCCTACTACAGCCACCGGCGAACCAAGTCTTGACTATTACGCACTGGTCATAAATTTAGACACTTTTGGACTATGAATAGCCATTATCAAACGGCTACGTACATGCACATAAAAGGCTATATTTATAGAATGCTAACTACTTACGATAATAACCGCGGATGCTTCATAATTGAACGGTATTTGTTTATTTTTCCTCGTGTAGGGAGCAGAATGCATAATGAATTAGTAGGAATTTCGGTTCGTATCAACTAATTAATTCAATTTAATTAGATAAATACGGACTTTGACTTCAAACAATCACTTCAGAAAATTATTTAATTAATGATGATTTATGTACCGAAGTAGTTGCAAATTGGTACAGACCTACCTAGGAATGTCACTACCTCCTTATTTTTTTTCTTACATAGGGCATGCGGAACCCTGTTTCGGTCCTATAGTAAACATAACAAACCATAGTAAACCCGGGAAAGCCCGGGTTTTATTATAGGACCGAAACCGGGTTCCGCATGCCCTAATCCTACATAAGTAGTTATAGATTGTGCGAAAGATGATAATTATGGACCGCTTCTTTACTCTAATGGTCGCAACCGCTACAGACTGCTGTCTGATTTTGATTACCACGTCGGGCAAAGTCAGGCAAAGTGTTATTAGATTTTTCCATCAGGAATTTCTCGGTAGCAGCCACGGATTTGTGGCCGGTTGATGGTAATAGAATCCCCTACATAGAACTTCAACATAAAAAATATATATAAAAAAAAGTTAAAAAGAAAAAAGAAAAAAAAGAAAAAAAAAAAAAGAAGAAAGTTTATATTTAAAATAGTTATCTGATTTATGTTTTATGTCTTCCATTTTCTCTTTTTCTTTTACACACTTTGTCTACATCTCTTTTTTTAGTATCTCCTTTCGCAGGTTTGCTGGAAGAGATTTCATTAGAAATAAGCAATACCTTTGTACTCTCTTTTCTGTTCCTTTCTTGATTTCTGTATTTAGTGTGTACATAAATTGTTAAATAAATAAATAAATAAATAAATAAACTGGCGAAATATGGACGTAGGCATTGTGAGGTAGGTACCTACATCTCCGGGATGGCCGACGACCGGGATTACAAGGCGTAAAACATAGATCCCCAACGGGGGCGGTACCGCCCCTTGGTGAGCGCTGGAGCTTTTCATGAGGGCGATAGCGGGTCTAAAAGCAAATGTGGAGCGTTATGAAATGGCTCTATTTTCATGAAAAAACATTTTATCTAGTCGTCTAAAATGTTTATCTTATTAACTACATATTTTGTAAAAGGGGCGTTGGAATTTGTTTTTCTTGCAAGGAGGCGTTAGTCCTTAGAAGGTTGGAAACCTATGGCGTAAAGTTAAGATAATTATGGTTAATAAAAACGGGGTGATTTGACTACAGAGGTGGCGGCTAATAGAGATGTTTGGAAGAGGAAGAATTGCAGATCCCACCGGATATAGAAAAGTAACAGAAGTTTATTAACAACTAGCTGACCCGCGCAACTTCGTCTGCGTAACATTATTGCTGGATGCTCTGCTCCTTTTGGTCGCAGCGAGAAGTCATATAGCCTATAGCCTTCCTCGATAAATGGACTATCCAACACTATAAGAATTTTTCCATTCGAACCAGTAGTTCCTGTGATTAGCGCGTTCAACCAAACAATCTTCAGCTTTATAATATTAGTATAGACTAGCGGCCCGTCCCGGCTTCGCACGGGTATTTAACAAAACCGGAGGGGTCCGAGATAGGACGGGATAGGACACGATAGGACGGGATAAGGCGGGATAGGGCGGGATAGGGCGGGATAGGACGGGATAGGACGGGATAAAACGGGAAAAGACGGGATAAGACAGGATATGTCTGGAACATTTGTATGATTAATAATCCATTTTTCCAGCTCTCCCAAAGAAATTGTGGATGGTTCATATTTGATATGCCGGCAATATAATAAATAGTTATAAAACTACCGTTTTGTACGTATTTTAAGTTCAGAGTTTTTCAAATGCTCCAAGATTGTTTTCGGCTTTAGGTGGAGGTCATACAGTTTATTAATTTCAGATTTTGCTTCGTCGCAAATACCATAATGGTAGTTTTTCTTAATGGAATCGTGATTATGCTCGCAATCTGTACTATAAAGTAACATTGCCTCTGTATCCGCCTCAAATAGCAAATTTATTTCTGCAGCAAACTGTACTCCTTTACGTGGTACTTTGTTGCACCTGTAAAATCGTTTTTTTTTTTCTTGGAAATATGTGTAGGTCGTACTGCCCACGTCTTTTCTGCATTCACGGCTTCTTCGGTAAAACTTACACACGAAAATTTGTTTATAAATATCCAATTCTTAGATTCACCTCGCTTTTTTTTCGACAGCTGACCTTCTTGCGATTTCTCGCCAGAACAGTACAGTGGTACTTCATTTTCACTTTTCGACGTCATAACTAATTATTACTCATCGAAAACTTAATTACAGCGAAAACAATTGCAATACGAACGCACGAACGACAATAAACAATTACACGTAATCAACTCAACTCGTCGTTACATGAATCGAATGGCGCTCTCTGATCGGTGCAAATGGCCGGTCGCTGTCGTCTCGCGTATTCGCGCCAAATCATGCAGTGGCTATTTTCACGATAAAAGAATATGATGATTATTTTACATGCTAAGTTATAACAAATGATGCTGTCTGTAAAAGCTTGAATAATATTTTTAGAGGACATTGTGTTGAAGCTGTAAAACGTAAAATGGTGACGAGATGTAAAATCCATGGCCGAGTTAGTAAATTAGGTGGCAATGTATAAATAAGAAGGACAAAACACAATAATTGATGATCTTTACTTGACGCTTTCTATAGAATATTTAGGTAGTTGGCGTTGTAAAAAAGACGAATTAGTTTATTAAAGGCTGTCATTTTCCCGTTGCTTAGTTATAAAATTGGAAGTTTAATCATGTGGTCAATAAATAATTTCGTGGCTTGACTTATAATTTCCCATTTATAAATAAGTTATGTTTTTTATATATGTACAACGTGGCGCCGACAATACGACAATAAATGAAAACACTGGTAATACTAGTTCATAGGAATATTTTTAAACTATCAAATAAATCCTAACATCGATATTGAAAAAAAAATTCAAACAAACTAAATGGCATAAAACTGTTAACGAAATACAACACCATTTATAAATATTGGTTTACCAACCTTAGATATAATTTGCACTAACTCGCGTCTGTAAATAACATTTATGGAACCTATTTGGCAAAGTTTTTTGAAATAGCGAGTTGACAAGTTGTTTAGTGTTTGTACCGATGCGGGGATCGTTAATTTGTCGGTGCTAGCCTACTAATCTACATCATGTAGAAAATTCTGAATATGAAAAATAATGTCCTGTGACTAAACTACTGGATATATTCGAATTAATTTTTGTATGCTGACTGGGAACGTCATGAGGTATACGCAGTTTAATTTATTGTCGTATTGTCGACGCCATCCTGTATAAAAATATACAACAACTAGAATTTATGCTAGCCTGGTACTTTATGGTGGGTTATTAATGTATTTTTAAAAATCGATATCACCAGATGAGCAAAATTACTTTATTAATTAAAAACAGTAGGTATTTTGTTTTTAATGTGACTGTAGGTACTCTGTGACAGCCATGTCGAGGTGAAACAAAAGACAATGCATTAAAATCAAGAAAAATCACGAGTCGACGTAAAGGGAGTCGACATAGCGGAAATGATTCGTTTAGACTTTAGAGGCTTCATACCTGTGCTTCTCCTTCAACCTGCGAAAGCAAGGCACGAGAAAAAAGCAAATTAAATCATAATAATTCATGACAAAAATACTCAGTGTATTGTACAAAGTGTATTGAAAAATGTCATTTGATGCACGTGGGCATTTCTTACTGCAGTTCTCGGCTCCATAACATTAAAATTCAAATTACAGCATAGCTATTCACAAACACTCGATTGGCTGTCATATCCAATCGATCGACAGTCCTATCAAAAAAGTCCTCTAATCGCTATTCACAAAACCGATACCGAGTATTCGATTCGATTGTGATTCGATTGTGATTCGACATGAAGACATCAATCCTGTCGGAAGTGCAATCGAACCAAAAATAAAAACGCTGATGAACTAATTTAGGCTTTGTCTGAAGTACGTATACGTATTGCATGTAAAGTTTTACTATTGTTTTGACCGCTGCATAAATATTTATACGATTTTTCATGGTGTATGTAATCCTAATTCTTTGATTTAAATTATTTGGGTAGATGGTGTACCGGGCTCTGCCATCCAGGGACCGTCACCGTGCCGCATATCAACAGAAGCAGGAGAAATTGTCTCTTCAACAAATACCACTCCGTGAATATTATAGCGCGTGGCCATAGTCGGAACTACGACGCCATCTTTTACCATACCATAAAAAGAGTTGTTACGTATCCATTTATTAATGATATCACTGTTGATTGTTTTTTTTTAATATATTTATAGTTACTCAACGGATATTCAGTATAATCTACAGTAAAACCTAAAGAAATACTCATTAAAGATAATTTATAGTCCACATTCGATTTTCTACCACAAATGTTCATTTTCTACCATGCCATTCGGATCTGTGGTTATAATTATACCAAGTTTGACATATTGATGCACTTTTTCTTGCCGAGCGCTGCTTATTCTATTCTATTTTCATTAAATGGCAAGCAAAGCCGATGTCGACTATTCTTGCTTTTTCTTATTCTAAGATTCTGCCAATGTCCAGTGAATTGGACAGGTATGTTAAAAAAAAAATGAATACGAGACTTGTCTTCTTGATCTTTGATTGATACAACCGTAGACACAACTGCACACTTGAGATGGTCATACCATTATGACAGCTGACTGAATCTGACAAAACAAGTGACACTGACAATACAATCCATGACATGGATTGTATTGGATTGTATTGTCAGTGTCACTTGGCCATGTATTAAACGGAGTTCGATTGTGCGGATATTGTTGAATTGAATTGATTGCAGTTTAACTTAAATTAGACATTGAATTTCATACTAATAAATAGCTCAAAGGTAAGTGTACACATTTGAGATAAGTTTTGCTATCTATTGTTACTTGTTAATGCAGACATCTAAAGCTAAACATCATTTTTAACTTGCAGATTTTGGCGGGAACCGTTATTATACATTTTGTCTATAGAAAACTTCATACGCAAAGCATAAATCATGGATAAAAAGAGACAATTCACTAAAGCGCCGCCACCAAAGAGATTTAAATCGGGTGACGATGACGAAGATAACGAAGTGCCATGTAGTTTTGAAGAGCAGCTTGCTTTTATGGAAACTGAGTTTGAATCGCAAGAAGTGCTTGGAGAAGGCCCAGAAAATCAGTCTACCAACATGAAATGGTCTCGACCTGCACCACCTCCAATGGATCCTAAGAAAGATAAGTTAGTGTTTCAACAAATAGATATTGATCACTACAATGGTCAGCCCATTCCGGGCATGCCTGGGTCACAGCTGGCTCCTGTACCGATTATGCGAATGTATGGCATAACTATGGACGGAAATTCTGTTTGCTGCCATGTTCATGGGTTCACGCCTTATTTCTATGTAACTGTTCCGGTTAATTTTACTAATTCATCATGCAATGAACTCAAAAGTAACTTGAATAAAGCAATATTAGAGGACTTACGCTCAAACAAGGATAATATTAGAGAAACTGTATTAAAAGTGGGCTTGGTACAAGCTAGATCTCTTATGTTCTATCAAGGTGATAAAGACATAACCTTGGCAAGGGTATCTGTGGCTCTTCCAAGACTTATTGCTGGAGCCAAAAGACTAATTGAAAGACAACCAACCTCTTTTGGCTTAATGGATCCTTTATTCTATGAAAGCAATATTGATTTTGATATCAGATTTATGGTAGACACTTCAGTTGTTGGGTGTAGTTGGATTGAATTGCCAATAAATAAATGGTCTCTGAGATCAAAAGATTCACAAGTCAAACCTGAATCTAGATGTCAAATTGAAGTAGATGTAGCCTGGCAAGCATTCATAGCTCATCAGCCAGAAGGGGAATGGTCCAAAGTTGCACCATTCAGAATATTGAGTTTTGACATTGAATGTGCTGGACGTAAAGGTGTTTTTCCAGAGCCAAACCATGATCCCGTTATTCAAATAGCATCAATGGTTATTAGACAAGGTGAACCTGAGCCTTGTGTAAGAAATGTATTCACATTAAACACATGCGCACCTATTGTGGGATCACAAGTGTTGAGTTTTCAATCAGAATCTGAAATGCTTGCAAAGTGGTCTGATTTCTTCCGTGAACTTGATCCTGACATAATTACTGGTTACAACATTAATAATTTTGATTGGCCATATCTCATAAACAGAGCAAAGCATTTAAAAGTGGATAATTTTGACTTTTTGGGACGCATCAGAAATGTTAGATCTGTAATTAAAGATGCTGTCTTACAATCAAAACAAATGGGACGCAGAGAAAACAAAAATATAAACTTTGAAGGCAGGGTTCCATTTGACTTATTACTTGTTTTGGTAAGAGATTATAAACTCAGATCATATACTTTGAATGCAGTCAGTTACCATTTTCTTCAAGAGCAAAAAGAGGATGTTCATCACAGTATAATTGGAGACCTTCAAAATGAAAGTGAACAAACAAGAAGGCGACTGGCAATGTACTGCTTGAAAGATGCGTATTTGCCACTTAAACTTTTGAATAAGTTAATGTGTATTATTAATTATATGGAAATGGCAAGAGTAACAGGTGTCCCACTACTTTGCCTGCTAACAAGAGGCCAGCAAATAAAAGTAGTGAGTCAATTACTTAGAAAAGCTAAGGATGCAGGATACTTAATGCCTGCTTATCATGGTCAGGGCTCAGATGAGCAATTTGAAGGAGCAACTGTCATTGAACCCAAAAAAGGATATTATGCAGACCCTATATCCACTTTAGATTTTGCCTCTTTGTATCCAAGCATTATGATGGCTCATAATTTATGTTATACTACACTAGTCCCACCACACATGCACAACAAAACTAATTTGAAAGATGATGATGTAACTATTACACCTTCCAAAAACATGTTTGTGAAGTCAAATATTAGAAAAGGTCTCTTACCTGAAATATTGGAATCATTGCTTGCTGCAAGAAAGAAGGCCAAAGCAGACTTAAAGGATGAAAAAGACCCATTTAAGAGGTCAGTTCTGGATGGCAGACAATTAGCTTTAAAAATCAGTGCCAACTCTGTGTATGGATTTACAGGAGCTCAAGTTGGAAAACTACCTTGTTTAGAAATATCAGGCAGTGTAACAGCTTATGGTCGAACAATGATAGAATTTACTAAGTCAGAAGTTGAAAAGAAATTCACAAAGGCAAATGGCTATAAAGAAGATGCAATAGTTATTTATGGTGATACTGATTCGGTGATGGTAAAGTTTGGTGTGAAAACTCTTGAAGAAAGCATGGAATTAGGAAGAGAGGCTGCTGACTTTGTAACAACAAAATTTGTTAAACCAATTAAATTGGAATTTGAAAAAGTATACTATCCATACTTACTTATTAATAAGAAGAGATATGCTGGCCTCTATTTCACTAAACCAGATAAATATGATAAAATGGATTGCAAAGGAATTGAAACTGTAAGAAGAGATAACTGTCCTCTAGTATCCAACATGATGAACACTTGCCTTCAAAAGTTACTCATAGATAGAGATCCAGATGGTGCTGTAAATTATGCAAAACAAATTATTTCGGACTTATTGTGCAACCGCATAGATATATCTCAACTTGTTATAACAAAAGAACTTACGAAACATGACTATGCTGCTAAACAAGCTCATGTTGAATTGGCTAATAAAATGAAAAAACGAGATGCTGGTACTGCGCCTAAACTTGGTGATAGAGTCCCATATGTTATATGCTGTGCAACAAAAAATACACCTGCTTACATGAAAGCTGAAGATCCTATATATGTATTAGAAAACAGTGTTCCCATAGATTTCAATCATTATATGGAAAATCAGCTATCTAAACCACTGTTAAGAATTTTCGAACCAATATTAGGTGAGAAAGCTGAATCTCTCCTTTTGAAGGGAGAACATACTAGAACCAAAGCAATGGTAACTTCAAAAGTAGGTGCTTTGGCTGCTTTTACAATGAAAAAAGAGAAATGTATAGGATGTAAAACTGTTATGCCTAATGATACTGTTAAAGCTTTATGCAATCATTGCCTGAATAAAGAGAGGCAGATATATATTTCAGAAGTATTTAAGTTAAGGCAGCTTCAAGAAAAGTTTTCCAGGCTTTGGACTGAGTGCCAAAGATGTCAAGGCAGCCTTCACGAAGAAGTTCTTTGCACTAATAGAGATTGCACTATTTTCTATATGAGAAAAAAAACAGGTATTGAATTAGATGCCCAAGAGAAAACAGTTCTAAGGTTTGGAGAACCCACATGGTAATTGAAAAATGTAGTAAGTAAGTATTTCTTGCACTGTATTTTTTACATACATACTTACAACTCACGCCTTCTTTCCATGGGGCTAAGCAGAAATCACTGTATTTTTTGTATTGAAATAAAGACAATTATTGTTTTATTTACTTTTTTTAATTTCATTTTATGTTACTAATGTGAAAAAGGTACAATTTTATAGGCGAGTATAAGACAATTACCATTTGATAATTTAACAAAACAGATACTATTTTCACAAACATTTAGGTTCCATGAAAAGCAAATTTGACACTTGGAATGTACATCATCCATCAGTTCTTGTTATTGCATTTTCTCTATCATTCAACTTGTCTCACTAATGTCAACATACAAACCAATATAACAGAACTCTTCATCCAATATAAGTCATTTATAAGACTAATTCATACTACAGACTAATATTTTTAAATATTAAGTAAATCAAATAATAATTATGTATAAAATACATTGACACCACAAAATTAACTTATTTTATTAATAGGCATTATGATAGCCCACTTTTATGTGATAAACAGCTGCTTTACTTATTTATATCACAGGAATGTAATATTATGCAAATGCAATACATGTACAAGAAACAAAATAAAAGCTCAACTACTTAACCAAATATCATACCATTTCAAATGAAAAGAGTAATACATAAGTCTAACACTTAAGTACAATAATATTATTATTTCATAGATATGTGTATGATCTTTAAGATTAATTTCTTGGTGGTTGAGATATGCTCATGTGTTAGTGATGTCTGTAGCAAAGAGAAAATATAGATAACCGCCAATACATTAACAAAATAATAATAACTAAACATGACCCATGTTATTTGCTATACTTACATAACTTGTTATCATAACTTTGTTGAAAATATTTTTTTATTTTTTTTGGTATTTTCGAAAAGCAAAACCTTCATCAGTTGTTGTATAAACATGAATATAACATATATTATGATTTTTTATATTTTAGTTAGGTTATATAATTTAAATAATGAATAAATGTGATTTCATCTGTTCTCTTGGGATAAAGTTCGACTTATACTTTGTCGAGGAGTCTTGATGGAACTGTTATTCTTTGAAATATTTGGTATTGGCATCTCGAAAGGTACAGAATTCATTCCAGCATGAGAGGTTAATCTCATAATGTCTTCTAATGTTCTTATGAAGGTATCACATGTAGCAGTAAGTAAACTTGAGGCATCTTCAATAGCCTGGAATGAAAATAAGAGAAATTGGTTACCTTACTACTGCTAAATCATCCTATTTCTTCTACTGTATATATTTGGGCACTTTGTTAAACATGGTATAACAGGAACAGTCTACAGATGTACCAGAAAGCCTTTACAAGAATTGCCTTCATTGCATCTTGTATTTCTAAAACAAACTTTCAACGCAATTGACAAGTTTTTTTGTAGCTTGAGGCAATCCAGTTTTCCTTCATCATTATTGCTGATTTGGATAGACCCTCTCGATACATACAGATCAGAACAAGCAGCGACAAAAATCTGATGATTTTCACCTGGGTATCAGGACCAGCTTCAGTGTTTGCTGCACTCTTCACTGCATGGACTTGCTGCATCATCAGATCACAGTATAAGCGCAACTCAGACTTCTTATGGCCCAAAGAATTGGTGTCTTCCAATGCTGCAGCTGAAAATATATAAATAGTCACAGAATACTATTATTTTTCATCAACAGTAACAATATAGACGGTCCCTATGTACAAAGCGACATGTTCAAACACTCGCTTGTCGCTTTTCTATGTAGAGACCGTCAATATGAATAGAGTATTGTTGCTATGCTGATAAGGATTTAAAGAGGAAGTTTTGAAGTACCTAAAACTCTAACAACGATACATTAACTTTAATTCTTATCTCTCCAAGGATGTTTGATTGTTATAACATGCTGATAATACAATTTCTAGTACATGGTAAATAAATATTATATTTTGAACCTTTTAATTCCTTTGAGTCCACACAAGCTTTTGCACTACCTAAAGCCACCAGCCACTTCTGTCTATCTTGGGGTGAAGGTGCTCTCAAGTACATGTGTTGCTGCCCAGGGATGACTAGATCAAGCCTTGTGCCATCTATTGCATTCACTGAAACAATTAAGAAAGTTTAACCAGATTTCTCGTCTTCAGTAGCCATCAGCATATACAAGTAAAAAGGGGCATGGCCATGGAGAGCAAGGGTACTAACGACAGTGATAATAAGAGCATAGGTACGGGACTAAGCTGTTTATTACCGTATACAGTTCCAATACCCACTAGTGTTTACTTTTGCCTAACATTTCTTGTTGTTAAAATCTGCTTTAAAAGTGTAAAAGTACCACAATCTTGTTATGTCATAATTACAACTTAAACTGATGTTACTGCCATGAAGTTATTACCTAACTAAAACAACTTTCACCATATCTACCGCTACAAGTAGTTGGTGCTGAATCGTGTCTGATGAGAATTGAGAAATGTACTGTCGATGCATATGGCTAGAGGCACAAGTCTGGTAAAAAGTTTGAAGAAACACTATGGACAATAAAAACATTATGTAGATTACTTACCATTGATTTGACAAACTGATACTTTGACAGACCCTTTGCATCCTTGGCTGACTTCCTCTTGCGATTTGTAGTAAGAAATAATACCATTCTCCAGAACAAACCATCTGGTTTGCCAGCCTGTGGAGAAAACAATGTTTTATTATATTATAAGGAAATCAGAAACATCAAATGTAAAAACGATAACACTCGAATGAAAGAATACCGTTCCAATAATTAGTCCACTTCCACAGAACTCCCTCCATTCTTAATTTACCGTTTCCGTAGCCAAATATTTTCTTTTAGTTTTATTTACTTTTCGTCAGAAACAAATTAGAATTTTCGTCTTGTTGGATTACAAGTGTCAAACAAAATATTGTGTATGTGTGTAGTGTCACTTGTCAGTGTACTGTGACATCATGTACGAAAAAAAAACGAAATGTGCGCGCATGGAACTAGTATGTACCATGGCACAGTGTGTAATTTCGCCTCAAAAGCGGACATCCTTTTTTTATAGCGGATTCCGATGGATATAACTGTTATACAGTATAATATGAAATACCAATTTAAATATATTACTTAATTTTAAAGTTACAATAGTTTTTTTGAAAGGTCAATGAACTTTGTCAAAATCTTTTTTGTAGATATTTCCCAAAATAACAAACGCTCACCTTTATTTAAAATTAACCATGAATTGAAAATTGTATATATAATGTCGTGTATAAATGTCGTGTTACAAGTCTTTACTTTCCCTGGAACGCGAGTTAAAAATTTATTTTGAAATATTAGAAAATAAATTATATAAAATTTTCTATATGACATTAGCATTTTTTTTTACCAACGAAATACAGTCTAGTTATGTAGCTTCTTATAGTAAAAAAATGGAACATTTTACGTACAGGACTTCAGAGTTATAACGTTTCTAAGTTTTCTATGGAAATAGGGTTGTCAAGCATGCGTTTACTATAAATAAGTAAACTCATGGAAAAATGTATGTTATTGAAAAATCACACAATATCTACTAAGTAATAAATTTTCTAAACACGTTTTTAATATTGAACCTGAAAAAAAACCGGAAACAAATAAAAGGAAACCATCAGGAGGTTCCTGGACACAGATGCAAAGGACTCACCGAATCATTTCTATCCATTATCTACCCCCTTATATCCAAGAAATAGGTAAATAACCTAATGATAAGTTTTTATATTATAAAAATAAGATATAGATATAGACATACCATAGACTTGAGTGACAACCCTAACTTAAAATTTTAAAATTTAATATTTCCGAAGTCCTATGTTTAAAACATGTAGTTTTTTTTGTCGAAGTAATAATTACATCAATTAATAATTTGGCATTTAAAAAAAATGCTACTAATGCAGGACATGTCAGAAAAAAAATATGAACTAAATAACAGAAAAAAAATATTTTCGCCCAAACCAGACGAGATTTTTTAACTTTTTTAATATTAATAGGTGCCTAAAATATGTTTAAACCATAACCAAAAACACCCAATGGAAAAAACGATTACACACGGAAATAAAATGTTTCTATGGTTTCTATGGACTTTTCTCGATTTTCAAAATTTCTCGACTACTATGATAGATAACGACACCGGAGTTTTACTAGTAGATTTGTTCGATTAATACCTTTCTAAATAGCATATAAAACGAGCATGTCCGCTTTTGAGGCGAAATTATACACTGTGCATGGGTTACACGACCTTTCGACTATACGTCACGAATGTGTAAAACTCGTGAACGGTTGGTAAGATTTTTTATTTTTAAAAGATGGACTTCGAAACTAAGAAAAGTTTCGTTATCGACCAGCAACCAACCAAATTATACAGAGTACATTTTAATATGGTACTGTACCTAGAGAAAAATTGCTTGTGGTCACCCTATAGTGTTGTGTTTGCATAAGATTTCCAACTTGTATGGGAGGAATAGTAAGTTGTTAAGCCGTGAGTGCTAGTTGGTGATTGCTCCCTTGCGAGAAAACTAAGTTCGTTATTGTGCCAACTAATTTGTTTAGAGATCTTCAAACTGTCGTGAACAGGCTCGTGATTTCCCAATCATTAAAATAATGGTCGTATTTCCCTCAAATATTGCATAATTTAGTCAATCTATTTACATTAATGTCGTTCACGTTCTATAAATTCTAATCAACATAAAATGTTGTTGTACTTTACGCTGAATTTGCAAAGTTGCAATGAATTTGCTTCACTGCCGGTTTAGTTAGTGTCTGAAGAGTGGCAACATTTAACTGTCAGTACGGGTGTGGCAAATGATCTCCCTTATTATTATTATTATACTCTTTGCAAATGATCGTTGTTTGGTCGTTTACAAAATAAATGAAGCGGTTAAATTTCAACAAAACGTTTTGAGTGCCTTGTTTTAGAATAGACAAATATCCTAACAACAATATGTACAAGCACTGCCTTTTTAGTTGTGTTATTATTCTTGTTTCAGTCATAAATGGTAAATAACTATTTCGATTGATGTAACAGACAGTTTCTTGTAAATAACTTTGTATACCTACTAAAATTTATTCAACAGTTATAGGTTTGGAATGCTACGTTTGTGAAAATCAAGAGGACAATAATGAGAAATGTGTGAAAACTATCAAAAACTGTGAATATAATCAAGATGTTTGCTTGACTGAGATCAAATGGGGTAGTACCCCGTATTGGTCACAAGGGGCTAAGAAACAGTATTATGTATCGAAGCGGTGTTCAAATAAGACGGAATGTGCGACGACCAGGCAGCGCTATATGTCACTGTGTACACACATTTGGTACCAAGATTGGGTCTGTTCAGATTGTTGCCTTGGTGATAGATGCAACTACTATATTATAGTAAGTATCTTAACAATAATCTAACTTGTAGAAGTTTATTTACCTACCTTGGTCCTTCACATCAAGTTTTGACAGCCAGATTTGTTATATCTATGATGGTATATCTGAGATGATCTGCTTCTTGTTCCTCTAACTTTTTTAAAATGTCTTTGATTTTTTGTTTTCAGAGTGGCAGTGATGCTGTGAAACCAGTGTTCATTGTATTATCAGGACTACTGTTATTGAAGACTTTAATTTTTTAAGCATCTAACAAGACTAATTTCTATTGAGATCATTTAACTTTAACACTTTCATTGCTAAGTTCAAGTAATCCATTTTTACTAGTATGCACATCATCTATAGCTACGACCCATATGCTGGGTGCTTAGCACTGAAAGTGTTAAACTCACTGCTGACATTGCATATTGACTGTGGGACTATTTATTGTAGCTCTTGTATAGAAAAAAAAGGCAGCAGGCTGATAAGATTGAACCTTTTGTAAGCCAGAATGTGGATCCGTGCAATCCCATTATACTGCCGTAACACAGATTCATATTCCAGCATACCAAAGCTTGCAGTACAAGATCTTAGTTTCTGAATAGCTATAGGAATTTGTATTGTGTGAGTTTACCTATGTTAAGAGACATCCAATATTATTATGAACTTAAAATGACTTTTTAATTACTTAGATTAGAATATTATCATATGTTATGATTTTATAGAGATAAATGAAGTTATCATTCACAATGTATATTATTTGTCATGCAGGCAACTCCATAAGCGCAATAGATTAGACATGGGATATAAGCAGTTGAACCCAATCATAAAGTTTAAATAGATTTAACTTGTAAAAACAAGCTCTTTGTCCAGTAAAATCTAGTTTGATATGTATAAAGTTCTCATATTATGTAGCTGCTGTAGTTTAGTTTGTAATTTCAAATAAGAATCTCAGTTTTTACGGTATTCAGGTTTGAATTTTTATGTTGTATGTTTACAAATCCGTCCAATTATGTGCATTATTTTTTATATTATGTTCTAATGTATTTTATATGTAATTCCCATTTTGGGATGAAATTCGAATTTTAAAAATAAATAAGCAATTTTTGTAAAAAAAAAATTGTATTCACTTGGTGTGACAGTATCGAGACAAACACTATCAAACCCCACAATCCTGATAATGCCAGGCAAGAGTATTAACATTGAAGTTAGGTCGACTTTACTACCTACGCTTCTAAAGTTCAAGCTGATCCGTGGTTTGGAAAAGGGGGATATTAATGGGTATGAATGAATGATAAAATAAATGTTTTTCAGTTCAGTTTTTTTTATCGTCTTGTTAGTGCCTAACCTGCATAGATGTTCACAACCACTCGATTGGCTGTCATATCCAATCGATCGATAATCCTATCGAAAAATCCTCTAATCGCTATTCACAAAACCGAAACCGAGTATTCGATTCGATTGTGATTCGAGAACACATCAATCCTGCCGACGGCTATTGGCTGTCAAAGTGCTGTTAAATAATTTAGGCTCTGCCTGAAGTACGTATTGCATGTTAAGTTTTACTATTGTTTTGACCGCTGCATAAATATTTACACGCTTTTTATGGTTATATATGTATGTAACCCTTATTGTCTTTGATTTAAATTAGATGGTGTACCTGGCCCCGTAAGGGTAATATGTCTTCTGTGTACCTGGCTCAGGGACCGTCGCAAAGAGTAAAGTAACTATAGAGAGAGACCATCGGCGTGCATCAATAGAAGCAGGGGAAATAATTGTCTCTTCAACAAATACTCCATGGATATTATAGCGAGTGGCCATAGTCGGAACTACGACGCCATATTGTATAATATCATAAAAGATAGTCGTACGCCGGCGCACAGTGGATCCATATTGAAAATTAGTGGACATGGGCAACAAAGTTCCAATATCGATTCGATATTTTTTTATGTGATTCTTCATGATATTCCAGACAACTTTTACTCTTGTGAAATTTCTTCTAAAGTTGATCGTTTGTCTGAAAAAAAATAAATTAGATTTTTTTGTATGGAGCGAATCACGTTTATTTTTTTTTCTTCAATTGTACGAATATGTTAGGTGTATGGCGTGAGTATATGATAGCTAGGGTCATTCTCTATCCAGGAAAAAATATATCAGCGCCGGCCATCCGCGGCCGCGCGAGTAATCATTCGGTAAAAAAATAATATTTTCTATGATTTTTTTTGCCTTTTAAAATCAATTCAAAGTATATTTTCTGTCTCACTTGGCTGTTTTCACCTTTTTAGTTAAATATATAGTTTTAATAGCACATAGGTACTCACAACTAGTAATTCTGGCAGAGGTTAAGTTATTATTGCATGTTATCGGTGGCACCTGCATTGTGATTGATGACTCATTTGTTTGTGCGCTCGGCTAAATGCATAACAAACGAGTCACCGAAAAATAATTGTCTCTGATTGGTTGTTATTTTTTTAACTACCTGCACATTATCTACTGTTATCGGTAGCACCTGCATTGTGATTGATGACTCATTTGTTTGTGCGCTCGGCTAGAAGCGCATAACTAATGAGTCATCGAAAAATGGTCGTCTCTGATTGGCTGTTATTTTTTTTACTACCTGCACGTTATCTATTGTAAAATAAACATGTAATAAGTTTCTGGGTATACTAATTTTATCAAATATACGTGAAATAGTTTGAATTTTTACGGGCAAGACGTTGATAATCATTATCTACATAATCAAGCGTATGTAAAGTATAGTATAAGTTATCGTACGTATGATCGAAAGGAAATTGTGAAATAATTGTAGCCCTGAAAAGGGCTGTTTGTCATATTCCCAGCCCTGATGGGCTTTTGTGGGAATAGTCCATAGCCGGATCACTTTATTTCTTATTCCAGAAGTGGGTCCGGCAAATTTTCGGACTCTGCTATGAGGCATTCTTCTTCCTCCATAATCTCACTGTCACAGGGAGGCTCGGTAGTCTGTAACAACTGAATTGCTTCAAGCAACAACTCACTATGAACCTGTTTCGTTATTTTAGGCCTTATGTAGGATATGTGAGGATCAGAGCTTATTAGAAGTCCATGGAGGATGTCTTCGTTTGTTGCTATTCTGTCCGTTTTCCGAGTGTGTCTCTCTCTGACGTTTCTGAAGTCCTTATTACGGGCTTCCGAAGCTTCTTCTGATAAGGTACCTAAAAGAAATAAGTACATGCATATGAATTTCAAAAAGCTATCGAGTCAAATTATACATCAAACTCTATTTATTTTTTACTTACCGATTGGCAAAACACCAAACTGGTTACAGATGTCTGCACCGTGCATTAGAAGTTTATGTACACTAACTGGCATGTAGTACCACGAATAGTGTTGCACGTATACATCAGCTGTTTCTCTACAGTATCTTCTAAATTTTTCACAGTCAATGTTTTTGCCTGATGATATGGCTTGTAGAATAACGGAAAATCTGAAAATTAGATTTTCGTCAATTCCTGTTATTCTGGATGATGTTTTGTAATCTTGGAAAAAGCGCCTCGCAGTATTCCCGTCATTTGTAGTTCCAAAACCCTGAAATGGGGAAAAAGACTGTAATATACGACACATAGAGATATAATACACAAAAAACATAAAACGAACTAAATACATACCTGTTTGACTATATCAATCAGCATTCCAGTTTGCTCACGAAACTCTTGTTGCGTGGTATTTTTTTTAGCTTGTTTCAAAGCCTTATGTTCGCCTCGAGCTGTCCATCGTTGAAAATCCAGATTATAAGATATATGGAGAAGACATTCCATACACCGAATCTTCATATGCAGTGAAGAAATTCCTTGTTTGTAAATATCTTCACGAAGTGGTCTGGAAGTCAAAGAGTCTAAATTATTCATCTCACTTGGTTTTGCCAAGCAAATGGGGCACGTTGCAAATGATGGTACTTCAGCAATAATATTGGCCACTTTTCCATCAATCATGGTCATATGCAATTCATGTGATACAATAATATTTCCACACTGAGTAGATATTCGTTCAACAATTTGTTTTTTCATCTCCGACTCTTCAGACTTTATAAAATCAGCTGTCTCCGAAGTGAATGTGAACTTCACTGGTCGACAGTACAGAGTTGAGCAAGGTGTGGGGTTCTCCCAAACTATATTTTCATTCCCAGATAATGAGCCAGACACTAGCCGAAGAGGGACGATGCTTATCATGACTACTGATGAATCACCGAACTCTGTAGCTGTGTTTGACGTTTTCTGTTTATAGTTACTCTGCGACGAAGAACCATCAAGCCCCCATTTCCAGGTCAACTTGAGTTCTTCATTTTGAGACCTATCAACAGAATTCACATCTAGTAAAATCCTCTCCACAGTGTGGTCCAATAGCGCTTGCAATTTAATTTGAGCTCCTTTTTCGGTAATCTCCATACTCTCTTGTGGTGGATAACATCTTTTCTTGGCATTAACGAGCTTTGGATAAGATGGAAAGGCAGCACAGTTTTCTTCTTTCAGAAATTGTCGAAGAGCTAAGTACTTCCATCTCGAGAGCGCAAGTGATGTGTAAAGAGCTAAACACTTATCTTCAGAGACAGTACTTAGGCTCTGCTTTTTGAATAGTCGCTCGTGTACTTCGGATAGCGTTTCTGGATTACTGGAAAGGTATTCGACCACTTTTGCCAGATTCGTTTTGCCGTTGTCTTTCAATTTTGTTAAGTACCAGTGCTGCAACTCTTCCTCGGAATTTTCTTCTACTATGGAAGTAGAACGTCTTTTTTTTTGCTTATTACTTAAGTCTTCGAACGGTTTTCTGTGCTCCTTTTCTGTAGATGTTCCCGCTTCCGTAGTACATACTGCAAGATTAGGAACATGGGAATTCATATCCACTGGCTCAGATAAGGCTGTGTCCGAAAAGCCCAACTCACTTCTCAGGTCAACACTGTCACAAACAGGCCAGTTGATGTTTTTTTCCAACCACTTGCGATTATTTACACGGTTCATAAAAGTTTTTTGATTTCTACTTGACTCTATCCACTTTTTATTTAGGCTTAGGTACACAAAAAAGCCGACAGAACTCCTTGATTAGGTTTTTGTCTTCTTCAGAAACTGTGGTATTCAAAACAGAAATTATACTTTCATATAGAAACATATAATTTTTCAGATCACCACCACTTCTTCATTTCACAAAAAGATCTAGGTTGGTACAAAATCCAGCCATAGTTCTAAAGTAAATATAAAAATAAAAGTATTTCACTGCGTTCACAAATAAGCGACAAGAGCGAAACTAGAGGGACTCTGGAAGACATCGCTACGCCCCCGTATGGGAGCGCGGCTGGCGGGTTATGGACCTTGTCCTTGTCCCGCGGGGTCATGGGTGTGCCCGCAACAACGGGCACCCTCGCTGTGTTGGCCTTGTAGGCCATGACCAATGGCAGATGCGCGAACGCGATTTGCCTTTGTGTAGTTGTCAAAATGTCCGGTAGGAGGCGCTACGGTGCTATGTAAATAGCGCCGCTTTCTTCACGCCACCTCGGCGGTCTGTCACCGCCAGGTGAGACCTCCGGTTACCCGGAGGAGGCCTAGCGGGTGACGACCAGCGACGGAGGTGACTCGGCGCTCCCTACCGCGGCTGCTGGCCCCCGCCTGTCACGCTCTCAGATCTAGCCGATTACGCGCCAGGCAGAGGGGCCGTGTGTGCGTGTGTGAGCGGTAATGTGTCTGTGTAACACCGCTCATGTAGGCGATAGAATGGCGAGCCCGCGCCGCACATTCATCGCGTGAGTTTAAGCGAATGAGGAGTCGTGTTTGTATGGTACGGTGCGTGACGTGCCTATATTAACCTAGCACACGGCACACACCGGATGAGTGTAATGTGTGTGGAGTCTTAATGTTTAAGTAGGTCGCGTGTAGATGGGTGCGACCTACTCGGGTGCGTCCAATCCGGGGGGGGGGGAGTCGTCACGTCCGCAACTAGGTCGCGCGGTAGGCGCCTCGCGTCAGGTGGCCGCGCGTGCCATGGCGCTATGTGCTTGACGTGAGGCCAGGCAGAAGCGTCGGCACGCGCGAACATTGTGGACGCGAGGCGGCGGCAGAAGTCATCCAGGCTCTCGATGTTGAGGTCCCGCTGTATTGTGGCGTTCCTCACAAAGCGAGGGGCGGCGACGATCTTCCGCAGGGACAGGCTCTGTTGCGCGCGGAGTAGGCGTTTTGTCGACTCGCTTGTGAGGGCGAGCCAGGCTGGGGCGGCGTACGTGAGGAGCGGGCGAATGTACGTTTTGTACACACCCAGCTTGGCACGCAGCGGGAGGCGGGATGAGAGCACTGGGTGTAGCAGAGCGCGGGCCGTTCTGCATTTTGCGGTGGCGCTGCGGACGTGACTTTCCATGGTGAGCCGACGGTCGATGGTGACCCCTAGGTACTTGACCCGGGGCGACCACGCGATGTCGGCTTCCAGCAACTGTAAGGGTGGTGGGAGTTTGGCGGAGCCGGCGACTAGCGCCTGCGTCTTGCCCACGTTCACCGACAACCTCCATTTCGACAGCCAGTCAGGCAGCAGGTCGAGCACGCGCTGCATCTTGACGGCCGCGTGCCTCGCGTTGAGCGAGGTGGCGATGTACGCGGCGTCGTCGGCGTACAGCGCGAGCGTGGTGTCGTGTGTGGTGGGGATGTCGTCGGTGAAGCATGAGTAGCACAGTGGCGAGACGCAGCTGCCCTGTGGCACGCCCGCAGCGACTGGGCGGGCGCCCGAGAGCTCGCCGTCGACCACCACCCGGAAGGACCTGTGGGACAGAAATGATGAGACCACCTGAATCAAGCGACGAGGCGCATCTGTCTTCGACAGTTTGTAGAGCAGACCGGCATGCCAAACACGGTCAAAAGCTTTCTCCATGTCGAGGAATACTGCAACCGCGTGTTCCTTCTTGTTCAGTGTCGCTGACAGCAGGTGCAGTACCCTCGACAGCTGGAGCGTCGTGGAGTGCTCAGCGCGGAACCCAAACTGCTCCGGGCGAGGCGTGACGTACTCGGAGAGGTGTCGCAGCAGGAGTTGCTCAAACACCTTGGAGACAGTGGAGAGGAGAGTGATCGGCCGATAGCTCTCCGGCTTCAGCACGTTCTTGTGCGCCTTGGGCAGCATGATGACGCGCCCTTCCTTCCACAAGGCCGGGAAGACCCCTGTGCGCAGTACCCCCGTGTACAGGCGCGCCAGTGCCGCGACCGTACGGTACGGCAAGTGGCGCAGCGCTGTGTTGGTGATACCGTCCGCTCCTGGGGCCTTTCTAGGCCTGGTTTTGAGGATGGCGCGTCTCACTGCGCAAGGCGAGAAGAAGATGGGGCTCTCTTCGGGAGCTATCGGCGTCGCGAAGTACTCTCCAAGGTGCCTCTCGACTGCTGCGATGTGCTCGGTGTCGTTGGTTGGGTTCGGCTGGAATTGACGCTCCAGGTGCTCGGCAAATATCTCCGCTCGGTCTGCTGCGGTATATCTCGGCGCCCCGTCGCTGTGGAGTAGAGGACGCACCGGAGCCGGGGTATTTGAGAGCTGTCGACACAGTTTGTGTATCGACGGCCAGTCTCCCTCGGCGGCGTCGATGTGTTCCTCCCAGCTCGCGGTGTTGAACTCCTGTAGCTTGGCCCTGACCTTCTCCGCTAGACGGTTGAGGTCGCGTTTGTCTCTTGGGCAGCCCGTGTCCTGCCACCGTTTGCTTAGGCGCCTCTTCTGGGCGATCAGCTGCTTCAGATGGTTTGGCAGAGGCTTGTAAACAAGCCCCTGCGGTTGCGTGGTGGTGGTTGTCGCCTCATTGAGGGCGCGTTGGATGCAAACGGTGACCTCCGCTGCTAGCCTGTCGACGTCCGCGGCGGAGACGATGGGCCAAGTAGGGGTGGTGGTCTCCATCACTTCTGTGAATTTCGTCCAGTCCGTGGTACGACGTGGCGCTGGAGGAGAGAGTCTGGTCGGCATACCTGAAAGGATGACGAGTACAGGGTTGTGGTCCGACTGCATCTCGTCGTCTATGACCTGTTGGGCGATCTGGCCACTCAGTCCTGAGTGGATCACGATGTCCAGCACGTCCGGTGATTGCTTCGGGTTGTCCGGGTAGTGGGTAGGCGTATCTGGGCCGGACACCGTGTATCCACTAGCTTCTGCGTCTGTGAAGAGTCGCCTCCCTCTGTCGTTGGTCGTCCGGCTATTCCACGCCGGATGCTTGGCGTTGAGGTCGCCTGCAAGGAGTGTCGCGTGCGGCGACTGCCGAAGGAGCGCCCGCAGCTCGGGTAAGTCGAGAGGGGACGCTGGTGGGCAGTAGCACGCGTATATGTTGACGTCCTCGCCGGCGACATGCAGCTGAACACCCAGCGCGTAGAGTGTCGCCGGTGACGTCGGAGGGAGTGGTTGGTGGACGACTCTTCTCTTCACCAATACCGCCAGACCGCGGTAGGTGATGCCGAGCGATGACTTCTCATCCTTCCTGTACATAACGTATCCTGGGAACCTAGGATTGTCAGCGGGGGCCAGGAGCGTTTCGCTGATGAGCGCCACGTCGATTTTCTGTTCCCTGAGGAGGAGGCGGAGAGGGGCTACCTTTTTCCGAAGGCCGCGGGCGTTCCAGTGAAGGACCCTCAACGAACTAGCCATGGTAGAGCGTCAGTAGTCCGGCCAGTCCGTCGAGGATCACAAGCTCCGCGTCTTGTCCCTGCCTGATGGCATTTATTAGGTCCATCAGGAGTTTGATGGCGCAGGCGGTAAATTCTTTTTGGCGCTCTTCCTTCAGAGCGCCGGTGCGTGGTAGTGCGCGTCGCTGCTGCTGGTCGCCGCGGGCGCCGGCTGGAGGTTGCAGCGTTGCGGTCGCTGCAACCGGCGTGTCGCGGACTGCGGGTTGTCGCGTTTCTGTTGGAGGGGCGGGTTTCCCCGCCCGCTTCCCCTTCTTCTTGCCGGCGCCAGCAGCGGCGTCGGTGGGCTTCAGCGAAGTGGTGTTCGTAGGTGGTGTACTAGAGGGACTTAGTGAATGTCTTTGTATTTATAGTCAGTGTTAATTACTCAAGTAGTGAACATATTAGCATGACTGAAAATTATTCAGCCAATCAGAGACGAGCATTTTTCGATGACTCATTAGTTATGCGCTTAGACGAGCGCACAAACAAATGAGTCATCAATCACAATGCAGGTGCCACCGATAACAATAGATAATGTGCAGGTAGTTAAAAAAATAACAGCCAATCAGAGACAATTATTTTTCGGTGACTCGTTTGTTATGCACTTAACCGAGCGCACAAACAAATATCAATCACAATGCAGGTGCCACCGATAACATGCAATAATAACTTAACCTCTTCCAGAATTACTAGTTGTGAGTACCTATGTGCTATTAAAACTATATATTTAACTAAAAAGGTGAAAACAGCCAAGTGAGACAGAAAATATGACTTTGAATTGATTTTAAAAGGCAAAAAATTTCATAGAAAATATTATTTTTTTACCGAATGATTACTCGCGCGGCCGCGGATGGCCGGCGCTGATATATTTTTTCGTGGATAGAGAATGACCCTAGCTATCATATACTCACGCCATACACCTAACATATTCGTACAATTGAAGAAAAAAAAATAAACGTGATTCGCTCCATACAAAAAAATCTAATTTATTTTTTTTCAGACAAACGATCAACTTTAGAAGAAATTTCACAAGAGTAAAAGTTGTCTGGAATATCATGAAGAATCACATAAAAAAATATCGAATCGATATTGGAACTTTGTTGCCCATGTCCACTAATTTTCAATATGGATCCACTGTGCGGCGGGTCGTGCCGCATATCAACAGAAGCAGGAAAAATTGGCTCTTCAACAAAGAATACTCCGTGGTTGTTATAGCGCGTGGCCATAGTCCATTTGTTTAATATCATTGTTAATAGTTTTTTAAATATATTTTTATAGTTACTCGACGGATTCAGTATAATCTACGGTAAAACATAGAAATACTCATTAAAGATAATTTATATTCCACATGAAATTTTGTACCACAAACGTTATCCCATTTTCGGATCATTCTCACTAGTTCCACCAGCAATTAGTTCCATGGAACTAGTGAGAATGATCCTCATTTTCTGCATGAATTATATTTGCAAAACACACTAATATACATACATATATAGGGCAGCAAGTTTGCAACTAGCAATGAATTGGATAAGTTAGTGATGACATGAGGCGATCACAATGCAGAGCTTAAGGACTGTAACCATAGTAATTACAATAACCGATTATGTTAAGCAAGTACTGGTAGTCGTTACTTAACGACTTATTAACCTGATGTTTCCTGTGGCAACACTACAGCGAACAGCTGATTTAAAATTGTCTTGTTAATTTTTATTCTTAAATATTAAATTTCTTTGTTTTTAAAGCATATTTCCAATTGCTCATCAAGTAAAAAGCTTATTAATGTGTATTTTGTGTCAGATTCACTTTACAAGTGCATATTAAATGATAAAATTTAAGTGTGAATCAGTGACAGTTACCGGCTCAAGGGAATTTTGCATTGTCATCTTGATATCAGGTACAATACTTTATATTCTACTTGGTATTATATTGTTTGCGTTCTAAAATCTCAACAGTAAATAGATAGTTCACCTTTTAATTTAATTCCGTTCCTTACGATACCACTGACCTTTCGAACGTAAACATAACCTTGCTTGGTTTGGTGACAGTACTCGGTGTAAAGCTAAACTTATTTTTTTTCTTTTCCCTTTTCTAATATAATATCTCAATCCTGCTGCCACAGTTACCTCCTCTGTTTCAATTTCTTTGCTTATCCTTTCCAAACTACAATCATGACTATGACTCGTTCCGCCCATGCTCGCCAAGAAGAACTTAAACTGGCTTTGAGCGAATTAAAGGCGTCTAAGCAGTCCTGTGACCAACTAAGTAGGGAATTGGATGACAATGAAAGGGTTCTCTTTGAAGCCCATGAAATGAATAGGAAGTTAAAAAAGGAAATGGGTCAGTTATACATTCAATACACTGATGCCATAGGAGACCGGGATAGGCTCCAAGTTATTGTGGACGGGTTCAGCCAGTGTAGCGCAGAGTATGAACAAACTCTTGATCATAAACATGTATTACAACAGCAGCTACATGAGGCTAGAAGTCAAATAACAGAACTTGAGACTACCAATCATAACATCACTGCCTCGCTGAATCAAAGTCTGTTCAGTGAATTGGTGCCTATTGCCCCGTCAATGGTTTCTGCTACCAATCCTTCCTTCACCATAGATTTGACAGGTGAGGATGATTTAAAGTTATGTAACTCAGTGAGGGCAGTCACCAGTAAAAATAAAATAAAAAAGTACATTAAAATCAATAAATACATTGTCAAAACACAAAAAATGGTTAAAAGGCAAAAGTTTTTCATTAAAAATGTTAAATTAAATAGAGAAAGATTAAATGTACTAAAACAATTAGATGTGTATTCATTAAATTTGGAACAAAGTAATAGGAGATACAAAGTTGACACAGAACACCTGCAATCCAAACTTGACCATCTACAGGAGAAGCTAAGTTCAATGACTAGCAAATATAATACCTCTGAAAATCTAATGAGGGAATATGTGTTGGCAATGAATGATCTGGTAAACTCACAAACAAACAACTGTGAGCACTGTCAAACAACTTCTCAAGTACATACACCGGACCATTCATTGACCACATGTAATACCACCTTACCGCAGCCATGTGTTGATTTACATATTCCTGTGAATAGTTCCCATAAACAATATAAACAAAGTGTAAATAATGACATAGTAATATTTTGTGATGAGATTGGAAAAGACCTAGGCCATTTGTTAACTGATGAATATCCAGGACACTCGGTAATAAACAACTGTATGCCAGGATGTTCTTTAAATCATATAATGAAAGAAATTATTAAATGTAACTTTAACCAGGACACCATACTAGTCATTTTGATAGGTAATAGAGGAAATGTGAACAAAGGAGAATTGCTTCAGTACCATAGAACTTTGTCCAACTTAAATTTAAGAAAAATACTGATGTTTACATTTCCATATAGTAAAAGTTTGCCAC
This sequence comes from Standfussiana lucernea, assembly GCA_964057025.1. Classification (NCBI taxonomy): domain Eukaryota; kingdom Metazoa; phylum Arthropoda; class Insecta; order Lepidoptera; family Noctuidae; genus Standfussiana; species Standfussiana lucernea. Next base: position 7,307,670 of record OZ059791.1, on the reverse strand, counting down.
AGGAAGAAAATTACTTTAGATATAATATTAATCAGACATTGCATAATTTGACATTTAATAGTAATGTATTTCATTTAATTGACATCAACAATTATATTGGTGACAATTTTTATTTGACAAAAGATAGATACCTTGTGGATAGGTGCTATCTTTCAAACTATTGTAAAAGACAAGTAGCTGTGTCGCTATCATACTATTTTTTTATCACAGCCAAGAATTTGGCTGAACAAGCTGTTGCCTCTATTGATCAATGCGATATTAAGTTAAATTATTCTGCTAGTAATTTGATCACTATTAATGAATCAGTCAATCATTTAAATTAGAAATTGAGACAATGGAGGCAACCTCTTGCTTTAATATAAGGAAGCCAGATAATGAATTGGATGAGAAATTTGAGAATTTTAATAGTATCAACCTTGTGCATCAAAATATTCAAGGGTTTTTGAATAAAGAATTAGAAGTAGAACTTTTCCTGAATTGCAACAACATAGATATTCTTTGTATAACGGAGCATTGGCTCAAAAGTCACCAATTAATTTTCAATTTTAGTAATCACAAGGTTGGTAGTTCATTCAGCAGAGTAAATGCTATACATGGCGGCGCATTAATCTTAGTAAATAATCAGCTCAAATTTAAAGACCGCAAGGATATTATAAGCTTATCTGTTGAGCGAACAGTTGAAATAGCCTGTATAGAATTGGAGCAGTTTATCATATTAAGTGTGTATAGACCTCCTTCAGGGTTGTATGATTGTTTTGAAAGGGTAATGGATGAAGTGTTGCACAAAATCTGCAATTCAGGGAAGTATATAATCACTTGTGGTGACTTTAATATTAATTTGTTAGAAAGTTCTGTGTTAAATACTAAAATCATAAGCCTGTTTCAGTCATATAATCTTGAAAACAAATTTTTGGAGCCCACTAGAATAACCCCGACTAGTGCCACGTGTTTAGATAATATTTATACAGATGTTACACCAACCCACAAAGTAATTATTAACTTAATAGATTCAGATCATTGTGGGCAATTGATCACAATTCCAAATGTAAAGAAGGTAGTACCTAAAAAGGATATCATTGTTAACCCAAAAACTAAAACTCGCCTAGAGACTTTTAAAACTAAACTTTTGTCAAAATTACCACTTTTGTCAACTAATGATGACCCCAATCAACAATATAACGATTTTTTCAGTACGTATTGCACACAATTTAATACCACATTTGTTCCTAAGACAATCTCGGTTAATAGTAACGCTTCTTTCAATGACTGGGCCACCATTGGTATTCATAAGAGTAGAAAACGACTTTATGAGCTGTATGAAGAGCGGACTTTTATTAACACTATAGAATTTAATTTGTATGTAAAGAAATATTCTAAATTATTTAAAAAAGTTTGTTATATAGCAAAGTCACGTTATTTGAGTTCAAAAATTAAAAACAGTAGTAATGTTATCAAAACGACATGGAATATTATTAATAGCGAAACGGGAAGGTCTTGCAACCGAAATAGTGACTACAGCCTTGCTATTGGCGATAACATTTTAAATTCAGATACTCAAGTCGCCACCGCCTTTGAAAATTTCTTTGCAGATATTCCCGTATCGACTACTAAATCGCTAAACTCGTCACCTGCTGCTGCAGAGTCATTACTAAAAGAAAATGTTCCAATCTGTGATTCCGAATTTAATTTTGAATATGTCACCTGTAAAGATATCATTAAAATTTTTCATACATTAAATGTTAAGAAGACCGCTGATCTATGGGGTCATTCTGTGGACGTTGCTAAGTCCATTATAACCATTGTAGCTCCTGTTTTAGCTGTAATTTTTAATGATTGTATTGAACGTGGTGAGTTTCCTGATCTAATGAAAAATAGTAAAATAATACCATTGTTTAAATCGGGTAGTACATCAGACCCCACTAATTATAGACCTATTTCAGTACTACCCACATTTAGTAAAATTTTTGAAAAACTAATTTTAATACAAATGCAAAGATTTTTCAATAATCATAAGTTATTGCACAGTAAACAGTTCGGTTTTACAAGGGGTCGTTCAACTACCGATGCCGGTGTTGAACTTTTAGGACATATTTATAATGCATGGGAGGATAAATGCGATGCTCTGGGCATTTTTTGCGATTTGTCCAAGGCTTTCGATTGCGTTCTTCATGAAACGTTAATCAGGAAACTCCGCCACTACGGAATCCGGAATAGTGCTCTGGATCTTCTTACATCATATTTGAGTGATAGGATTCAGAGAGTTGATGTTAACGGGAAAAGATCCTCCGGATCCGTAGTAAGAATGGGAGTACCCCAGGGCTCAATTCTTGGCCCATTTTTGTTTCTAATTTATATAAATGACTTGCCTTACCTCATAAAAGATAATCACGACATAGTATTGTTTGCAGACGACACTTCTCTTTTATTTAAACTCAAACGTCAGCAGCTAGTTACTGACGATGTTAATAGCGCCCTGGCAAAAGTCGTTAATTGGTTTAATGTTAATAATCTACTCTTAAATGAGAAAAAAACGAAATGTATTAGGTTTACGATACCTCATGTAAGACAAGTGGAAACTAGTGTACAAATCAAGGATGAAGAGTTGAAACCGGAAGATAACACAGTGTTCTTAGGCATAACTTTGGATACCAAACTTCAGTGGGGCCCCCACATAGATAAATTATCAAAAAAGCTTAGCTCTGCAGCGTACGCCGTTAGAAAAATTCGTGATTTTACTGATTTAGAGACAGCTCGTTTGGTTTATTTTAGTTATTTCCACAGTGTGATGTCGTACGGTATTCTCTTGTGGGGCAGTGCCGCCGATATTCAAACAATTTTTATTTTGCAAAAAAGGGCAATTCGTTCAATGTATAAACTAAGTCCCAGATACTCCCTCAGAGAAAAATTTAAAGAAATTAATATACTTACTGTCCCCTCTCAGTTTATTTATGAAAATCTTGTATATGCACATAAAAATGTTAATTTGTTTAAAAAATACAGTGATATCCACAATATAAATACGAGGAACAAACACAAATTTGTTGTTCCTGCAACGAGGCTCAAAAAAATAGGGGGTACGTTTAGATGCCAATGTATACGTTTTTATAATAAACTTCCGAGCCATATTCAAGCACTAAGCCTAAATAAATTCAAATCGTTTATAAAACGGAAACTATGCCTAAAAGCCTACTATAATGTTAATCACTATCTCGAAGATAAAAAGGCTTGGGATTAAGCTGCTCCAATTATATTTGCTCAATGAATGTCGAGATTTCAAGTTTTTCATTTGTTTATTGTTTATTCCTTTCTTTTATACACTTTGACATTTAATGATTTGACATGAATACCTACTTATTTACTTTTTTTTATTCTTATTATTATTTTTTTTTTTTTATGTGTGACTTTTAATTATTTTTATGAACATTTAATTTGTAAGTATTATTGATTTTATTTGATTAGTGTGAATGTGAGGACAATGTGGGTAATTTTTACGTTTTTGTTTGTTTTTACTATTGTCTGGCAGTTTGAGTACTATAAGCGACCTACACAAATGTCCTTTCTTTGGCATTGTTCGTCGTTTCGTTGAGCTCCTTGAGTTATGAGTCGAGCTACATGATAACTGACAAATGCTTGCACTGGCTGGACAGGTCCACTCAAATCTGTGTGGTTCTTTCTTCAAAAGACCATCTCAGACACTCATCTGCATAGTCCTCATGTGAGTTTATCAAGATTATGTCTGGACCTTAAAAGAGACTATGACCTCTGAGTTTGTTTCGGTTGTTTCTTCTCAGAGTAGTCAGATACGAAACACCGGCCTCATCTAGTTTTAAAAAAGAAGACGTGTAAAAGTGTTTGTAAAAACCTATTTGCAAAATAAACATCATTTATCATTTATCATTTATCATTTAACGCTTTTGTTAAATTGCAACAAAAGCGTTAATAAGTCATGAAAGTACTCATAATTGCACATGTTATTTAAGCAACTGCTTAGTGATGACTATTTCTCAGTAATAAGTATACTTAATGTACCTCTATTCCATCAGTATTACAATGACAGAAATAGTTACTATAGGCAAAATAACTGGGAAAGGAGCACCATGTGTCCTTGAATAAAATGTGGCATAAAATAGGTAAATTACAGTAAAGAAAACCGGAAATCGAAACAAGGAGGGAATCATGAGATATAGACATTTTTGTGTCGTTTCTATACAAAAATAACAGATTTCATCCTAAAGCTGGTATTTGCTCCTAAAGCGCTGGTCATTTAAAAAAGCGTAGTAACAATTTCTGTTGTTCTTCAATAGAGGAATGCAACTGTATATTTATTTTTTTGAAATTAAATACTTTTTCAAATTTTGATTCTTTGTCCAACCTCTTGTATAGGGACGATTCACATCCATCCAAACAGAAGCAGGAGAAATTATTGTCTCTTCAACAAATACTACTCCGCGGATATTATAGCGCGTGGCCATAGTCGGAACTATGACGCCATCTTGTACTATACCATAAACAAGATTCGTTCTGGTCCCTTTTATTAATAATATCATTGTTAATTGTTTTTTCAAATATATTTATAGTTACTCGACGGATGTTCAGTATAATCTACAATAAAACTTATAGAAATACTCATTAAAGATAATTTATATTCCACATTAAATTTTCTACCACAAATGTTCATTTTCTACCATGCCGCTCGGGTCTGTGAATAGCGTTTTACCACTCTTTCGATTAGAAATTCAGATAATCGAACAAATGCATAATTATGATCGATTCGGTTTCGATTCGATTGTTTGTGAATAGCTATGCAGGTGTTTGCTTCATGAAGCCGTGAGGCGGTGAACACGTCTTTTGCCATAACTTGCTTCATTCTTTAGATGGCCTGTCTTGGATTGCCTTTGTAGCATAGGAAGCTTTTGATGCTTTTTAATCTACCCGGGTTGTGAAGTGTAGTCGTAGACGTGTTATCGGGTATCGGATTCTTGGTTGTTCCTTTCCAGCACGCATGCGATATCCCTTTCTAAAGCAGATGGTGCGATACCTCTGCTAGTGGGTAGAGCTGATTGAGAGGAATCAGTTTTAGGCAGCCTGTTATTATCCGACACGTCTCGTTTAAGCAATGTCTCCTTGCTTCGCGTGAGTGGATCGGTGCCATAATAATATATAATAAAAGAATAGCATAGGGACATGTCGGTTGTTCGAAGAACATCGGATTCTGTTCTCCAGCTAGTGGAAATTTAGCGACGTAACAAATTATTTCGGATCCCGACCTTCTCTTTCGTTTTATGACAGTGTGACTTATACGTTAAAGCCCTGTCCTACGTAACACCTAGATATTTTGGATTCGAGCAGCATTCCACCTTAGTTCCTCGCCACGTGATGTTGAGTGTCCGATTTTAGTTCTTAATGTTGAGGTGGAATGCACACGACTGTGTATTGGACGGGTTCGGCCGTAGAGCATTACTGTCATAATATTTTATCGTATGTCTAGTGCCACTGTCAATTTGTACTCTGCATCTTCGATAGTCGCTGATTTTTGTAGTTTGTGTGTTTCATTATTGTGTGATAATTTGTTCTTCGTGTACGTTTGTAGCAATTACATGCATGTCTCTGTGTGTGTGGTTGTCAAATTCCACCTCCCACAAAAACGGGCAGAAATTTTGTTCTGCGTGTAGCTCCTTGATGCCTCCATAGCTTATTACTCTATGCACCCATCAGGCATGGACATCCTTATAAATTATAATCTGTGGTTTCCTGCCTGCCAGAGTGCCAACTGCCAAGTGAGCTGCTGCTGTTAGCCAACCAACTGCCAAGTGCCAGCTAACACCAGCAGCGGTAGCGGCAGTAATATTTTCACTTCAACGTAAAAAGTGACTTACTTTACAATTCACAATGAATTGGAATGCATTTAACTTATATAATTATAAAACGCTAGCTTGTGTCTTTTTTCTGGTGAGCATTTGTAATGTCAAAATGTCTGAAAATCTTTTCAAAAGAAGTGAACTAATGGATTGTTGATTTTATGGTCTATTATGAATAAGTAATTGCTGCTTAATCTCCGAGAATTGTTATGTTTCAGATATGCCATAGTTTTTACAATCCTACCGATAGCGGTGCTGTGCAAATTTCACAAAGTAATTTGGATATGGTATTGGGTGAGTTACATACCTACTCCACGTTTTCTAGAAGCTTTTTATTTTCCTCTGTATTGTGGATATAAAATAGATATATTTTTCCTGATGCTGTCAAGTTATTTTATTTTGTAAACACAACCAATTGTTTATATTTTTGTTTCAAGCAAATCAGACCAATCTGTCTAGGTAAATGTTTCATACATGTTTGTAAAGGGAAAATTTGATACGGTTCATTTGAGTATTAGTAATTTAATTTAACTTCTCTTGCTATTTAAATCACTTCAGGAACTTAAAATAATATTAACTAGCTCATTTATCATTTACAGAGCTAGTAGTAACTCTTAAACTGGCCACATCATCAGGTTTTAATTAAATAAATCCTTCAACGTAAACTAAACAAATATTGAAAAATTGTTATCTTAATTTACGTCATAAAGAAGTTAATTCTAGTATTTTATTTGAATATATTGCATGGCAATAAAAATTCAAGTGTGAAACAATAAAGAATTATTGAATTTTTCTTGCCATTTAGCAATCACAAAAATGTTAACTGTGCCAGATGTCCATATTAGCTAGCATAGTTGTGTTTCTACAAAACAATTGTAGATACAAGAAGTATTTGACAAAATTTTATCATTTCAAGTTTGTTTTGAATTGCAGTTTTCTTTGTTCCCAGATTGATCAATAATTAATTTTCTGTGTCACATTACGGTTAATTTGGTGCATTATTGACAATGTTTGTTATTTCAGCTTCGAATGAAATAGTGTTCATAAATTTTTATGCTGAATGGTGTAAATTCAGTAATATGCTGATGCCAATATTTGACGAGGCTGCTGATGAAGTAACTAAAGTAGGCTATGACACTGGGAAGGTGGTCATGGGTAAGGTGGACTGTGACAAAGAAGGAGCTGTAGCTACTAGGTTCCATATAACAAAGTATCCTACTTTAAAAATGTTCCGGAATGGCATGCCTGCCAAAAAAGAGTATAGAGGTGAGAAAACATTACACACTATTTGTATAAAATTGTTAGCCATCTTAATTCAATTCAATTGTCTATCACCATAGTGTACATGAAACATTAAAGGTAAAAAAACCAAACTAGGTCAAGCGTTGTTATATCATTATTTGCTCTCCAGACATGTTTCTAGACCTAACAATTTTTAACACAACTCAATTTATTTTTAGGCCAGCGTTCAGTTGAAGCCTTTGCTGATTTTATCAAGAAACAGCTAACTGATCCTGTTATCACATTCGCTGCCATCAAAGAGCTACACAGTATCAGTGAAGACAAGAGGCACATCATTGGCTACATGGACAGACGGGATCAGCCAGAGTATGACACATTCAGGAGAGTTGCTGCTAACCTTAAAGATGAGTGCCAATTCCATGTTGGGTTTGGTGATGCCTCACTGCAGATGCATCCTCCAGGTGAGTTAATATTTTAGTCATACATGTCACATTATTTTGACAATCTATTCTTACAGTTTTATTCATAAACAAGAAGGTGAAATAGGAAGGATAGAGATTTTGTCAAATCTCTTTCTGGAGCCTAGTAGCTTGTAGGTTTTAATAGCCAGTTTTTACTAATTTCTAGGTCAGCCAATTGTGGTGTTTAGGACTGATAGAAAGAAGTCCACAGAGCCCGATGAAACCTTCATGGGTTCCTTGTTGAATTTTGAAGAATTATACAAATGGGCTCAAGAAAAGTGTATACCTTTGGTCCGAGAGATAACGTTTGAGAATGCTGAAGAGCTCACTGAGGAGGGATTGCCATTCCTGATTCTGTTCCACCATCCTGATGACAATGATAGCATAAAGAAGTACAAAGAAGTTATACAAAATGAATTGGAGGGAGAAAAGCGTAAGTACTCATAGATAGAGATACAATTTTTACTGTCATCACATAATAGTATTGTGTACACAAAAATACCTCAATTTTTTTTTCAAATGTTGCTATGGTACACTTAAATTCATGAAAATATTTACATCAATGCCATACATTATTATTAGAATAATTATGATGTCAAGGACAGTGTCATGCTCCATGAATCATGAAGGTGTTTATTTGTTTGTGTATACAGCTGTTTAATATGTTTGGCATCTACTTTACTACAGACTGAAAGCCGACCCCAACATAGTTGAGAAAAGGCTAAGCAGATGATGATCTACTTGTACTACCAACCAGTAAGACATTCAACATTTATCAAAATTACAGAGATATATTAATTTAAAATTACAGAGAACGTAAATTTCCTGACGGCTGACGGCGTGCGGTTCGAACATCCCCTGCATCACCTGGGCAAGTCAATGTCAGACCTGCCACTCATCGCCATCGACTCCTTCCGCCACATGTACATGTTCCCGGACTACAAGGAAATGGAGAAGCCTGGCAGACTAAAGCAGTTCCTGTTGGACTTATACTCTGGAAAATTGCACAGGTATATCTTGGTTCTTGTATGCTCTATTGAAATTGCATGGTTTATCCTTAATTCAAGGTTTAAGTTAAAACCACACTGGAATACCTTAGAATCTAAAGCAAACAAGGTAAATCACACAAGAATTGTGTGATTTACCTTGTTTTTTTTATTCAACTACTAACTATAATACGTGATCCATTTTAATAAATTAGCACAGATACGTACATGTCTGTGCGACAGATATTGTACAATTTTGGTACACCATACTAGTTCTTAAGTATTTATGAACTAGTATGGTGTACCAAAATTAAACAATATCTGTGCTCCACGCGACCTCAGTTTTTAAAGCTCCATTTTAATGGCACAGACATGCCTCAGTATAAGTATTGTTCGTTTAAATAATTGGCACTAGTATGCCTTTATGTTTATGGTGTATTAAACCCACATTTTGCCAGTGGATTTTAAGTCCCATATAACGGGCGAGTCTACTGCATACCATTGTAATAAAATTCTAGGTACTTAACTGTTGCTTTTCACAACATAACACATAACATCACGCCTGTAGTCCCGAAGGTTTAGGCAGAGGTGTCGCTGATAGTGTACTATCAGGTACCACACACCGACATTGCTCTCTCCATTACTTTTGTTATCTTTATTTTATGTAATATTATGTAATTATTTTATGGTTGCCTCGTTGGTCTTGTGAGCGCGACTTCTGAGCATGAGGGTTCGATTCCCAGGTAGGACAAAGTGTTATTGGGTTTTTCCATCAGGATTTTCTCAGTAGCAGCAATGGAGTCTGGATTTGTTCCCGGTTGAGTGCAATAGGCTCGCCCTCTATTACATGATTTTGTTATGTTATTTTATGGATGAGTCAGTATTGATTTATGATTCAACTTTTCAAAGATTTTCAAAACATTCGAATGTACCATCAATTTCTACTGAGTAATAGATGAGTCAGTCAAAAATAACGGTAAATAAATATGTTTTGCATATACTTTCACTTCATTCAAGTGCTGAGGTGCTCGACTTGAGCAGTCTTGTTGATAAGGCTCAAGATAAGACGTCATTTGTAATAGAATTTGTCATGAGAACTTTACACACTGTGTGATATTTTTTCTGCATAATTATTTGCATTGTTCTCTTTGATAATAATATTGATTGTTGTATAACAGTAAGTCGTAATTTAGTTGGTCTCCCAGTCATTACGATCGTTTATTTTGACCTCCTGTCTTCTGGTTACGGAGATATTGAAGGTCATAGTTCCAACTTTTTCACACTTACTTAACTTTGATACCCCCATGACCCTAGCTCTGTTTCAGGCACCTCTACGCCCTCTATGCGCGTGCACATTGCACACTAGCGTAAACAGCGAATTTTCACACCAAAAAGTCGTTTCCCAAAAAATCTTTTTTAGCCAGGGTTACTTGGTTTAATGTACAGAATGCGTTGAGTTGCCGGCTAGTTGTTAGGTACTTTTACACCCTGTATATATATAATAATGAAGGTTACGAGTTAGTTTGTAATAAATGTAGTAGTGAAAAATCACAAATGAAATTTGATGAAATGCTTTCAATCGAGATTCGAACCTATGCACTTAATTTATCATCCACAGCTCGACTTCACCCACTGCTGGGTGTAAGCCTCTCTTCGCTCGTGCCAAGCTCGACGTTCACGTATCAGCAATACCTAGTGAAGAATAATATAAAAACATCGCAAATTAACAAAATTTTAATTGTTTATAATTATTATTCTCATATTCGAATTTGTAGCATTAACTAACTCAGTCATTTACGAGTAGACGTTCTAAAAGATATCTTTCCTGTCTTAACGTATTCTTTGGGCGTTTGTCTTTTCTTGCCGATCCCACAGGGTCACGACGATACAGTTAAATTATCGCAGTTGTCAACATTTTGAGCAAGATGGTTATATTCTGTCTTCATGATTCAATGGGATCCATGCCTATCGCTCACTGTGCCGTATGTTAAGTTGTTCCGTCTTGACACAATCATCAAGACAATGGATCGTTCACAATGAGCTCGCGGCAAATATTCATACGCCACGAGTAAATATGAATAACTCCGACGGCGATAACATGCCTGACGGTGTATTGTACTGTGACCCTCAAGAATTCTCACATAGTATTGCTGTAATAATCTAGTAATGTGAGGAAACCAGCAATTTCTGCTACCGAAGTGAGTGACGTCCACCATCCCGGATAGGGCCCGCGTCCTGGATTACCGCCCACTACCTTTTACTGAGAGAAGGCTTGTGTCCACCCACTGGGAACTTTATACACGTAACGAAAAGTTTTAATAAACATGGCATTTTGCATTGCATGGTATGGCATTTGCATGGTATCATGACCCTGAATGTGGTTTTTTTTTGCCTGTGTCTCGTTGCTGACAGTTGTAAACATAAATTAATTACTTCGTTATTCTTTCCAGGGAGTTCCACTACGGTCCCGACCCAGATCAGCAAGTATTGAACCTAGAAGTCAAGGTGACCACTCCTCCTGAGTCCACGTTCAAGAAACTAGCGCCGTCCAAGAACCGATACACCCTGCTCAGGGATGAATTATAAGGTTACTGCACCTAGGTCATGAAATTTAGTATAGGTCACTTACTAAAGAAACCTTATTGTATAAAAACAGTTTTATCTCGTTTTTTTATTTAGAAAATATTATATTTTTTCTTTTTTGTTATAAATCTCGGAATGATTAACGAATTATTTACTTTTGCTTGGTTGCGAACAAAGCCTGTTGTTTGATTCCTTTATTGATTATTTATTTCCAATGTATCGGTTGCCCGTTCACTAATCACGTAATTTTGTGATAAACAGTGTTGGAAATGGCAGATTTATGTGATTAGATCTTTTTCTCAAATTTTCCATATCTGTGAAAAATATTTATTGAAGAACGTAGTTAATTTTAACTTTTAAGAGCTATTCTTTGATCCCGTAGTGTTTCTACTGATAATGTAGTTTGTAGTTATTTTCTATTTCTAAGTTATGCAATTTAGATGTTCATTATCGACTACTTAACAACAAGCAGTTCAATGCCTGATAAGTTAAACATTTTCCTACTCTTTCTGTTTTGTTCATACATTTGTGGGTATGTTTGGAGTGCGTTTGTATGGCAGATGTATTAATACAAACCATATTGAATAAAAAAATAATTTGAAGGTATTTCAATACTTGTTTTCCACTGTTAAAACTTCTCACATGTTTCTATATCTGAACTTCCATTTTGTTACTTTATGAAACTGCTCATACTTGCAGTGAGAATCGAAAATTGTTGAAATTGAATTTATTTATAACATATCTAGGAATCACATTGGCTTGAAAGAAAATAAATAACCGAAGAACACTCATGTATTAAATATATATATTTATTATAGGATCTCGTGGTTCAAATTATAATGTAAGTCTTATTGTGAATTATTGATGATTTAATGTATCTAATTTCTATTGAATCCCGAAGAACTTGACTAGTTGACTGCGGAAATGCGTTACCTTAATCGATCTGTGCAGATAAGTGCCAACTGCGATTTGTGTAAGACATATAGAACGGTCTCGGAAACTCATACAAGTATACGCAAGACCAGTTTTGCCTAGATGTATATCGTCGCCCAGCAGTGAAAACCACGTAAGTGTTTATAACAAAATTTTACAGGAGGAAGAAAAAACTGTGTGTATATCGTGTGCCTAAATAAGTTTGATGTGACTTACAAGGTTTTCATCACAACTTAATATTTTTTTTGTAAGATTATGTAAGGTTTTCAAATTAAAACAATGTACAGTTTTGGGTTACCAACACAAATTGGGCACTTTGTACACACTTTCTTCAATTTTAAATCCGGAATAACGCTATTATCAACCGCACTGGCGAGTTTCTCAGACGAAAATGGCGGATCCTATTTTGATACAAGGTTCTCATAGCACGTCATAGATGGCGCTAGGAGTAGCTGATTCGAAAGTTTGCTAGAGTAATCTGTGCTTACCGAGTTTATCAATCCAAAGAACAAATAATATTTTTTTTGAGGAAATGAGACATCCGAGGTTTTCACTGCTGGGCGACGATATGGAGATAAATATAATGACCATCAAAAATGACTTTGTGACCATAACCACGTATTACCTAAAATATCTACAAAAAAATACCTAAACTAAAAAATTGAAACCTTAAATTACAATGGTTCTAGCTATTTTAGGTAAAATACACGGAACTAAATATACGTAGGATGCAAGAGCGAGCGAAGCGAGTTCGGGACTTGAGGCACCCCGACTCGGACAGGTTAGGTTAGAAGGAGGTGGCAGAGTCTTTAAGACCCCGCCATCCCATTCGTGGTTATTTTTTTTGTAAACCACCCAGAAATAGGAGCCTGTCAATAGTAAACTATGATGTCAAAAGTAGAATCTGTCAAATGTAGACTAAACGAAAATTATCTAGTTGTTTATTTCTTAACCTTATTAAATAAACGCGAAATTGAAAATAGCTATTTAGTTTGTAGTGGTTAATAATTTATTAGAGTCATCAGCTCAGATTTTAGTAATGATTTTACAATATCATAGTGTCAAACTTTAGGGTTTTATTTACTATTTTTAGGTATATAATGATTTATCTGGAATAATTTACTTTTTTAGGTTAAGAAGATGTTACATATTTAAATGTCATTTTATATTAAAATACTGTTAAATTTTTGGTGGTCATTAACTATTTTTGGATTAGACAATCATAATTTGCAGTTGATTGCAAAGAGTAGGATCACAAGTTGTAAAAAATTTTTGGTTCTAATTTTACGCTAAAATGGGTATTTAATTTTAGGGATCATTTACTATTTTTGGCAATATAAAATGATTTTTTGCCGTTACATTTAGTTAGACCTGGTCGTTCGTTAAACATAATTAAGTCGATGTATATTTTCCTCACAAAACAGTTGAGCATTGAGCAATTCATCATGCAAAGATTCAGCTAAACCGGTACGGATAAGTTGCTGTCCCGGTTGCGAATACCGGACACTGACAGATACTTCAGTTTTTACGTAATCAGGGTGTCTAAATTCTTGAAAGTCAAGGAAAAGGTTATGCGACCTTAGTCATACAAAATGTTTAAGTGATTGAGTTCAACTTGTGTATTGAAAGTCAGAATGAAAGCACAAACACCCAAAACTGATAAATGAATTCGCGGCGAATGAGTTTTTTGCTTTTAGCCTAAACGATGCTATGCAATCGCTAACTTAAATATGTATATTTTATTAATTCTTTGAGCCTCGATGTCAGTTTAAAATTGATTTATTTGGTATGTACGGTTTAAGGGTGTGGCAAAACGAGTGTAATTATGTGAGTTGTGAGTCGCGTAATTTACGCGTAATACATTCGGTTTGATATAAAAGTCTGTGTCATACAAGGATATAAAATGAGTCTAGTGTAAATTACGCGAATCATAACTCACATAATTACAGTCGTTTGGCCTCACCCTAACTCGAACATAGTGAGGGAATTTTGAAAAAATCGTTAGGAGATGTCAGGTAATTTTTTTGCACGTTAGCAATTGATACCCTGGTAATGGTTTGATCGTATCTTGTATGGGCCTTTATGGTATGGTCTCGCTCTCTAAGAGCGTGTCAATACATATCGCGTTTTCCGCAGCTAACGTGTTAAACTTGAATCTATTCGGTATTATAGCTCCTTGTGACGAGATAAAACATTCCTCGATCTAAAACTGAATAGTCATTATTTACTATATTGTATAATTATTATAATGTGAAATGGTTGTACAAATGTATGTTTTGTGACGTGTGTTGTAATAAATTTTTTCGAGCCGATGATCCGTTGTTTTGCCTGCATTCTCCTGGAATTCCAACATTTGCAACAAAGATGACGATTTGTAACCATCCTAACACTACTGCTACAAACTGCCTGCTGTCTGTACACATTAGTTTACGTAACCACAACACAAAAGTCATGAAGGTTTTCTGGGGCTTAGTGGGGGTAAAGGTTGTAAGGTTTGACAGCCTGAACTACATCATGAGGTTGAACTACATCAATCAGCACGGAATCGCATTTTTGCACGCTCCTATCCTTTTCTGTCGCTCAGAATCGTCATTTGCTAGAGCGAGAAACAGCGGCAGCATCGACAATGTGCTCTGCAGCACGCTCCGCAAATCCGTGCTAATCTGATAGATGCGGTTCACCCTTCTCCTCATGGCTCTTGTAAACGCTAAGGAAATACGTGTTCGTGGAGTTCACGGGCGGGACCGTCGCGAAGTGTGGAGCAAAGCAAACACTCGAGAAATAGGGGCGACAAACAAAAAAGGCAAATAGCATCCTAAATATTATACAATATACTTTACAATAAATAGTGTACGAGCAAACCCGTACAATTATCAATTGTTTCAATTCAGCATAGCACCGTTTGGGCTAACAACAAAAGACACTCATTCGCCGCGAGTCTATCAGTTATCAGTTTTTATCAATAGTACACAAGTTTAGCATTTTATCAGTTTATCATTTAGATGTAGGTACCTTACCCGTACAAATACAATATTTGATTCTCTTACTATGGATCAGTTTGAGCTGCTATAAAGAGACATCTTTTCAATTCCGTCGATGTCATCAGAGAGAGTCCGACGTTTTTGAAGCTGTTGAGTCGGTCTGTGAATGTGAATGGCGGCCGCCATTAGCCGTTGTAGTTTAGCCACACCACGACAGATGGCGCTGATGATCTCTATTTTCAGAACATTTATTTTTTGATGCCCGCGACCTTCGTGCGCATGAAATTATTATAAAAATATTAGTACCCCTTTTGAATTGGATTGTTACCAATTTCATGGGTTTGAATTTTTTTGCACGGAACCCTAATCCTTTTTCTAAAATAATAGTACAAATCCCGTGAAAATAGGACCCGCCGTTTCGCAGATTAGCCGGAACAAACAGACAGACGGACACTTGAATTTTATTTATTTGTATAGATCCTCTGTATTTAATGGAAACAAAACTTTGTTTCAGCAACATATTTTTGTGTTGCGGGAATCAAACATACTTACAACAAAGCTCCGTAATATTTGGTATTTCCAGGAACATTATTATTTTGTTGCTGCAGCAGGAAACAATGTTTATAAATATTCCTCAACTTTGTATTTTGCTTCCCAATAAATAGTTACGGCTGCTCTTTTCAACTTGTTGGTAATTTAGTAGGTGACATGAATGACAGAATGGTTCAAAAAGACAATTTTATAAATTGGTCGAGCTGTCTGTCCTTGATATTGGAGCCTACCTAGGCAGCTAGATAAAAAGCTATCTAATAGAGTTACATTTGTCTAAAATTAAGATCGGATTTTCTCAAAAATCAAAATCAAAATCAAAGCATTTATTTCAAGTAGGCCAATTACAGGCACTTTTGAATTGTCGAAACAAAGACAGCAATAAAAAAATGAAGCTACAGTCCCAGTCACAAGACATAATAACTGTGAAAGTACTGTAGTTGCCCATTCCAAAGCGTAGATCTCTATGGAGAAGAATGGGCAAGAAACTCCATGGACACTCTTTTAAATCATAATGTTTTTACAAAAAATCTTGGATACATCATTCTTGTAGAGATGGTACATTATGTGAGAACGATGTAGCAAGACGTGCACGTTAAAAGTGTCCACAGTACAAAAAAAAAGGCAATTAAAAAACAAAATAATTAGTTCAAATAAACCGTGGCAACCAAGAGATGACCAGTCACAACTGACAGCGCCCGTTCACGAACATGACGCATGGATCAGCCATCATTCAACTCAACCATTTTGAAGGGAACTAAATGACCCGACACACACGCCACCATCAGCGAGACATTTGAGTGAGCATGACATACTCTTAACCGCCAGGGCACATTCAAGTCGAGAAAAAGTAAAAAAGTAGGTTTCCTGTGACTGATAGCTTTCTAGTACATAGTACTCACACAATATAGGCTATGCTGCTATATAATACTAAAAAGATTGAATTTATACAATGCAAAGACAGTTGAACAATCTTCAGCAGCCCCAACAATACTATTTAATGCTATCAATTTATGCGCCCCTGTCCTTGTGGAGCAGGACCAGCATTGAGCCAAGCATTATTATATCGCTGATAAACAAAAAATCTTGGATACATCATTCTTGTAGAGATGGTACATTATGTGAGAGCGATGTAGCAAGACGTGCACGTTAAAAGTGTCCACAGTACAAAAAAAAGGCAATTAAAAACAAAATAATTAGTTCAAATAAACCGTGGCAACCAAGAGATGACCAGTCACAACTGACAGCGCCCGTTCACGAACATGACGCATGGATCAGCCATCATTCAACTCAACCATTTTGAAGGGAACTAAATGACCCGACACACACGCCACCATCAGCGAGACATTTGAGTGAGCATGACATACTCTTAACCGCCAGGGCACATTCAAGTCGAGAAAAAGTAAAAAAAGTAGGTTTCCTGTGACTGATAGCTTTCTAGTACATAGCACTCACACAATATAGGCTATGCTGCTATATAATACTAAAAAGATTGAATTTATACAATGCAAAGACAGTTGAACAATCTTCAGCAGCCCCAACAATACTATTTAATGCTATCAATTTTTGCGCCCCTGTCCTTGTGGAGCAGGACCAGCATTGAGCCAAGCATTATTATCAGCGATATAATCGCCCAACTTGTAATAAGCTTGCTTACACAGTGTGCGTTTAATGCATGTTTTAAATTTCGTCTCATTAAGTTCAAGAATACTTTGTGGTATTTTATTATAGCATCTCAAACAGTACCCCATGAAAGATGAGTCTACTTTAGCGAGTCTAAAGCCTGGCTGAACTAATTGGTCCCTATTTCTAGTATTGTAATTGTGTCTGTCACCTCTTTTTTTAAAAAGATGCAGATTTTTTCTAACGTACATTATGTTTTCATAAATGTATTGGCTATGTACCGTCATAATGTTAATGTCTTTAAACAGTTCCCTTAGAGAATCGCGCCTACGGAGGCCGTATATGGCTCTGATGGCTCTTTTTTGCAGAATAAAAATAGACTCGATGTCTGCAGCCCGTCCCCATAACAAAATGCCGTAAGACATTATACTATGGAAGTAACTAAAATAGACCAGTCTTGCGGTATCTACATCAGTGAATTGACGAATTTTTCTAACAGCATATGCTGCCGAACTCAGTCGCCCCGCAAGGGATGTTAAATGAGAACCCCATTGTAGCCTCGAATCCAGCGTAATCCCCAGGAAAACCGTTTTATCGACGAAATCTAGTTTCTCTTTATTCAATACTATCTCACAATCATTACTTTTAACATTCGGTAAAGCAAATCTTATGCATTTAGTCTTTTTTTCATTTAATACTAAATTGTTTGCTGTGAACCAATTATGGACCTGAAGTAGGGCATCATTCACGTCATCTAGATTTTGGGTCCGTCTACTTATCTTAAAAATTAGGGAAGTGTCATCAGCAAATAACACCATATTCTTAGGTTGGTTTTTTAATAAATAGGGTAGATCATTTATATATACTAGAAAGAGGAAAGGACCCAATATTGAGCCTTGCGGAACCCCCATCTTTACTTTTAAACCCTGTGAATTAACTCCATTTATTTGAACTTGCTGTTGCCTGTCACTCAAATAAGATTTTACCAAACCAAGTGCAAGTTTACCTAGTCCGTAATGCTCTAGTTTCAAAAGTAATGTTTCGTGATTAACGCAATCAAATGCTTTGGAGAGGTCACAAAAAATTCCAATTGCGTCTTGGGACTCTTCCCACGCAGCAAAAATGTGCTTTAATAAGGTTACACCGGCGTCAGTCGTACAACGTCCCTTGGTGAAACCATACTGTTGATCGTGTAAAATTTTGTTTGTGTTAAAATGATTGAGCATTTGATTAAGCATTACCTTTTCAAACACCTTGCTAAAAACTGGCAACACGGATACAGGTCTATAATTATTAGTATCTTTACTGTCCCCGGATTTGAAAAGTGGTATGACTTTACTGTATTTCATTAAATCAGGGAAAACTCCTTGGTCCACACATAAATTAAAAATTAAAGCTAAGTATGGTGCTATAGTCTCAACTATGGATGTACAGACTTTGATAGACATTCCCCATAGATCTTCGGTCAGTTTGATTTTAATTTGCCGGAAAGCTTTAATAACTGTCATAGGGTTTATGTGTTTAAATTTAAATTCAGCCGGGCAGCCAGAAACGTTCGCCTTTAATAAAGCCATTGAGACTTCAGGTGAGGAATTTAGAGCCTCCGTAGTTTTGAACGGTATATCGGTAAAGAAATTTACAAATTCTTGAGCTACTTCCAGATTTGAGGTTTTAGGACCACATGCTGTATCTAATGTATAGCTTGAGTTACGTATTTTTTTTCTGTTAGTCTCATTATTTATGACTTTCCAAACAACAACGCAACTTTCCAAACGCAACGCAATCAACAACGCGGTAGGTAAGGTTTTATTTTAATAGTCCTAATAATTCGCAGTAACAATTATAAAATTAGTTCAGGAGCCCATCTTAATAATATTTTTTTAGGTACAAAACAATAAAGCTCCATTGCTTTGTCCACTCCCTATAAACCTGACACTAATGGCTTGTCTCATTCATATTGCCATAATTACTAACAAAATTGGCCATTTTTACAAAAAAAAAGGATCCTAATGAGAGCAATAGATTGGTGTCAAAAACGTGTCATCGTTATATCGGAACGGCTTGTTGTGTAAAACAAACTGCTCTTGAGATGTCGTTTTTACTGATGTGGGGTAATTTCGGCTGTCAGGTTATATAGTGAAGTCCGTTTGAAATCGGCCGCGGCGCCACGGGGAGTCATGCTCCGCAGAAATCTTTTACCTACTCCGTATATTTTTTGTGCTGCCCGCTCGGACTTCACTTTCTGTGTGTGATTTTTGATGTATGTTATTCTATACAAACGTCGTGCCGACTTTTGGCTGGTTGCTGATTTTTTCGATGTGTCTTTGCTAAAATGTTGAAAAATTATGATTGATATTTGAAAATAGGCACCATTATATAAAGGTTGGGATGTAGAAAGTTGCTAATTGTATTTGTTTTAAAAAATGTAGGTCTCCTATTTTAGAACAAATACCAAATGCAACAGCAAAATATGTAGGTGTAAGTACATACAGGAACGTATTGATACACACGTGTTGTATACACACGTGTATTTTTCGAACTTAACCTGTCCCCTAATGTAGATAGGCAGATAGGCGTGCTGAAACTGTAAGTTCTGCGTAAAGTTGAGAAGATAGTCAGGTATAGATACCCATCGAAGGCTCTCCTGCATTCCTATTAGAACCAAAGTTGGATACTGATAGCGGCCTAACTTGTTATTTTAAGTGAGATTGCTCTTCCGGTGCCTTTTCAGTTACTGAAGGTTGGCGTTCAACAGCGAATATATCTCCTTATCCTTTGCGCTGTGGACAGGTCAGCAGCACTTTTGATCCTGGTCCTTTCGCGAATACTTCTCAACTAAGACTTTTTTTCTCCGACCAATATCGCTTTTCTCCGCTACTTTGCACATCAGTAAGTCATAATTCTCGTGCCAAAAAACGTTTCCGAGGTGAGCAACCTATCCCCTCGACTGAAATGCGAAAGTTAGATTTTATGGACGATTCCCCTCGATTGTGTCAGTCGAGGGGCTAAGTCCATAAAATCTAACTTGATTAAAATGACAGCTGCCAAACTAAAGGGACTAGTAGTTTTGGTCATATCGAAATAAATAATTTCGAAAAATAAAAAGAAAACGAAATATTTTACGCTATATAAATATAAAAAGTAGTCTTAATAAAATTATCGGCTCAATTATGTGCATTCTGGCAGCTGCAATTTTAATCAACTTTTTTAAGAAATATAAAAGTTAGATTAAAAACGTTAAAATCAAGTTAAACTTTTATCCTACAATACGAGAAACAAATGCACACATTTTTTTTCAGCTAGCCACTGCGTTACGCAAAGATTTGACAGCTTCTACGACAATGGCTTGACAAGGGAGCATCGCTTGGTGCGAACCTGTGCGCTTCACATTGTTGTAACAGGTACATTCGGTGATCTTGTTACACCGACACAATGCACCCTTCACTCCTTAAGTCGCAGATACGCGTAGGATGCGAAATGAGCGGAATTCCGATCAGATAACAACAATGTCCGCTCCCATACAATAGCAATGTAAAACTTATTCGTAACCCGCGTAACATTTGAGCTTTTTACGCTCTTTGTGTAGAAGTGGTATCGGATTTCTATAAAAAGAGATAATCCGAGATCAGCGTAGTTTTTCAGTCTATCTCGATTCTCGATAATGTTATCTTTGCTAAATGGCATATCGACCTTTAGAATGAAACTTAGGTTTAGATTTTTGACATCCCTTTGGTATCCCTCCGACGCCGTGCGTGAATTTAAAGTTAGATTCGTATTATCTTAAGAAGTAGCTGTGTAGAGCGTACATATCCTAAAAATATAAACAGCTTATTTACCTTTTACGTTTGTTAGAAAACTAGCCTATGGTGAGCTATATTTGTTAGCTAAATGTTGCGGTTGGTTATGTCTATGATTTTAAGTTTGTGAGCTTGCAAAAAGACCTGTGTTGTAAAGAATCCTTTACCTACCATCAGTTTCTTTCGAGAAGGAAAAATAAACTTGAGATGGAATAGTATAGTACTAACCAACATCATCAGGAAAACACAAGTTTGAGTTTGCAAAAACAGTAAAATGTTTAATGAAAGGAGCTTTAGAAAAGATTTATCTATCATCTAATGACGAATCAGAAAATGCAATTAAGAATAGTCATATCTCACATAAAAATCATAATTCAGCTATCAACCATGACAATCGCCGAAATATCAACAAAAAGCCTGAAGATCCCATAAAGGGCTTCGCATGCACAATTTACTCCACATCGTACTTGCATTGCGTGGGTGCCGCGCTGACTGCCACAATAGTCGACACCCGACACCAAGCCGGTACTTTTGAGTCCCCAGTGTTCCCATACAAGACCAGCAAAAGACAGGAAGTGAGGACAGCGTGCGATAGAACCAATTACCCGCCCACGATATAAGAAACCTGTAATTAATGTAATATACCGGCCTCCTTGAGCGGAAACGGCCGCGCGATTCAGATGTCGATATTTTCGCTAATGATTTTATTATAATATCGTGAGCTATGAATGAACGTGAATGGGCTTGTTCTGTAGGTGGGGTGTGTAAAAATGGAGATTAGCGGTATTAAAAAAAACATTAAACTTTGTTGGTAAGAAAGAAGCTACTGTATGTATTGAAGTACTTAGGTTCCTACAGTATACAGTTACGAGCATAAATATCTTACGGAAGTATCAAAATGAGATTTCCTTCTGGAGTACAGAAACCATACTGTTCTAAAATAGGTCTATTAGCAAAGATTCAATCGCCAGTTTACCAGAAATAATACTTTTGAACTTTGGGTAAGGTATTTATGTCTGTGACTATTTACATACATACATGTCTAGAACCTACAGATACCAATTTTTAACTGAGAACACAATGACAGCTACTTACTACTTCTACTTTTGCATAACTTTTATTACGCGTAAAACCAGCATGAGCCTATGTTATGCACCCCACTGCCAATAAACGCGGCAAATACAAACGCGCATCTTCAAATGTCTATGTCAAAGATCAAAAGCAATCGGCACAATATATTGCACATGCAATCGATCGACGACGCGACAAGTTCGAAGACAGCAGTAAGAATCATTTTTTGCTCACAAAAACACAGTAGCTGCCTGATTTATGGCGAGAGACGATCATAGTGCATTAGTAGTCGACATTGTCCACTGCATGTGGGCTTTGTAGTCGTCGGCTTCGACACAGTAGCCTGTCATCCGAGTCCCTTGCCAGGCTTTTGTTCTAGGGTGTCGTAAACATGTCGACAGGTCCTATTTGTACTAACACAGTATGAGCGGTAGTCAGTAGTAGCTTCGGAGAAAGACTTTTGTTACAGTAGCTTTTTGGAGCTCTTTGGGTCATTAAATACTGCAAGTGCGTCGTATAATTTCTATGCGATCGATTTCACGGTTGTCCTGGCTTCCTGGCTAAGTGATTTAAAAGCAAGAGAGAGCCCTAATGAAACATTAGTGTTGAAATGTAGTCCCATAATAACATTGTAACATCCTTTTTTCGTTAGCATTCCTGGGCGATGATGGTTATCATGCATTACAGACTAGATTTTGGCTGCGACTTTTCCCATTATTAGTATTACAGGAATAGAAAGCTTCCTATGTTCTAACCCTGGCCATGGTCTACCTTTTTGCTCATCGAAATCCAATCATCCGATAAGATGTGAAAAATTTACAGGCAAACAGACAGACAGAATCACTTTCGCATTAACATTATATTACTATGGAAGTATGAATACTTTTGAATATCATTAGAGAAAATTGCATCGCTTACTAATCAAGAAGTCTGAAAATCGCTGTGATTTTAAAAGCTTTGAAATTAACGCTACGAGCCATACGAGTTAGTAATCTGATGAGAGAGTTCTTATGAGGTTTCCCATGCCTTCAAACATGTTGTACAAATAAACCTAAAAGCTGTTGGAAAGCGAAGGCAATTATAGGAATGAAAAAATACATGATAGGTACATAAAATTTGGTTAGAGGAGAAAAGGGAACCGTTCTCTAAGAGCCGCGGTGTTTGGTAAAACAAAAGCAGAGCGAACGATTTAACAAACTGCCATATTTTAACAACGTGTAATTAAAGGTTTGGCTCCGCTCGAATATGCATAAATCATGCGTCTGCCGCGAACTGCCGACCGAAATAGAGAAAAAATTAAATACATTAAGCGTCTCGGGAACTGGGAACTGAATTTTATCTGCCTACAAAAGAAATGATGCTTGTATGAGTTGGATGGTACTGTTTCGTGGTGTATGTTTTTTGCATATGGGGTAGTATATGCTGAAGTTGCATATATATATCTAAAGCACTGAAATGTGTTCTTTTTCAGGTGTTTAAAAGTGTTGATGAAATATTTTTTTTTTGAAATCGAACCTCTTCTTAATTACGGTATAAAAGACATCAACGAGCGTGTTTCTCTATGTTTATGTACAAAGCCTATTTTACATAAAAACTTTTTTGCAAAAAAAAACCGACTTCCAAAAAAAACACTAAAAAAGTGGGAAATAACTTTACTTTTGGAAGTCGGTGACTATTGTTTGTTTCATTGACGTTTTTGCCACCGACTTCCGAAAGTAAAGTTATTTCCCACTTTTTTAGTGTTTTTTTTGGAAGTCGGTTTTTTTTTGCAAAAAAGTTTTTATTTTACCCTTTTTAGTTATCGCATCACACACAAATCCTTGTCAAGTATCAATTTCGCAATTTCTTTTACTTGGATGACATATTGTTTCCAGCTATTTTGATTTCAAAACCAAACTACTGAACCGATTTCGATGAAATTTCTATGGGACCAATCGGGAAGTAGATCCATTCAGATAAAAGAAGAATTTTTCAAATCGGTTCATAAATGACGAAGATATGAGGTAACAAACACAAAAATTTCCAGCTATTTTGATTTCAAAACCAAACTGCTGAACCGATTTTGATGAAATTTCTATGGGACCAATCGGGAAGTAGATCCATTCAGATAAAAGAAGAATTTTTCAAATCGGTTCATAAATGACGGAGATATGAGGTAACAAACACAAAAAAAAAAAAAAAACATACAACCGAATTGAGAACCTCCTCCTTTTTTAGAAGTCGGTTAAAAATGAAAAAGAAAAACATGATGGTTACGTTAAAAGTTAAGTAAATTCAATTTACCTAAAACACAATTAAGAAGCCCTACTTAATGACTTGAACCCAATATAGTACGCTATAAAGCCTAAAGTAAACACTCACTTAACGTAACCTTTAGCTTTGTTTGGACGGTTGTCGTCTCGCTCTCATGGCTTTCCCGTTCTCATAAGAGCCGAACTGGTAAGCTCATAATTCACGGAGCTTGGTGGGGTGTGTCGGAGGCTGTGGCGGGCGGGGCGCGGGGTGGAGGGGGGGCCCGGGGTGCGCGCGCGCCGATCCCTCGGGGCAGAGGGGCCGGGGCGAGGTGACAACCGCTTGTTACGTCTATTCCAAGCCAGTTATTAAAAACGTCTCGGCGCGAGCGGTGCGCCGCCCTGTAATTATCCAGTTGAAGGTTTCGTCGCGCTACGTTGTCACCACACTCGCCGGAAATGCAATACGTGGATCCGCCCGCGCAACAGGTCCGTCCGCCCGCCCATCAACTATTGAACATAATTTGAGATTTTATTAACATTAGAGTAAATTGCCCATAAATGTTTTGTGTGTCTCGTCAATTTAGCTGCGATTTAGTTAATCTTAAAAGTTTTGAAAGTGTTCGAGTCAAATCTCTTTCAGTTTATGCAAACTTTAACTAATGATAGGTTAATCTTTGCAGATGATGAACATGATGTCAGGCTACGGATGTGGCTATGGCCGCGGTGAAGCTATTTCACCGGCTTCGGACATGTCTTCGTGCAGCAGTGCGTCATCAGGCACTTGGTGCGCTCCGCCCGCGTGGCGTGAGCTGCCTGCCTACCCCGCGCAGTACCCAGCGTACTGGCCGCCAACACCCGCCGTGACGGAGGAAGCCAGAGAACTTCAGCGTCGTTGTGCAAAGTGCCGCTGTCCCAACTGTCTTACTGAAGCCGCTGGTTTCGGCCCCAACTACGGCAAGGATGGCGCTAAGCGTGAACATGTGTGTCATGTACCAGGTTGTGGAAAAGTTTATGGAAAGACTTCTCATCTGAAAGCTCACCTCCGCTGGCACACTGGCGAGCGTCCTTTCGTGTGCAACTGGTTGTTCTGCGGCAAGAGGTTCACACGCTCTGACGAGCTGCAGCGACACCTGCGTACCCACACCGGTGAGAAGAGGTTCGCGTGCCAACTGTGCACCAAACGGTTCATGCGCTCCGACCATCTCGCCAAACATGTGAAAACCCACGCGAATGTATCGAAGAAGAGCAAGAAAGCGAAAGAGGACGACAAGGATGAAACTTCGAGTGCTTCCAATGATAAAACGGAACTTCCAGTAGAGCCACAACCAGCACCCGCCCCGGTGCCTGTGACATCAGTTGGAAGTACGAATTACGGGACAGTGCCGGTCGCAAGTGCTCCGAAACAAATGTCTTTGAATTACGCAGCGGTTGCGCCAAGCATGATGCCGACGATGCCGACTATTCCAAGTGCACCAAACTATAACAGTGGTGGAATGTTCGGGAGTGGTGTGATGTCGGGCTGGTACCCAGAAGTGAGGCAAGACGCCCTATACCCTCGGCCTCAAGTCCGTGATCACAGGATGTACCAGCAGTACCCTGCCCCCATCAGCACCTACCAGTGCGCTACGAAGGACAACTACGCAGTGTTTCAGGGACATTATAACTTACAACCACCTGTGGCTTTGGGACAATAAGTGATTAAAATAGGTGTGCAAAAAGTGTCTGATCGTTTGGACTTCTCCAAGAACTTGCATGTGTCCAGTATTGTCGTAGGTAATATTTAAAATCTTTTTAAGTTACCGTGAATTTAAAATGTGATGTCTGTAAGATAATTTGTAATATATTATTGTAATAACTACGTGCCTTTCGATTGTTGTAAATTGTACCTATTGTCTATTTTTATTGAAGAAAGAAATAATAAATGTGATTTTTGATAATTATGTCATTTGATTTATTTCTGTTCCTAGAAAAACATTTTGGTTTTCTGAAATTATCTCAATTAGACCATCAACATATTCTTGTAGGCCTTGTGATAGGTATCTTACAGAAGAAATCAGTTGTAAATCGCTTGTAATTTAATTACGTTACAAAATAAATAACCAAGGTACTACGAAACCTTAAAGCACAACATCAACATTAAACCCCAAATCACAACTTGTTGGAGTTCCTTTAATAGACGATAGAATATTCCAATTTCGTAATCAACACAGCCGCAATCTACACTAGCGATCAAATCGATTATATTCATAATGAAACAGCGAAAACTTATTATTGGTACAAAATGACCTTTGACATTTCACCATATAAAGCTCTGCGACTCGGGGCGTACCAAAGACTCATTTAATTTTCAAAATTATCATACTAAATCTCAAATACTTATCCAAAACATTATGAAAATCAGAAACCAGTTTCGTAATTCGTCGACCGGTGCGAATATAAATTATTATGAGTTTAATCACCGATTGAATCTATAGATAACGGTATTTTTAATACTTGGATACAGTAATAAGTTTTTTAGGAACATAAATATAATCAAATAAATTCTTAACGATGTATCGATCGATATATGTGAATTCTCAATTTAGACTAGTTTTTATAACTCCAACGAGTGTTTGTAATGCTTGATGGTTGTCATTCTCTATTACAAAAGTCATAAAGAATTTAGTCATTACCATCAAGTTGGTGTAGGAAATATATAAGTAATGGACGTTTTGGAATAAATTGGAAAGTTATTTATAAAACACAATAAAATTTTACCTACAACTTTAATTACCTAGAAGCTGAAACAACTTGTGAGGCACCTTTTGTAAATTCTTTATTTTCATATCATATTTTATAGAAAACACATAAAATTGCCACATAAAATTGTATATTTGCGTAAGTTAAATATATTTAATTAACGCTAAATAGCCGCTGAGGTGACAGTATAGTAGTCAAAGCAGTATACCATACGCATAAAAAAAGTCACGTATACAAACGTTCTGTGTATTTATGGTTAAGACCCTGTTGAAGAACAGTGGACGATATCAAGTAAATTCTATCGTGGTGTATCGATCAATTGAGAATCCAAGGTTAGGTAGCTAGAATTGGAATAGCGTTTTTAACGGGTTTTTTGTTAAACCTTCAGGCGTTCCAACGACCTTTGCTAATTCGTAGCAAAAAGGATATGATGATATTTTTAGGTTGAACAGTCGTCTTTGAATTTACAGACATCTTTGAATGTGGTTCACATTCAGTTAGTAAGATATTCAATATAAATTAGGATGTAAGTGGAGTGCTACGCCGCGTGCTATGGCCTGGCTACGAAGAATGTAGCGATTGATTTTATTCAGTTTTTAAGAAAGCGTTTCCTAAGTCTTAGCAATTGAAATAAAACTTATGAGTTTTGCTATAGATGAGAGCATTTTACAAAGGGAACTCTAGAATACTTGAACGAATTCACATTTAGTAGGAGAGATTTTGGACCGTGAACCTTTTGTAATAGTTCGATACTGACGTTTTTTTTATGTCTGCCTACTCTGTCCCAGTAGACCGTATTAAGATGTTGCGCATTCGATCGGAGAGTCTAATATTGAGAATGCTACGTTAGTGGTTATGAAATAACAGATTTTTCATTGTTAAAATGTCACTGATTTAAAATGTTGTACGTGCTCTTTATTTGAATGGTGAGTTTGTTTGTATTTCGAGTTCGTCCGCCCGTCACAAGATGGCGTTAGCAGTGCCGGTGTGTACAGTCGTCGTCACCGCTGCGACGTAATTGCACGCGGCTATTATCTGGGCGGCGCCGAGCGCGCATGGCGGCCGGTGCGAGCGGGATGCACTCGATAATACGTAAAACAAAACGAGGGAGTAATAATGGTAAAAAACGAGCAGCACGCAAATTATAGTGAGAAATGAGGCAGCCGGTAGCGGTGGGGGCTCGTGGTGCGGTGGGGGCCCCGCGTCAGTCGAGCGCCCGGCGCACTGAGAACGCGCCACCCGCGCCGCCTGCGCCCACGCCGCGAGTGTTGTGAGTGTGTGACATGCGCCAACACCCGGCGCCATCGCCATGAGCGGCAAGGGCTCCTCCTCTCCGGACCTGCTCATGAATGTGAGTCCATGAGCCGACCAACACTCTTACCGCACCCCTTACTGCTAACATAGTGTAGACAACCTTACTAACACTCTTATCACTGATAACTTGATAAGCGAGTCGATACTTGACTTGCGAGCCCACTGTAAGGTTCCATGCGGTCGTAACTGAATGAATCCAAGTTTAAAATACATTCTGTGTCTATTAAACCACGATGATGCTTTAACCTAAAACTTGTTTCTTTTAGTTTAATTCATGATTAACATTTTAGACATTTCATGTCTGAAATCAGGCACATATTCTAAATGTTTATTTCGGTTTTCAACAAGCATAACAAATGAACATGTTGAACTAATTCCAAACTTATTATAACCATGGCCGGAGAAATCTTCACGGTTCATGAACTTTAATATTAAGAACAAACCGAGCCAAATAGGTGAGTCCATGAAATGGTTTGTTAGTCAGCAGCACCCTCGGGTATTGTCGATTTAGCACGCACCATAAGCGGCACATTACCCGCGAGAGTGCGACCGCCCGCTCCTTGCTCCCCGGTCCCTCGAGCTAACCTCTATTACTATTCATGGCCGCCCCCGAGGCTCGAGTGGACCGCCAAATATCCCCCCACCGTAAGAGAAAACATTATGTGTAAATTTTCTTCATATTGCCGTGCTTTTGAATAATAACTCAAGCCGCCGTTTACTCGGCCGTCCGTCCTGAATAATAAATCCTACTCAATTGGTTTCAAATAGTTTAAGTAGGAAAGTGTACTTAATTGTTCTTGAATTATATATTACTTATATCTTTTTAACGGTCAGTGCCTAATAAATCTCAGCATACCGATGTTACCTGCTAGTTGTAACTTACAATATTCTATCCGCCCGCCACCTCAATCGGTAGGCCTGTTTATTATTTATAAAGCAATATCCGTCACATAAACGTCATTGTTATTATCTGAAAATAGGCCATTATATTTAGTTCCGAACATCAATAGCAGTTCATAAAAAGGTAAAAGTTAATTCAATTAAATGAAGTCAAATATAATAAAGGTTGCGCCGGCACTTTGGAGCGGCGTGTCCAATTCTTAATGACATATAGAGGCTTCGTCCATTTTCTACTCAATTTCCTTTTCATATTAGTTTAATCTAGAGGCAGGACTACTGGCGCCAAAAATTATGCCGCGACGGCCGTGTCGGGTGCGGCTAATCTGTTTAGCGTTATATTGTAGGCCGCGCGGGTCCTTTGTGCGGTGAAAAAGGAAGAAATTTATGCGTTTCGGCGTTGTGTGTAAGTTTTTTGTGGGAATGTAATTAATAATTCGGCGGCAAAACTAACAGTGTTTTCGTTGTTACGTCGGCCGGGTGATTGATGTCCTCTGCTACGATTGCAATTAGTACGCGGCAACAAAGAGCGTGTTCCTATGTGCTGTATAACTATGTAGCTCTATTTTAACTCTACATGATTGTATGTAATGTGTTTAAAGATTCAAAAAAACCTAACGATTTTCTCTACAACACTAGAAACATCCCCATGTATATTATAAACACCAATAAAACAAAACAAAACAGCAATTCAACACATCCTTCACATTATTCTCCGTACAGTTACTCACTATAATGCCTAGCGAAGATATTTTGAAAGTGTTTGAAAACATGTCTGACCGGCATCGCAAGCGCAGGCGGTGCGTGTGCCTGCGTGGGCGCAGCGCGGCCCAGTCACGGCGCAGGCTCAGGTGGATCACGGCATTGTTTGTTTTGTACACCGCTACCTACATGACTCGCGTTTCAGAAGTAGGCCCATTATGTGTAAAAAAATATTAGAGTCCCGTTACCCTTGGCAAAACAGAACTAAATCATATATATTTTAAACGCGTTAATGGCCAGTACGTTTTCAAAAACGTTCCTCCCGATACAAGGAAAGTCCATCACTAAACAGTTAATTACCGATGTCGAAACTGAGAAGCGGTAACAAGTTGCTGCCAATTACCGCACGTTCCCGTCCCGCCTCGCCGTGCGTCGCAGCCGCTCATCACGGATCAGCTAGTCAGCTACTCCTGTCTCCACTCTTTATTTAGATAGCGGAGGATACGAGCAATTCAGAACAAGTCGACTGTGTTATTTGGCCGTTTTGTGCGCGAACGTACCGTTGGTTGCGAGTCGGCTCTCGGCAGTGGTGCGGCAACATTTTAATTGACCACGCGATGTTGTGCCGCGTCTCGGCCGACTTTTTCTCCACTCCTCAAATTGCTCTAAAGTGCTTAATGAGAGATGCGTGCAATCGCCGTTTCCCCGTACGAGAGGCTGCTCTTATTTTACATACATAAATAGTTCAACACGACGAACTAATGCCGATTCTCGGTACTGTAATTGCGCCTGTGACAGGCTTCCGTCGCCTTTCCAGAGGCTGGCGGTTAAACGCCAAACGCCGGCGTCGCCTAAATTATAGTTATTTCGCATTAATAGCGTACACATCGACTAGTGCGTGCGCATGCTGCTCCGGGCACCATTGACATTAGCAACCAACATATTCAACGCTATTCGCTATTCGCTCGCCTGCAAATTGTTTGACGGATACGTGACTAGAAAAAAATAATTACAATTACATCCCTCGGGCCTTAAATATCCATTTAGAGTCGATAAAGTTATTGTCTTTGACAGCCTAATGAAGATATGTAGAAATGAAAAACTTTGTTAATCGATAAATAAGTAATAAAATTTATTACATACCGAGTTTTTTTTTCAATTATTAATAAGTAATATTTGTCTTTGTCTAGTTGACTCCATGTCGCCTCCGATACGGCTTCCGTTTATAAAGTTACGTTATACCGACTGAATGAGACTTCTTCAGCATTGTTCACAGAACATAAAATCAAATTGTAGGACATTAATTAGTTTTACATATGGATGGATATTATGTGACTTGAAGGACCTTACAAATATGTTTATAATGAAGGTACAATTTGGTAATTTAATTATTTCCTCTCTATCTAAAAAATATGCGTTGCGTACCTACATAGGATGTTCAATACTTTGTACATAATCACCAGGAAGCGGTGATGAAGATTCGTGTCACGTACTTCAGTACCTATTTATTGCGACAGGTGTATCCGTGTATTGCTACTATTTTAAGTTAATAAAGTGTTCTCTATACTCTATATGATTAATATGCGCATGATCGACCAAGTTATACAGATATATAAAGTAGCCATGTATATTCAACACTAGTTAAGATATTAAATTAATAGCTAAAAAAAGTGGCGTATGAGGCGATAATTGATTGGTTCTTATCTTGTGTGTCAATGTATCCCGGAATGGCTGGTCATTTTGTAAAGTATGTGCCTCTCATACTGATGAAGATTATCTACAGACTCATTAAAAGACCGTACGTTTTACATATTAATTTTAGTTTTATAGAAGATACTAATATAAAGATGTGGGTACGATAAGTATGGGCACATTTTCCCTTTTGCTGGCGAAATCGGTTACGGTGTTCGTAGGTCGCCCTTTAACCTTTTGAACGCCGTGGTCTCATATAAGCAGTGATCGGAATAGGTAGAGCTAATGTACCTAAAGTTCAAGGAACAGAAAGGAAAAATGGGGACATCCTTACGACAAAAATTTTTTTTACTGTTATTTTTTTCTGAGCCTCGGAAATGTCTCGGAATCAGTTAAGTACGTTTAATAATAATGTTATTTATTAATCAGTACAGTAAACTAATTGAATTTACTATTTTTCTTTTTTAACCGACTTCGACAACAAGGAGAACGTTCTCAAAAAGCCAGTAGATACTGATTCAGGTTAAGAAGCTAGTATGAAAATTAAATTAGCTTCCGCGCTTACTTACGGCGTTCAAACGACGATAAGGATTACCTTTATTGTTTAAACAATAAAAATCGTGCATTTTTTTTTTAAACAGAAACATTTAATGAGTTAGTTGTTAGTTGTTTTACTTTATTAATTTTAGTTGTATTTAAGTAATGTTCCGACATTTGGACCAAATATTCCGAAAAAAAAAATAGTCGTAAGGAAGTTTCCACTTTTCGTTTCTGTTCCTTGAACTTAAGGCACATTAGCTCTACCTATTCCGATCACTGCATATAAGTGACAAGCAAGCCTGTGCCCCGTACGCCAACGACACAAATGTGTGACAAAAATGCGATGCCCTATAACACGAAATAAACAATTAAATCATTACTTTTGTTTTTTTTTTTATTTGTTGTATACCTTAAATATTTAAGCTCTTGTCTTGTCTCTTTAATAATATAGTTTATTGATAAAGTTTTGGAATCCGTATTCTTTTTGTAGGTAAATTGTAGCTTGGCGTGGAGGGCACGCGCGTACTTTTATACTCTGGCGTTCAAAAGGTTAAAGATATTGCTTGAGGTAATGTTAGAGTAATATTTGCAGCTTTGCCTTGAGCTATAAAAAAAATACAATAAAATAAAATCATTTCAATTCAAGTATCACTGACTCATAATAGAAAAATTACACACATACAGTCACATTACATACACAACATTACTAATTCAATTCAATCCAATTCAATTACAATAAGTCTCTAAAATTCATGCTACTAACATGGTTCTTAAGTACTTACTACTAACAGATAAGGATAAGAATATGTGTGGCTATGTACATATGTTACATTTATGTATATCGGGAAGTTATGGACATTCAGCAAGTCGAGCATGACATTGAAATCTTTCCCTGAAAGAGTTCAAATCATTGGTAAC
Source organism: Standfussiana lucernea (assembly GCA_964057025.1). Taxonomy (NCBI): domain Eukaryota; kingdom Metazoa; phylum Arthropoda; class Insecta; order Lepidoptera; family Noctuidae; genus Standfussiana; species Standfussiana lucernea. Next base: position 7,274,550 of record OZ059791.1, on the reverse strand, counting down.
GTTACCTTCAATTTTACTACTATCATATCGAGATAACGCAAGCCTACTGTATCTGAAGTAACTTAGGATGTGAAAGAATTATGCTATAGAGGGTGGACGGAACATCGATGCATATATGTATTTATATATATAAACGGATACAACGTTTTCAGTACATCATTCGAAACACCCGACATTTAAATTTTTCATCGGTAATTTACACCATTATATATTTATATACGACCTACAGAGTTTTTACTTGGCCTCGTATCATTATCTATCGAAAAGACTGACAACCAGTTTTACCAAATTGTTTCGTATTACCCAGCACTAACTGGGTTGTGGGTGTCAGATAGGCAGCCACTCCATGTAAAATGCTGATATTCAGCTGTATCCGGTTAGACTGGAGGCCGACCCCAACATAGTTGGGAAAAGGCTAGGCAGATGATGAAATCATTATCTATCCCTCAATATGAATGCTTACTTATTAACCAACTATAGTCTATAGGCGAGTCCAGTTTACAATACTGCTATGTCATTATTTTTCTTTCAGATGGCAGGTAAGTTTTTAAGGGTATAAGCTTTGGTTTTAAACCGATTGAATGATCATAGCGATGGCCGCCATTGGCAATCCAATTAATATGGGTGTACTCATTAAACCCTTGATCTTAATATCAGATATGAAAGTTTTCAGTAATATTTTTAAGAAGTTATCTCTGCGACTTATTTATTCTATGGGCGTTTTAGTAACAAGTGGTTTAAATAAATATGTCTGATGATAGTTCTTTTTTTTTTGCTGATAAAAGTAATATAATGATCATTTCATGCTGACTGTATCCTTTAAGCTGATAAAATTTTCTTAGGAACAAAAGGGTCTCCAAGAACACCTCCAAATTCGATAAGTTTACAGAAGACAATCCGGAAATTTTAATTAAACAGCACCTGCCTGGAAAATGTGTCAATTTTGTAATGTGTTACAAAGACCTATATGTCGCATTGTTGTGTATGTCATACGTTAGTCAAAGCAACCAAAGCCAGAACACTTTATTTCGATTTACCTAATCGATTCATCGATCATAGCAACTACCATTTAAAATCTTAATCCTTGAATATGGATAAGAATACTTTATTTGCTTAAGATACAGGTGTTACCAGTTGTTAAAATTGGTGGTTTAGGCACAAACCATATTTTGCCTTTTTAGGGCATGAAAATATAATTTTACATTATTATATAATGCGTAGGTATTTAAGAGGAATATAACAAATATTTCCATAAGCTAATTTAAAGAAAAATAATTTTAAAATGAAAAAAAAAAACATATTGCACATAACACCATTAAGATCCCTTAACATTAAATTTTGTGTTGCATAAATTCTTTTAGATTGTAGAAACAATTTTCTGTCAATGCCATTTACGCAAGTTATTTCATTTTAACTTATTAAAGATAGATATACACATATGATACACATTGTTTTTTATCAATGTTGTATAGCAAAATGGTATCATAATTTTTGTTGGATCTCTTGGCCTCTGCTTAGTGTAACTGTCAACTTTGTATTTAAAAAAAATCACTGTTTTCTTACAAATACCGATACCTCGAACAAATACATGCCAGTCAAGGTCAGTAGATTGAGTTTTTTAAATAAAGGGCTGCAAGATTCAAGTGGACCGACACCGCAAATAGCTCGAACACATTTTTTTTCTACAATTAATACCTTTTCATAATCTGTTGAATTGCGCCACATCATAAGTCCGTATCTTAAAATGGATTCAACATATTCACTGTAAGCTATGCGAGCAGTTTGTTCGTCGGATACAATATGAAGTTTCCGTAAAGCATATACAAATCCATTTAGTTTACTGCATACGCTGGCAATGTGTGACTTCCAATTACAAAATGTATCTAGAGTAATACCTAAAAACTTAATGCTATCTGTTTCTTCCATATTTTTATCGTTTATTTTAATGTTAATACTATCAGAATGCTTGCATTTGTATGTACTAAAAATGAATTTTGTTTTCGATAAATTAACACATAGGTTATTATATACAAGCCAATTTATTACGGACTGTTTGCCTATTCCATATCATATCACACTACCATCGAAAAATCAAAACCGAATCACACAAATAATAAAATACACCTCATATTACAAAAGTAACAAAAAATAATATCAAATCACACGATCGTAAGATGTGAGACGAATCTCACCAATGGCGGCGAGACTTCCCGCCATTGGCGAGGTGGATGTCACCGGGAACCTGTCCTGTGACGTCATATCCCATATAAAAACGCACACGGTGTAATTATTTAGAGTTTCTGGGTTATAAGAGTGAATAAAAGATGGGATTGAGGTTGATTTTGAGTAGCAGTTTGAATGTTAATGTTTTCAAAGTTTGAATGAATTTAGGTTAAGTTTAAGTCTAGACAACTAAAATAACTTCTCTATTCTGTTTACCAATTTTAGGATAAGTTTCTATAAAGCTATCTCATAGAAATACCTACTGAAATAGATATGGATTATGGTAACTGTCTACTGAACAATTTTCATCTTCACATTTTAATAAATAATCGCTGTAATTAATCATATACCATCGTAAGCACTTATTTTCATAGAACCCGTTGAAACGCTAATCTATCAATAGTTCTCCATAAAACTGCGTTCCATCTAGTCGGGGAGCGGCTCTCATAGGCAAAGAACTTTGTATAAAATATTCCTCCCCATGAGATCATAGATAAGTGTGAAACTGACATTTGTACCGTTCGCAGATATTCTCGATGCGCTGACATACCCATCGAAGTATTGACTGGTCACGAATCGATTTAACATAAAATAACATTTATTTAAATTTATGATGAAATTATTCACGGATTAATTTTAATTCCAATATTTGAGAAGTCTTTTGAATATGTAAATATTCATTAATTAAGTCGCGTATTTAATGACAGGTTTCGTGATTGATATCGTCAAACTGAATATAGGTGTATTAATTTTAACATATGAGCATCTATGGCGACAGCTTGTTAATCAAATCAGTTACTAAACGAAACTACGCATTACGAAAAAATGCAGTTAAGATTCCGATTCAAGCTACTTTTTTACCCCTCACTAAAAAGATAAATCTCGGAACCCTTGAGTGCATCGTTTCCTGAACAAGTCGTTTTGTCGCTGAGCACATTCCCGAGACGAATGACTTGATTATCATAAAACAGCAGTTTGCTTTCTCCGGACTAACTCCATTGGAAACCAGCACGTGGCCAGATGCAACATGTTTCCGTAAGCAAAATCGATTACAGCGTAAGATAAAGTTTACAAAACATGATACAATTAATCGAAACGCCAACAACGATTCAATAATACGTAGCCTAGTTGTAATTGCAATGTTTCTTCATAGTTTCTATCATCAACTCGTTGTTTTGCAACAAAATGTTTTACTGTTTAATTAAAATGACATGTACAAACTTCGAAGGGTTTTTCTGTAATGGTTTCTTGTAAGGCCTCACTTTTTTTTATTAAATGATATTTTTTTAAACTAGTTTCGTGAGTAATTACGGCGACGTTTAACTTTAAAATGAGGTTTGGTTATTCTTTATGCACATATATTGAGCTTATTACGAGACTTGCAATGTTTTGTTTAATGCCAACGTATGCTTTAGAAGTGTCTAGAGAGGAATTCAATGTTATTAACTATTTTAAGTGTCTAACGTTCCGTCCAATTTCCCGTATCTGCAGAGATAGCAGGAACGCATCAAGTTGATACATTTATTTCTGCCACCCATGACTATTGTAAAAGTATTTCCAGTGTTTGTAATAAAGCGAGATACGATCTTACGAACGACATTCAGTGCTATCTGTGCGATCTGCTGACTACGTCACTGGCTGCGCCCGCGCCACTGGCAGCGAGGTGTCGCTCTCTTTGTTCCTAAGCCCACAATGTTGCTCGCATTATACGTAATTATTATAATGATTTCTGAGTAAGCGATTAAAATTTATATGGGGTATACACTTGATACGTACAAGTACATGCCCGAATGATATTAATGCTTGGGTAAACTAATGTGCAGTAAGCAGGCTCTTTCCATGTTCGCTTCCTAATAAGTCGATCTACTTGATGATTATATTGAACTGTTGAATAATTACGGACGGCTGCGTTTAGTGCTTCATAAATATGATTTGTTTAAATATATGACTTTATACTTCGACCACGATGTGGCAGGAGATTGTGGGACAATCCGTCGCAACGTGCTGGTAGCACATAAATGCGCCTGTTTAGTAAAATATGCATAAATTGGTAAACTTTTTAACAGTGCAACTACCTACCTAATACAATTTCACGTTTTCCATCAAGCAATGTTGCTTTCGGCTTTCGGTATCAGGATCTTTTTGGGCCCGGAATCGCTTTTGAGATTTGATTTGTAAACCTGTAGAAAAATCCCACTTACTTATGTTATAATCAACCAATAAAAAACACATACCTAATCGTCCTAACCTACGTACCATGAATGAACGACCCCCATGCAGTCATGTCAGTTTCCACATCATTTAACCCCGCGAACAGTTTCCTACGCATTTCGCTTTGACATTTATATTCGCACTTTTTCTTCGTTGTACGAAGTTTACGCTGTTATTGTGTTTTTTTTTTGAAATTTTGCACCGTGAGAACAATGTTCTGTAGCGCTTGGTATGATGTTAGAGTTGTTGTAGAGTGTACGCCTTCTAAACGATTGCTGTTTTTTATTACGCATATTTTCAAATCACTGTGAACACGATGACAACGGGTATTTTCCATCTATCTTTATTATTTACTAAATCCGTAGTTTCGTTATCTGAGTCCAAATATCACTAGCACTATTCTATAATCATCTGTTCTCAAATTCCTATAATAGTTTCCTACTTACAAAATTTTAACCACAACTTGACTACACCTAAGTGTTTTGTTGACCTAACCTTCGTATAGCACGTCAAATTGTTTTTGCCGTCTTGATTTATTACAAATACATTTACGAATCGACGTGCCTAGTGAAAATATGAACAAACAACGTTTTTGCAACACTCACATTTCAACTCAGCTCAAAGATCACAACAGTAGGTCGTAACAACATAACAGGTTGCCAGGGCAGCGCCTCGGGTCGCGATTAAGTAACCCTTCCTTCATTCAGTCATCCAAGTCAGCAAAATCGAAGAAAATAAAAAGGTCAGTGGAATGACGAGACAAAACCTTTAATTAAGAAGACAGTAGGTAAAGTGCTGAAGTACCTAATGGAATTTTTCGGAATGGATCGAGTTTTGTGTCCGTCCGTCAGCGCCTGCGCACTGTCTTCGTCACGCAAGTCGAGACTCACGCGCCGCGCCTCAAGCGCGACGATTATATTTTCGAGCGCCGATCAACATGAAAATGAAGGTCCATAAATTTATTAGACATAGTGTCGGCTCACTGGCCTGAGGCTCGCATTATATAAAATATGTCAAGAATTAAGCATTATCATACTGAGAATATTTTTACGCGGATAAAAATAATGTAATCTGCCTCAATCGCGATGTAACTCACAGATATTGTGTTCGATTATCCGTTGAGGATCTGAGGAGCCGAGAAACGTCTTATCTGATTAATTTATTGTTTTATAGTACTTACCTAATTTTAATGGGTAGGTATAGTATTCTAGAGAAATTCACAATCAAAACACTTCTTTTTAAGTATAACCGTCTTAAACTTTACAGTTATTATATTTTAGCTAAGTATCATTTGAAAATGATAGATTACCAATAATTACATCAGAATGCTGTCCACGTACGGTATTTAATGTAAATAAGCGTCTTTGAGTGACCTGGTCACCGTGAGATCGGTATGCGCAATTTTCAGATACGAGTTTTTGATCCTAAACAGAGATATAGCGCCCACTTCCACCACGAGGGCAAACTTATAAAATGTAAATTTATTGAGCGATATTTTACATGAATTCAAATTAGCGGCAATATATCGCTTGCCTTTACATTACATCACGTAATTATGCCGCGCACAATTATTATAATTTTCCTATAATCTCGCGCGTGAGGACGTGCGAAAAAACGTTTTTAAAAGGTAATTCACACTGATTTATGGTTTGTACAGAGGATTCATTAATTTATCAAACAATCTGTAAATCAACTATTTTAAGTACTGCCTTGCACGTTGTCGACGGTTGTAGTGAAAAGGTCATTAAGCCGGCGAGTAATTATAACGTAAACATCTGCATCCACAACAAGTGGTCACGGAACCGACGCGGGCGCAGCTCCATCTAATCAACGGTGATTCATCTAACGAAATACAAAAATTAATTATATACTCTGTTCTCAAATCTTACCTGAAATCGTGCTTTTAATTACAACCTACATGCAATGATTTATCGTGGACACACGTGTGTCGATGATTTATGTAATCTATCTAGAGAAAAAACTTCAAGAATATCCCACTAGTGATAACGTTTTCGTAGGCAAACGCTATTTGTAAAGCTATTAAGTATCTGTCATTAAAACTATTAATTACAAAGCGTAGAATCGCAATTGAATTTCCAAGATTCCGAGTCCCCGCGTCGTGCGCGTGAAAGTGGACACCTTTCACATAACTAGCTTTAATTAAATCTATGGCTGTAATTATGTCCTTTGCCCCATTTGTTCGGCTGGAATTATTATTCATAATTACAGGCCACGATGTCTTTGAAATCCAAAGTCTATGGTACTGAATACGTGATCGGCTACATTATTCCTCTACTTGGGACGTCGTCGGACGTTGGAAACTTAATTGTTTGATTTTAAATTTTTGATCAAATAACACCTGAAATAAGCTTCAGCAGCATGAATAGTATCTAATAGGTTGTTAATTAAAGGCTGCGATTAAGGTGTGGCTCGTCCACTTAACTTACATATTCCGATTTCTGTGGTATTCTAAATTGTATTAGAAATTTGTTAATATCTTCGTCGCCAGTGAAGCGTCTATTACAAGTATTTATTTATACATAACAATTTTCTAGTAAACCGTATTTACGCCTATAGAAAATTACTTCTTTGAATGTAAAATCGAGAAAGCTTCATCAATAAACAAGACACGAATTTCCTCAAATCAGGTCATGTTATATTCCAATCAATCCCGAATCCTCATCGTGTGTGTCTCAGATAAATTCAATGTCGTCTGTAGTCACCGAGATCCTTGCTCTTGGCTTTATGTGACTTTTATTGCTTCGCTGCCAGCCTCATTGTGCTCCCCTCCTTGGCTGAACAAACAGAGCCTTTCAGCTCTCTCCTTTCAAACCAGCTGTTACACGTTTATGTCACTTTAATACTTTTCTCAGTAAATGTTTAACATTCGGAGTATTGCTTTGAATGGCGTATTGGTATGAAAGGTTTCGTTGCAGACGTAAAAAAAGTTTTATGACTGAGTCTGAAGATAATTTTCTTGATTAAGTATGTTTATAAACCAGACTAACCTCATAGAAGGTAAACAAGGGAATCCCTTTAGCATCTTAACACTATTAAACGTGTGCATTTCTTGAATGACTTTATTTTTAATAATTTAATTATATCCACACTGGCACAATTGAAAACGTTATACGGTACCCACTGTAAAAAAACCTGTAAAATCCTTAAAAACACGTAGATAAATTAGTTCGCAGGTTAAACAAACAATGGTTGATACCCCCATGCGGAGGCAAATCAGCCATATGTTGTGTTGTGTCAAGTATAATGGGGGCGAAGGGGGAAGTGGCCGCGTCATCCATCACACGAACGCAAATACCAAGCCGTTTTCATTTTCACTGTACTTGGGTAAAAAGGCTACTGTTTTGTGTCGTAAGCACATTGTGCTGGTTCCGTAGATATTTGACGAAGTATAGCAGTAGATATATTGATTACACATATTATGTGGATTAGTTAATAGGTAGGTACTAGAAAAAGTAGCAATGTCACGATAAAATATGGCAGCTTAAGACAAAGAGTAAGTTAAGTTTTTCAGGTAGGTTAATACTAGGTTTAAAGTACCTATAACCATTTTTCCAGTCGAGAAAATGTTTCTTCTGAAGATTTAACGAGACATTCTGTTCACGCATAACTTAAAATTTGGTAATTAACAAACATATTACACAAATAAAACGTTTTTAATGACTTTTTTTCCTAGTTTTCTTTCGTTGATAAATCTTTTCTGCTTAGACGTAAGACTTAGAAGTAAGTAGAAACCTGTTTCCTAAATAAAACTGGCTACAGTTTTTCACTTTTGATGATCAATTGGAATATTAGCTGGATTTCGGCGAAGTCTATCTTGTCTAGTATCTGAGAGTAATAATGACCAAGGTCCTCACGCAAACCTAATTGTCTATATAATAATTGGCATTCTTACAGCATACTATTAAATCATAATACTTACGTCACGAAATATTATGAAGGCGTTCTGTCTGTTAACAGGTGATTAATTACCAATCATCGTACCCATTAAAGGCTTATGTAAATTAGTTTCCTTGTATTTTCTCACTTCAAAAACTCTGTTGTCTTTGTTTTCAAGCTAAACCAGATAAAAAAATGGAATAACTTTGTCTATATTATCTAGGTCCAAAAAGTACCAATCAAATCTGCAGGTATACCAAACATCCAAACTTCTACCTACCCCTTCTTGATGATAAGCGTGACGGTCACGTAGTTCGTATTCGATATAAACGGTACCCTAAAAACGAAAGTCGCACGCCCGTCCGATAAAGCCGTTAACGCTTTTCGCCATAGTTTTTTTCAAGAAACATGTGAAATGCAATATTTTACACAAAGGGGAGTTTGTGGTCGTAATGATGGCCGAATAATATTCCTCTTCCGCCCCGCATTAGGTAATGAACCTTAATTGGTTTATTAAGGCTCTCTTTGAAACACTCGAGTGTGAAATGCATTATGGTTTAATGTCGAGTCACTTCCTGTATCTTAGGGATCGAGTGCTATTTGATATCGATTTGAGAGAATGAAAATATTGGTCTGCAGCATTTATGACGACGTCGGAACAAAAGTTTCGAATCTCTACAAGTGATTTATCGTCAAGTGCAAATTGTTTGGAATCAAAATTTATGGTCGAAGATTTGCTCGCTGATAGGCAGCCTAAATCGCCGACTCGATTGAAATGACCTTCAATAAGGCAACGAAGCTACTTAACAGATCGAAGAACCTGCGTTGTAAGTCACGATCTCCAACAATGAAATACAGCTAAGATTGTTGCTATGATTGATACAGCTAAGTTGTTGATGAAATGAAGGGGGGAGATCAGTAATTTATGAAGTAGCTACTGTGATGCTATACAGTCATAGCCTTATTATAAGGAATCCTAGACTTGAATTTAGGTCGTAAACGAAAAAATTGACAATGAATTGAGTACGAGTCGTAAATAACTTCCTACTGAATGTTTATTGGCAGGTATCTCATATAGGGGAGCTCACCTTCGGGAATTACAGGCGTGTTGTTATGTTATGTTATTAACATAGGTATATGGTAAAAATTGCAGAGAAATCTTTGCATCTGGAAACAAAAATTCTTTTCGATTTCCAATTTTACTCCTCAAATGTGTTTCAACACCTATTTCTCATTTACAATCCGACCTGTCGAAATCTCATCACTGCGAGTTCAATCAAAGTGAATAAATAATTCGTGGAATCCCCTAGCGCTGTCCTCTGTCGTCGGTAAAACGAGATGGTTGCTAGGCAGCGGGCAGCGGCACAAGCGCGGGTGCGGGCGCGAATTAATTTCGCCACAATTACTCGGTCGCGTTACTAATTGAGACATCAAAGAGTGGCGACGGACGGTCGCCGCCGTGCCCCCGCAGTCCTCGCACTTTGTTGTCTCTGCTGTATTAAAATGCTTGGGGGATAGAGCTTGTGGTTTGGTTTGGAGCTCTTTTGTTTGGCAGTTAATTTAACTTAGTAGTTTAGGCCTTGTTAAAAAAATCTATGCTTGAGTGGTTGGCCAGAGCTCTATCGGTTTACCAAAACTTACAGCGTCGATGTTGTGTGAAACTCGAAAAATCTTCAACGAAATCGGTGAAACATAACACACGTCGTATGGTTGTATGAAAATATATATGGGCAAGAACATGTTTATTGATGAAAAACAAGAAAACATGGACAGGACATTATGAGTCTATCTAATATGCTATTCTGTTTGCTGCCACACGACAACTCGTCGTTACAACAAACCACATAACAATTAAAACGGCACTTATACACGTCGGTTAAAGCTAGCTGATAGACTTATCAACATATAGCAACATGCCTACGTGGCTGGTGTAGGTGTAGTCATATTGTGTCCATTAAGGTGGTCGACGCACTGTTTGCACTGGCCGGCCAACCGCAATATGGGGTCACCTGATAATGGCTGCGTAATTACGCCACCATTACAGGCCCGGCTGCATGCACAAACACCGCACTTCTTGTTACACGATCAAATGTCTCAGACGTGACTCGTTGCTACCAATACAAGCATTATCTAGATTCCAAATAAATTATTCACAAGCGCGACCGGCGGGCGCCTGCCTGTGCTCACCTCAAGGGCAAAATAAGTAGCATTCGCGACTACGTAATATTTAATAGCTCCACCTATCTCAACGAGCCTCCAAAATCAGCCAATTCATAACTGAGTTAACACCAATAAGTTTCGAATATCACGAGACACGATTCCCAAAAGAATCGATAAAATGAAAATTGGTGCGATCAAAAAGCCGAAAGGTGTCGGCTCGATATTAATGGTCTCGACCACATCGTCCACATCAATAACGACGCGGTGCGCGTGTGGGTGTCGTAATGCGATGCAGTTGTTTGTCGTGAACATAATCATAGTTTACAAAATAGCACATTCACAACTGTTTGTTCGGCTGATGGAATTTTAAATTACATTTGTAAAGTCGAAAGTTTTAGCGATTACGATAGCAGGTAGGCAGCCTCGGAATGTCTGACAGCGATGTCCGTCAAGATGTTTGCGAGGGAACAATCGATCCAGCTCTCCGTACAATTTGCGTAGTGGCAGCTCCTCCGGCAATTTGTGTCCGTCGCCTTCGCCTGCCGTTACTCGGTAAACGCTACTGGAATATTGTGCAGCCTGTGGTTGAGCTCCCACTTTTAAACGCACAGTCGTCCGGACGAGTGAGATACATGCTAATTATGGCCAATTTTCAAAATCGATCGCCGAGCTTTTGCCCTGCTTGCGGCTTCCTGCGTTCGCTCGTTCTCGAGAAAACGTAAGCAAACACTCCACTTTGAAATACCTGCTTTAGACATTTATTTGCGGTTAGCTTTTCTTGCTACATCTAGTTGTATGTCATAGCACCGAACAAGCGGTGGTAATAGGCTTGTTTGAAAAGCAACCTAGAACCTATAAAATCTATCCAGAAGTGACTTACAAAAGTGAATTATGAGTGTCCGAACAGGGGCTCGCTGTGGCTACCATTTAATAAAGGTATCATCGATATCGACGGTTTGATCTGATGACTGGTTGCGCAATAGCGGGCGCAGTTAGATCGAATTATCGAGCGATCGATGGCTTCTAGATTGCATCTCAATAATCCTTGTCCGAGATATCGCTCCAGATTGCGGTACGAGCGTGCGTCTAGCTACTTTCCGTCTTCCTGAATCCAGTATAATGAAAAGCTGGAACACATTACACGTCTTGGAGTGTTCGCTGCTATTTTTGATTTAAGTTGAGTCGAGCTCTAATAATGGCATACGTTTGGAAGGATATTAGGTATGCGTCTCGGTCGGCGATGTCGTTGAGACTGCACGCCGGTGACCGTCGGGACGCGGTAATTGATGACGTCGCGGGCAAACGGTGTCCGCCCATTTTCCGTCAATTTTCGTCACTTGAGTGATGGTAGAGCGTCCCGCCCACGGCGGCGCCCCCCGCGCCCGCTGCTCTCCCCCCGGAGAGTCCCGCGAACGGCACGCGCCGCGCTAAATTTAAATGGGATGAACTTGTAACGGGCGGCCGCCGTCAAGGAATGTAACCGGCATGATGCGTTAATCATACATTTGTGACAGTTACATTCATTCTGAGACTTCGGCGAACCACCACAAAAAATTCGACATTGAAGTTTTTCTATTTGTCTCGTCATGTGTCATGTGAACGGATTTAATCTGTGTCTTGCGGAAATGGTTTGTGTATCAATTCATTTTCAACATAGTTAATCAAGTGCGACTATATAGTGACAGCCCCTAACCTTCCGAAGTAAAGCCCCTTCTTTCATTGTTTCCCTCACGGTGCAGAGTCAGCTATAGACAAAGCCACCTAATTTCCCCTGCAGTAACAATGGCCCATGGGGAAATAAATAAGGTGGGAGCACTTAATGAACACATAAACTGAAGAGAGGTAGTGGACTGGGAGACAACTGGTTGCCATGACAACGCTGAGACGAGAGCTATCAATAGTGCGACTTGATTGTTTGCGATTGTGATGAGATTAGACGATGAAATCTTTAATATATATCTATAGCCAATTGCTTCTCACACACATCGTAAACCACCAAAGATCGGATGAGATTCTTTAGACACAATGTAGAGTTGAGCAGTGAGAAAGAATTTTCCAACTCTCAACCCCTGAATGGGTTCAAAAGGACTTTAAAGCTTCATAAGAATGTACATTATTTCAGAGCAACAGCTAGTATTTGATAAATCAAGCCTACAATACAATGTTGAAATACATAAATTATAATTTCATTACACATAATCTACACGTGCACAGTCCAATTAAAGAAGCTCATACCACAGGCGCCATTGTACAGTCGCGTACAGTCATGCAATATGTTTTTGCTGTGTTTTGACTTAAAACAATCAATAAGACAGTCGTAGCCAAGAGTCTGATGGGCCGCATCATGCGATGCCTGTGCGCACGTGTTCCTTTTTATTACGCCTATTATGTTGTCAGTTGAAAAAATATTAAGTATATTTAAGTGTTGCTATTGTATTTTTTTTTTTTCATAATTGCTCCGAGGCATTGACATCGTTTTTGTGGTGTCTGGATATTTACAGGCGGCGAGTTTATTCATAAAAGTTTGGGTCGTTTACCAAAGATATCTGATGGCGAAATTTACAAAAATATTGCTTGAGTTGAAATGTTTTCGCAATACAAGGAAATCTTTACATAACACATACGAAATGTTGTTCTGAGACGACGACTAGCGACATAACAAAACATCACGCTTGTAATGCCCGAAGGGTTGGACAGAAGTGTACGTAATGTCGACATTTCGCCGGTAATGTTTAAGTACCATGTATTAGGGGCGAGCCTATTAATATCAACCGGGCACAAATCCAGACTCCGTGGCTGCTACTGAAAAATTCGTAATGGAGAAACCCAATAACACTTTGCTCGACTCGGAAATCGATCCCAGAACATGCTCAGCAGTCGCGTTTGCGACCACTCGAATAATGAAGCAGTGAAGCGGCATAGGCTGTCGCAATAATAAACTGATCGTTTATAAAACAGCTAGTTCGAGTACCTACTCTACTTTTTTATTCGCAGAACAAAACCGTAATCTGCATCCTTACATGTAATTAGAGGCACACAACCGCTATAACACGTAATCTATACAAAAAAAAAACTAAGTGTAGCACTGTAACAGTTTGTTACATTGGCACAAATATGTGTTGAAACAAACAATTGTGGGATTGCGATGCAAAGTAATTGGCGTTGATAGACGATTTCGTAAAACTGTGGCAAGCTAGTCAGCCAATAATTATAAGTTTATAAGTCAACAATAACACGCTGTCAATGAGTAATTGAAGGTATCATAACGTCTTTACATAAGTTCATTATATATGGGTAATCGTGTATAAAGTGGACGTTTAAAGTCGCGTGCACACTGGGTGATTTATGAAGCAGTGAAGCTGCGTGCCGCGGACGGCGCGACTGATCTCCTTACTCCGGGACTATCGCGAATATCCGCTGCTTTTTTTGTCTTTGAATCTTTATTTGAAAGATTCTGACAACATTTTGAGAACACTGCTTGTTTGGTAGACATAATGCAACTGACAGATAGGATATGCAGCATGTTTCTTCCACCTATTAGCATTTTACATGTCAATCGGGGTACTTTTTTGGAGACCACAAGAACACGCAGATATTTGAAACTTGAATCAATACCGTTGCCGGCCGGATATGATGTATTCCTGGAATTAATTCACAGATAACTTTCTCAAAGGTTTCATACTTTATGTGCTGTAGTCAATATAAACAATGTCCCGTCGGTGTAGTGCTGAAACAAAGCGAGATATCACAGCGGCTGGGTTGACGCAACCGCGCCGGGCAGTAAATCGCGAGGCGGGGCAATCGATACAGCCGATACCACCGTGATTTACCTAACAAATAATAAAGGAACGCATCCACCAATCGAATGGCTCTTATCGATAATTAATTCCGTTAATCCACACCCGATGTTAATTAACTCCGTGAGAACACGATACGAAAGCTGAAATCTAATTTAACGTTGATTGGTGTTGTGGATGGTAGGATAATCTAATCGGTTATCTTTACAGCTGCTGTGAACACTGTATACAAGATGTTGTAAAAGTTAGTAGATATCTGTAAATGTTATGTTACATTGCGTGTGATACATACCTATAATAGAAAACTTTAAATATTCTACCGAATTGTTAAAAGCAATAATATCGTGCACCTCTTTGTCATAATTACGTGACCTTAAGCGAGGTTTTATCTACTTACATAAAGGCGTCTAAACTTCACCATTACTGACCACTAATCGAAAAACGCTGAGAGCCAACTTCCACCAAACCTCACAAAGAGTCCCGAGGCTAAAACTCCGAAGAGGGACTCGCGACAAGCGGCGGCGTCACGCTGCCTACGCACGACGGAAACGCTCCGCTCATGCATTATTCAAAAGCGAAGGCAAATACAAATAAATAGGCACGAAATAAATACAAACAGGCTGAATGGAGCCACGGTGGTGGGCGGGGCCGCGCGACATAAATATCGCTCGGCCTGTCATAAGACCGGCGGATATCTGGCCGGGCTATTTCGGACGAGACGCCTTACCGGCTTGTCCTACGAACGTACGAGTACGAGTGGATCGAGACTTTTATAAGTAATACCGCACTACGGCACTAACATTCATGGAATTATTATTGGTAATAAATTTCGCGCTTGACAAATATCCACATAATTGTTGGGTTGATTTATCTCGTCTTTTAATCAAATATCGGCGATTATAGTCATTTTATTTAATCGTAGAGCTAGACAAATCGTATATTGATAAGGAATGTGGCTTTAATCTTTTTGAAATAAATATTAAACAATTTATTTGTACCTGAGAATAAATTATTATCACAGAAGCATTATCATTTTAATAAAACTGAGTTTTTTTTAGTCAATTGGGTGTAGTTTAAAACCTTCCTGGTTTAGTAGTTTAAAATGTAGGCCTCTAGTTCTAAAGTTGAAAGCACTTAAAAGTACATACCTACGGGAGCTTAACTCAGGAGTACTGATATAGCGTTAAATATTTTTTTGTTATAGTTTGCAAATCTATAGTGTCCCTGTCCACAGCTTACTTATGGCGTGCCAGTGTCGTAGACGTGACGTAGTAGAGGCGTACAGTGTGCGCTTAGATTCCATTTATAAAACAAAGTGAACAAACTTAATTTGAATGTTTCATCGATCAGCTCATTAACGACGTGATCAAAATGAAGATACGATGCAAAGTCGACCGCATGGTCATCAACTTAGAGGTTGCAATTTAACCAAATTAAAGCATAAACTGAGTAAATAATAACATAGCCTGTAGGCTATACCGTCAGTATTGGCGTACGTATCTCATCAGCAACTTCTTCACTATTCCCCGCACGAAGTCACACATGTTCAGTATAGTATCGATAGTAGCATTTTAATTTTACGAAATTATATTGTTTTAATGGAGGCCACGATTGTTTAATCAGTCGCAGCTGCTTATGTCACACTGGGTTATTACGCGGACGGGAGAGAGGTTATTATGTATGCAATATTTATCTTGGCCATGCGTGCGCGCAAGACTTGGGTACCTACATACGGACGCGACGTGCTTGGATCGCAACTTGCACTCGGCCACTCTCCGCCTTAAATTACGTGCAATTTATTGCTCAAGGGCCACATTAAATTATCGTATAATAATTTGCAAAACAATTATTTCATCAAAACTATGACGATGGTCACAAGTTAAAATCTCAACGCGTACATTAATGACATCACGTAGATTGTAGATGATTAGTCGATTATGTCATAGATACTTACATGCAAGCTGAATCAAAATCTATTTATGAAAAAAATAACCGACTTCCAAATAAAAAAAACACAAAAAAAAGTGGAAATAACTTTACTTTCGGAAGTCGGTGCCATAAAAGTCAATGAGACAAACAATCGTCACATGGCCTGAGCGAGTCTCAACCAGGCTTCAGAAACATGTATCCATACCACTAGCGTGTTCTAGCTATCACGGATTTTATAACTAATCCAGATTTGACTTTATTATACCTTGTCGCCTGCCTGACTTTTAGAAGGCACTAAAAGTCGAACAGACTATATCGAAGCAGGGTGCTATACTAAATAAAATATATCTTCGGAAAATTAAGATGAACGCATCTTAAAATATGCATGTCGTTTTTGATGATGCAATCAAGTGTACCTGCGTAGTTTAATTTAATACTCAAGATATTAAAATAATAATGCCCTTAAATTCGAGATATTCATCACTATTTGCAAGAGCAAAACAATTTCAGCAAAAAATTAAAACAAAAACCAATTTTGTAGTTCTTTAACGTTGACTAATGGAATATAATTGGCAGGTAATTTGCGGAATATAAAATTTTAATTGAAACCCTGAGTCAATTTCGCTATATCCCGGTAAAAAGCTCAGCGTCGCCCACTTGTCCGCTGCTCGTAAATTGCGCGAATCGCCATAAATTGCATAAAATCGCCAATTACAAGGATAATGTCGGGAGCGAGGGCGGCGGCGCGGGCGCACTCTCCGCCGCGAACACGCGCAAACGTTCTTACGACGTGCCAAAATCAACTCAATCCACTACCTCTTTAGGCTCGGATAGATCCCCACAATAATGCAATAATTAGGGTTCTCTGATCGCGTAACGGAATTAATCCGTTGATGTTGTGCGTCACGTGTCCTGTAATGGCGGGTCGATAGCTAAACTTATTTTTAACCTCGCTTCGTGATTGAACTTTTTTGTTCGATGTTTTTAACGTTCGGAGCTCGTCCTCGGATGATCGTCCTTTGTAACTAACATAATTTGGGTTGAGATCACGGCTTTTGATAGGGTTTGTTTTGATTTGGTAAGTTATGTTTTCAATATAAGAGCAGCACAGATGTTGTTTATTGTCATACTCGGTACAACTGTGGAGAAAAGTAGCTGTAGTTGAAACTACAGCAAAAATTATGAACTTTATGAAGTTCCAGAAATGACGTAGACGTAAAACGCCAGTGACGTGAGTGTATAGCTTTCAGTCGAAGTTCGGTGACTACATGTTTTTTTCGAAAAACTGTAATAAAAATCGAACGTAAAACATTAGAAAAGTATTCCTGCAAAAGGCTAGACAGTGCGTTTAAGCGTGATCTAGTGAGCTGCAGGTCGGGTGCTCACGCGGTGACGGAGTAATGGACAGCTCACGAGCGCGCCATTACGGACCGTCCGGCTGCCCCTGCCGCATGGACAGCCTAGCTGGAAGCTGGGAAAAGGTTTTACTGAAAAAAGATGGTTTTAGAGCTTTATTAGACTGCAAGGATTTTTACGAGTACAATTATTAATTTGTCAAAACATATATAACATTACAGATATAAATCCAGGTTATTATAACGTAGGTAGATGCCCTTTGTTTTTGCAGATAGGTAGGTCGTGAAAATTTCATTTAGAGTCTATTCTAATTCTCTTATTAGTTGACTTATTCATGAATAAAAAGAGATGGGGAATATTTTGTCAAATTTGTAAATAATGTGTAACGATTTTTCTAAATTTTTCCGATGACAGAAGTTATATAATTTCATTCGTCATTCGTCAATAGTATTTTTCTCAATGGACAATAAATGAAAAAAAACTGTAAGCGTACTGCAAACTTTTTTATGTATGTATGCAGACATTGTTTGTATGTATGTATGTATATGGCAAAGAAAGCTTTCGAAGAAGACACTAACTTACCTTCCCACATAATAAACTAATACATACACATGTATATGACTACGTTCGTGTATTTAAGCAATCAGTAATTCCGAGATGGCTGACCTATTCGACCGCTGCTATCTTAATCCGCAGCGTTAAATACATAATGAAGGCAATTTAGTCTTGAAATTTTAGCACGAAAATCTCATCAAGTCTGGAATAATATTGTCCTTTAAAACACAAAGTCCTTTGCGGACGGGATCGCCCGAATAAAAGGCGGTGTTATTATGTTGGTAAAACAAAATTCCCCATAATGGCCTCATTATGTGGCGAAAATTGCCCGAGAGCTTTTTTGTGTGGTAGTATAAATGTATTTGTAATAGCTTTTAGAAATATTGCGAAGAAGCGGGTCAGGAATCAGGCGGCGTCTGATTACCAAAACTTAATTTATTTTCATCTTTATAAAAAACTATAAAAATTGTCCGCGGCGGCGGCGGCGTGGGAAACGACCCTGTCGCCGGCGGCCTCTATTACGTCATTATTTTCTATATTAGATTGTATATTAAATGGAAGATTAATAGGAAATCGATACGCTTAGTGATCTAGTCGTATGTTTAAAATTATCTCGAGTACGTGGAAGTTCGGTTTCTACGGACGTATAGATTGTGTGGGACAATTTAGGAATGATCGCGGTGTAATGAGAACTTGTAGTAATGGCAGTATGTAATTTTGCCGGATATATTTTTAATTTGTAAAATCCTCTTCTTCTTTCTCACGGTTTTCTTGGTTTTTGATGTGGTCTGCTAAGCTTGAAAATAAATTGAACGTGTGGTCATTATCACTTGGATTTTTTTGCCTCGTGTATGCAGTTATGTCCTGTGTTGGATGCTTCGCTTCCGATGCTCTTGAGATACATGATTCAGGTTTGACAGTGCAATGAAGCTGGTTATTTATCTACCGGACACTTTAAACACCTGTTTCAACATCCACACAGGAAGACGTAGCAGGACACCACACCTCATTAGACTAACAGAACACAATTCCGCAAATTATCTCTAATCACAAACCGGGTAAGCTTTCCTGCAACCGTCACCGCACAGTTCGCGTTAACAACAACTTGATTTACAACGCAGTAATAAAATAACCAATCAATGATAATAACGAAGACGCGGAGTGCGCCAATTGGTCCTAATAAAGTCGGTGAATGTTAATGAATCGCTTTTCGGTCCGTTGTGAGATGTGTCATAAAACGAGCCACTGGGTTGGATGTCGCGGGTGCTGCGCCGCGGGGGGCCGAAGGGAGGCCTAATTGATTTGTGCCCCAGGCCACAATCAAAACAGATCGTATTTTATAAGACGTATCCTCGAGTGAGGGCGAGGGTGCGCGACTCGAGTGGGCTCAGTGGACGGATCTGGGGAGTGTGGGTTTGATTCTGACAAGGACAGTTTCCTAAATTAATTCCTACAGAAGATATTTTTCCAATTATTTTGTAACATCATATTTATCGACTACGACAAGAACTGGTATTCAATTTATTGATGACATACATCTCCCTACTTTCTTGTCAGTTTAAAAAATATGACTTCACTTCATAACGGAAGCATACAAAGTTGCATAGATAAACTGGCTGATGCAAAGCGAATTCTTATGTAAATTTTAAATTGACATGTTACATTAAATCAATCGGGCTTGTCCAATTTACCATTCCTTATTTTACAATTTTAATTCAGACATGAATATGGAGCGTGATCTGTTTCTTTATGAAAACATTAAAAGTTAAACCAAAAACATTAATTTTGCCAGTATCAAAACCAAAAAATTATTGCGAGTCAATTGAAGGTAAATTGTCTAAAAACAAAACACAAAATGAAAGAACAAAAAAATAAATTCGCCCAAAAAAGTGAAGCTACCAAGACTAGCTGTTGCAAATTCTAATGTGTTCAGTGATCAAACACAAGAAAATCAAATGATCATTTGATAAATAGTCCCTAAGGGATGGTGCGCGTTGTCGCTCTCGTAATGCGGTCAACTAACCCCGCGCCCCGGCTTCCCTCGGGCCTACTGGTGGGAACTGCACCATGCGAAATTATCACCGCTTTAGATACGGTACTTGTTTTTATAATTCTGTTTGACTTTGTTTTGCGTATGACAGATTTTAGGGATGAAAAGTTGGTTTTAGGGATGAAATTTAGGTTTTTTTAAGGGTTTGGATTCGCAAAGTAGGTAGCAGTAGAGAGCTATTCCCAAATTTTTGAGTCTTAGCATGGTTTTAAAATATTGAATACAATCCATTAAGTTACCAAAAAACAAAAATGAAATGAAACAAAAATGTAAACATCGTTTGAAACTGCAACTGTTAGCTAATACTAAACAATTTAGCAACTGAAACATAAAACCGAAGCACTAACTCAAATCACAAACGAAAAATTCATTTGACACGTTACAAAACACAATAGTCCACAAGCTATTTCCTAGTATGAAACAGTTTGCCGGGCCGTGGGCACACTGGGCACTGTGGGCAGTAAATAGATCGTGCGACAAGCATTAATCAAGTCGCGCCTGATTCGAACCGACAACTCCTCTCTCGTGCAATAAATCTTCGTGGCAACTGCATTGCGGTACGAATGCGTTGAAAAATTGCCGATTCAAATAAACATGCCAGCGTGATTGCGTACTGTGAAATATGTTTAGGAAGCCCATTAGTGTGTGGCGATTTGATTGTATTTGGTAGGCTGGTTTGATGGCCGTCTCGCTTTGATCTGGTAATGAAATTGAAACGGTGAAATGCTAGAGGATTGAGGGTTTCAGCCCACACAGGTGTTTGGTAGGAAATACAGAGACTACCATTTGCTGTTAGGTTGATTGGCGAAGTGACAGGGACATGAACTTTATTGGTATCAACCAACTATCTTGTAAATTGATCAAAGATTGCAAGAAGAAACGTAAAAATTTTAAAAAGCTTCTTAATACAAAGACAGTAAGCACAGCTTTAAGAAAAGCGTACTTTACAATTTGATTGTATGTTCGATGTTGTACATAGAACGATCTTACGTTTTGCACGAATAATTACTTACCAACAAGAACATAATGATCCTGATTCTCAGTAGACCAACGACTGTACCAATTTAATGCGAGAAGACCACCACACTGGCCAAGTGTCTTGGTGACAGCTAACGAAACTATCTCATACTTCTCTGTCAAAGCTGCGTCGGCCGGTTGAAATAATTCGGCTGCCAACGAAGAAACGCTGAACTCATAGACTATTCAAGTAATTTAAAAAGAAACTGTAATGTCTATTACTAAATATAGCCCGTAGCGTCGCGTCCAAGCACACGTACACACAAAGAATGCGCCACATGCGCCCACGCAGCTACATTGTATGCAAATCGTGGGTCGCAGGTCGCCATTCGCCGCGTATGTTCCGACCACGACCGCTCTGTGGTCATTGTTTTTTTTTCGAACCCTTATTGGTCCATTCTTGAGGCATAAGTATTTATTTTATCAGACTTGAAATTAATTTTGAATTTGAAAGAGTACCTACCTCATTTATACCTACCTTCTTTGGGTCTTGGGTGGCTTTATTTTGGAAGTCGGGAGTAATTAATAAAATTCCAAGGGTTATGTTATTTCTTGGCATAGCTACACGTTAGAGACACACCCGTACGTTTATTGGCGATTTTATACTCAAGAAATAAAGGTGTGAAAAAAAAGAGTGTTAGAAAAGCATAAATATTGTAACAACGCTCATGTAACGCGCTAAACTAAAAACGATCGTAAATAAGTTCTAGCTAGTTTGTGGCTACTTGCTAGTTAGAACTTAGAACCAAGCCTTTTGAACTGATGGTTAACTTTTTTATGCTGTTCAGATAGTTTTTCAAAGCCTATACGAATGCTAAAGTTCTGAATTTAAATGATTTATTTTTCAGGATTCTTTCCGGATTACGAACGGAAAATGACATGACATTGAAGGACTGATCGATTTTAAAATCAGTTTGAATATTATCACAACACTCTTGATTTGGCCTGAGGTTTCAAAATAGGTGGAAAAAACTAGACACCAACCCTCCTAAACAGTGGTGCCTATAATTATTTTGTAATTAAATAGGTACTTTATCTCCCTATTTTGGCCTTAAAATCTCTCTCCAATTTTTCTTCGACCAAAACATTTGTTTAACAAACTCTCTATTTACCATACCAACTCAAAACACCAAACGTTCCAATTTCCGTGTGTATTAAAAAAGAGACAACCGTGTGTGGTGCAAAGAGCATGAATGGCCGACATTCTGCCGCGTCATGACGTGATGCCATTGTGTCTCGACATCACGACGCAACACGACAACGACACGACGTACGTGCCGTGACACAAGCCTAATTGTGAATGAATAGGGGTCAGAGATCGACACGCTGCGGCATCGGTATCGATACCTATTTCCTGTTATGAATACCATTTTCTTATTTCAAATTCTATCGACCATGTTAGCCTGACGTGACAGCCCACATCCTGGGTTTCAAGGACGTGTTTATCTGTGCGTGTTTGCCAATACTTACCTAATTACCATACTTAGGTGTACCGTAGTAATTCTTTTAAAAATGTTAAGTGTAACGAGATATTTATAATAACTGAAAGAGTGGCTACACTAGAATTAAAGTTAAACGTTATGCGTACTTAGCGCCGAGGATGTTATTCGCAATAACTTATCCTTACTTACTTTTGCAGGTTCCTGTTTTAATTTCTAATCATTTAAATAGTCGAACGGTAGTTTTAATAAAGACATAGTTAAAGTTGGCTTCAGACTTCTGTAATATTATTTTATTAATATGTAAAGGTGCTAGGGACCGACCAATCCCAAATTATTTAAATAGGAAACTCAATTAGAAGGCCACACTACGCGATTCCCGCTTCAGATAGAGCCCACATGTAATTAACTTGGGAACTTTCCTTAACTTCCCTTATAATAATTGTAAGTTTTCGACATTTTAACGGTCACTTTACAATTGGGGAAGCTTTATTATTATTAATTCATGATAGCTGTGAAATCATAGGCGAAGCTAAAAGGGGGCTAAAGGTCCTTATGTGCGACCATCTTAGAGACCTTACAGAAAAACGAACTAAAAAGGTTATTGCATTTGACAATAACTTGATCTCCGTCGAAAAAACCATATTATATCTATCTAAAAATATAAAACCTTGATCATAATTCAGAAAAACGCGACAGCATTCCCCGAGCCGATTCAGCACCTCAGATCACATCTAGATATCTGGCCTCAAATGAGCGATGCCTGGCAGCGCAGCGGTGAGCTAATCCTTATAAGCCAGATAGAACAATATACCCGAGTCCTGCCGTCCAGAAATTTACTGTCCATAATTACAGGGTTGGGCCAGTTAATTGCAGTCGGGCTGGCCGCTCGCTTTTTTTCACTAAATAAAAATTGACTAATATTCATAATAAATAATGAACTCTCCATTCTCAGGATTACGCTATGTAGATATTCGAGCGATTAATATTTTTTCGAGGTTTAATCGAATGATCGCGGTTGGGCAGCGATGCTTTTGAAAAGATTTTGTTGTGTGCAAAAGTCGGAATCGAGAATATTTTTGTGGCATATATGTTTTTACTTGAAAATTTCAAGGATGTTTTGTGCTCAAACAATAAGTGATTATAATAGTTCAATGTGTGAAGTGTTTTCAATCTCGGATTTCTCCGTGTTTAAGTTGAAGTCATGCGCGAGAATAAGCTCCAGTTAATTTCCACGTTCCTTGAAAAGGATTTTGACCCATTTAAATACCAAGTCGCGTCTTTAGTTATTTCGGAGAGTCTGATGAGTCAGACTAATGTCGCTCAAAATATCCAATGTAAAGTCAAAGTTAGAATTAATCCGGTAAACAATTACATACTTACTTTATTGATCCTAACCATAGTTGGTCGCGAACGTTGTTTATTTTTAATAACAATGTTCTTTATTTCAATAAAAAACCACAACGAATAAATTTTCCTTGTAACAGCAGATTTATCACACGACCTATTGATGGGATGCATTTTGGTAAATATATCATAATTTAGGGAACGAGGCAAAAACTCGTTCAGCTCATGCATGTTGCTTGTTGCTTTAGGCTCTTCTTATAATTGTGGGGTTTCACCCAAAAGCCCTCAATTATAAAATAATAGTAGATGTGGATCATAGTAATAACAATTATTATCACGCTCGCTTGCTATCATTATGGTTGAAATATGGCCGATACCGTCAAGTTTGCCGTGTGCAAACTTGGGAATTTTGCCGCGTTCTGCGATCAATCTGCCGCCGGACTGTCTCACTTATCATTCAGCAACTAGTTTGGTAAACTGGATTATTCAGTTTTTTTTTTGACGTTTTGTTCGAGGTAGGTAGTACACAGAGTGATAAGAATCACGTTATAGAAGTATCATGGATGAATAAATTGAAAAAATCTTTTCGTAGTGTTTTGCAATCTTAATCTAAATTACTTGTTTTGTAGTCAATAAGAAATAACTGTGAAATGGTTTTTAATATCATTTTTTTATTAGATAGATTACAGTAGGTATTCTAAGCAACTAGTAAAAATACAAAGTAAAGAACGACCTAGCTTATTACACTGGAGAAAACACGTCGTTATTCAAAAACACAACATACTATAATTTTGAAACTTGCTATAATTTTGAAATTTACAGCAATTAACAATTTGACATATAAAATTCAGCCGTCGTACCGTATAAGTAGGTACCAACAAACGTATATAATTGCTTTCATATCCAAATCGCAACGCAAAATGGCTGACTAAAAGCATTAGGAATTCTTGACCGACTGACTTAATAGATGAATGCGGAACATTATACGGTCCGCTCACTGTAGATAATTATATGTTGAAATCGCGGTATATTTGACCGTACATAATAATGTTAACTTGTAATGCGCCGATTATTCAAATTCTCGAACAAGTGGCTTACCACGCCTCTTTGCAATCGCAATCTTAATAAAGACTTCCTAGGTGCATGGCTAACTTATTTTATTTTTATGAAATATCACCCGTCGCGTGTAGCTTTAATTAAAGATAGCGTTTAATTAAAAGCTCCACAGATGAACGTCAGATGGAAGTCGTGTCAACTTCACAGGAATTTGTTTGATGAAAGCTTTTATGTATGTTAGAACTATATTTTGTTCTGTGATGTTACCAACGATTATATGGCTATTACTTTCAATTTGTTTTCTAGAATAGCTGTCGTTAATCACGATAACAGGAAACATTTGTTCTATAATTTTCTGGCCCTTACCTAGCCGTTCTCATCTGCTTGGGATCAAATGACATGTAATTTTAACAACTAATACTTTATTACGCTCTAAATACTATTCTCAAAAACAATAAGCACCTCTGTATTTGCAAATCTCGTTAAAGTCCAATCATTACAAAGCTGTCCATATAATGTAAGGACCAGCATTAGGTACTTTTAATAAACTTGTGCATTAGTGCCAACGATGTATAGAACGCTGGTGGTCACCGCTTCGATGATAGTGATGGAGAAGACAGCCCTAGAATGTGCAGTGCGGCTAGGCATGCGCGCGCGCAGTTTTCCGCGCGGTGGGCCGCATGCACCGCGCGCAACGCTCGCTATGCGCCCGTCATTACATCGGCAGCCCCACCGATTAATCATTGCTCCTCTACCGGATAATTCGGCGGTTGATTTAGTGTAAAACAACATGTTATTACGGGATAAATCTCTATCTAGAAAAGCTAAGAAGGCCTAAGCGCTCGCCTGATTTATTGCGCCCCCGGCCCTCGCCGAGTTGCGTTTGATTTGTGATTCCCAGACAACTTTGTTGTTTTCATCTTTAGTTGAATTTTAATTAATGGTTCACAAATTATACGGTTTAGTGTGTAATTATACTTTATTGTATCACTGATTATTGCTTTTTCGATTGTACGTTTGAAATATATCCTCGCGGTTGGGTTAAAAAACGAAATTATATCATAGAGATTACAATGATATCGATAGACGGAGATATATCTGTATGATTTATTGCTTACCAGTCAATACCGGTGTTCGGTATGTTAAAAAAATAGAACAAGTTCATTGCCTTCGGGGCAATATTTTTGGTTTCACTATGTGGAACATTAGTGCTGCGAAAGCGACGTTTTCCTTTTTTTATTTAGCTTCTTTTTATCTATTACATCAATTTTTATACCAAACCAAACAATAGTGACGATAACACACGACTGTACCGAAAATTCGCAGGGCTACACGTGCTACGAATTTTCGTAGCGCACGACAGTTAAACATTAATTTTAATTTAAGCTGTCAGTGAAGTATTTTTCTTTTCTTATTCCAAACTACGGCTTATCAGTGTGTAAATTAAGTGTTCAGTAGATAAAAAGTATAATCTTATTTGAGCAAAAACAGACAAATTGTTTGCCTACGAAAATGACCTACGAACTTTCGTAGCACACGACACTTTTTTTTATTAGCCTTGTATGTCCCACTGCTGAGCAAAGGCCTCCCACACATTCTTCCAGGTATTCACACGACACTAATCTTAGCATTTTTTTTACATTATTTGCTGTGCCTGTATATATGTAGTTATAAACTGTATGGATAGAACTGCAAATAATGCCAATTTTCATAGTTAGGTTGGCACCTGAGTAGATTGGGAATAGACTTTCTACTTATTATTTATCAATTCTCGTAGCACTCGACCTACGTTTTGGAATAACATCCGAAACATGTTTTACTTCGGATTCCTAGGTATAGCAGCTCGTATAGATCTCGGTTTGGGTTTCACTGTACTCTTTCAACAAAACCCAATTCCACATAAGTGTTCCGCTATATTCGGTAGATATAGATGTGTGTACATACGGTGCGTAAAGCCGAGGTCCGACGACTTACCCTTTGGTATCGGCGCTCGTAATGCTCGCCGAAGATAATATCTTGATTTATTGCGGCTATCGACCTCCCCCCCCTCCCCCTACCCGCACCACTCCACGACCCTCCTCGAAACTCACCTGATTTGCCTTCTTTAAAACTTCATAGTGATGGCTAATTGGAATGCGTGTCAGATAAGGAAATGCTATAACGCTCAATAATTAATAAATCTATCGGCGGATCATCTCAGCGTTTAGAGGCGTATTCCGTGGCGGGAAATTAATGAAGTCTTCCGCGGAGTGTTTCGCGGTTTAATAGCGGCCATTAATTTTATCTCAACAACGGACATCGGCCATGTACCGGCTATAAGCGTCTCCCCTATTCGCAATGCACGCTGTTTTAATAATATCGTGCCTATTATAATTCTGTTTCGTTATTCGATGTTATCGATCCAATCTCTAAAATCAAATTAATCGCAACTAAATGTTTGTGCAGAGATTCTTGATCAACTGTATACACTCGAATAGGTTTTAATGTCCAATTAATAAAGCTACAGGAACACTCATTTGAATTTTTAAGATTTTTAATTATAAATCGCGTATAAAAATACGTATCTTTATTCTATTATCTAAGTACTATTATAATTTAATACATATTTATAAGCACGCCTAAAATAGAGAAAGTAGTTTTCTAAAAGAGTACGGCCATGAAATATGAATTCTCGATTAAGTTTTCAATTAACAACCGCTATTATTTCTTTATACGTTGCGGTTATCTCTTTTTATAATTGGAAAAATTCATCTCGAGCGTCGTGTGCGCAACTGAGCGACTCTCACATGGAACGCGTTCACGGACTGCGCACTTATATGGTAATCGGTGCTTTGTCAGTGTCTCAGCGCATGATCGTGTTTCATCTCGACCGCTGCGATATTCGCCAACCTAGATGTACATACAGACGTACTTATGCACCATCCTTGCGAATTTACAACCGACCCCGGAGAAAGTATCTCATCTGGCAACAATATGACGATGGCACAAACAGTGACCGGATTTAAGAGGCTCTTCCGAGCAATGCAAAATCTTTAAGCGCGGCGTAAGTATTCAATAAAATATTCCCCAGTCGTAAAGTGTAGCGCGGCGCGGCGCAACGAGCGGCATTCATCACAAAAAACGCCAAGTAGAAGCTTCGACAAGCTCACAAAAGCTCGTAAAAGCTCTCGACTATTATGTAGTTATTGTTACAGGGTGGAAACACCATTATTACACGGGTTGGCCGGTTTATTTTGTTGTTTGGCACGTCGCGGCGTGGCGCTGGTGTCGGCTCGCGCCGCGCTCTGCCCGCGTCTCGCGTCCGCGCCGGCCTGTCACGATACATGCACTTCATATATGGAAAACACGTATTTTATTTAAAGATTTGGTTCACATTACATGACCCGAAAAAATACAGTAAATTAAATCGATACCATCAAACCTGGCCCTTTAGTACAACCATGAGAGCTGCATTTTTATCGTAATCAGATTAAGTAGGTAAATCAACTCCACGCAAAACATTCATATTTCAGGTGCTTACTCAAGTACTTACCATTAAGTACATATAGAAATGTATTACAATATGTTATCTCAATAAAATCGCGTGTAGCATTCAATAAATTTCAACATTCCATAACACAATATCTTCTTTAGACTTAATCCTATTATGTACGTAAACAGTGTCAAGCGCTGACGTATATCGTCAAGTGAACATCTCAATCAGCGACAGACATTGTCCCACCACTCTGTTCCCAACGGATCAGCGGAAACATTTTGAATACCTTTATTCCGGGATTAGGCGAAATTTTGCATAGGAAACTGTCGTCCAATGTCCCGGTATTGAAACATGAATGAATCTGTGTGAATGGAGATAATCCGAGCACGTCAACAATACGGTGCACTCAAAAGACCAAATCACACGTGTTGTCAATGAAATGTTCAACGTTCTACATATCTGTGTATATTAGATTATCTCTGGTTATGCTTTGTTGATATTTAGCGTAAAATATTGCACCTTTTAACAATGGAACTTATAATTCAGTAGCTACGTTATTCATGCATAAAATGTGTGACAAGGATCAGAATGGTATCAACAAGATCCGCAGTCTTATTTTTATTTTAAAGACTGTAAAACGTAAATATTCATTTTTTTTATAATAGTAACCAACAGTATTATGCTAAACAGCTTCGCACGGCTTTTATGTCGTAACAAATCACCGAGTTTTCTTTATTATACCTATGCAAGTTTAATCCATTAAACATAGGTACCTACACATAAACCTACCGGAATATTTTCTCGTCATTATGTCGAAAAGTGTATCAAAATCCGTCAACGTGGTCATAAAGGCAGGCACAAAAACTTTAATTTAATATTTAAAAAAAACATTTGCGAATAATTCCAACAAATAAACTCATTAGTGAATCCAACCCGTTTATATCCAGTGTTCTAATACATTCAGTGAACTAGTTAAATCCAACGGATATCTGTGGCCGATGTTCAGCGGAAGTTGGTGTAAGATTGCAACCGGAAGCGTAGCACCCCTTATCTATGGGCAACTGTCGTATACTCGGGTTGCACAATACCGTGCACTTCGGGGTTACACGACGGCTGTGCGTGCAAACTATTCTATGGGGTGGGTATATTATTTCAGGTAGAAGATATAGGTAAACTTTAAAGAGTAGCGATGTGTTTGGATCTTTTTGTTTTCGTGTAGGAAAATGTTTGACCATTGAATTAAGTTTTGAAATAACTGACAATTGTGTAGCATGTGAAAAACCGATTTTATCCCTTAATGGTTCTTTTAAGGTCAATATATATATATATATATATATATGTATAAAATAAAATAGTATATTAAAATAATTCTACTTAAAATACTTAATACCTACTTGATAATAACAGAACGTATAGATGCGTATGAGGTTAGTATTTCTCCACATATCATCAACTCTTTTTCATCTTATGCATATCTACTTCACAACAGAACTACCTATTTTTAATTAAGCACAGCTGGCTCCAGCTTCCATTACCGTACATTGTACAACAAAACACACAATTTCATTTTGGCACATTATTAATAGAGCCCAGAATAATGCGAAATATAATAATGAAAATTACTAAGTAGTTGTTTTGTGATTGCAATCCGATACGTTCGGGTCCTAGGGCGGCGCTGGGCGGATCGAGGGCGGCCTGACATGCGCACGCGTTGAAACGCGTTACATAATGAGAATGTGCCAATACAATGAAAGTGTTTACTTTTGACATGTTTGTTTTGTATGTAATAGTGTTGGTTAGAAAGTTTGAATTGTAACTAAGTCGATCAAGTCCTTTCCATCATATTTTCAGGGTAATCATTTTAGTACCAAACATGATTAAAATAGGTGTTTATTGGAATATTTCTTTCACTCAGGTGTTGTGTTTAAATATCACCTTCTAGATGAAAATAACAAGAGCTATATTTCAAAAAGCAAACAGTAAACAAAAATAACCAAGCCAAACAAAGGAACTTCACCAATCGCCCTCCCTTATAATCATCGCAGCACTTCCTCCACATTCGCATTCGCACATAACAGCCAACAATAGAGTTGCGCGCGCTCCTTGGCCGGTTCGCGCCTGCGCCTGCGCCCGCGCAGCGTGCGCCCCGAGATTACAACAATTACGCGCACACGCCTCACCTACTCCGCTCTAATAACTATCATTTGCGCATGTTATTCTATATTCTATACAAAATGTTCGCCCTATCGCTCGGTGGCATCGCCGGACCTCATTGTGAAAATCACGACATATGCTGAATTGTTTAAAACATACATACATGACGGTTTTGAGTGACGCTAATGGATTTGTTTATTCAGTTACACGGTTATATGCAGGCGTGGGGTTAATAATTTTGTGTTTAGTGGCGACTGGGTTACCCACAATAATGTTGTGTGTGTGATAATATCAATGGCAAATTACTCGAATAGGTAATCCTACGCGCTTAATAAATTCATGGTTTTCATATGGATTTCCCGTCACAATTCGCAAACCTACGTGTTACCTGGATAATGTACATTTTTAATGTAAATTCTAGTAAGGGATGTAACTGTAAGTTAGCATGAACGTACTTGGAGATGCCTGACTTGACTCGTATAAATTAGGTCACAGTTTCAGAACTTCGTCACATAGTCTACACAGTCGCTCTCTATCTAATTCTACCTTCCGTGTAGAACTATAGATCATCGAACTAGCAGCCATCTCTGTCTTTCTGTATTAACTTTTAATGAGCACCTTCAACTCTTAATGTTATTTTATTTTTGATAAAATACCTAGATATATACTGGTGATCGACAGCGAAGATGCAATGCAGAAACTTATCGATCACGTGCCTTGTTCTATTTTTTAATAACTTACACAGACATGCAATTTCTGATATTTATGCAATTTGGAACTGTCTCGTAATTCTATTTTCTAGCAACATAACCGTTCTATCGTGCTGTGACATCGTTTCTCCCAGGTGGCAACGTTGTCAGCAGTCTGATGGAACCACCAGACCGGCTAACTTAATGGTGGTGTAGAAATATTATCGCGACGAAAATCACGACAAGTTTTATTTGAAAAACATGAGTTATCTATTGTGTAGCTTGTCGCAGCAGTAAATAGTAAGTAAAGGACATAACTGGCGAAATACGGGTGTACCTACACCTCTGCTTAACTGTTCGGGAATTAGAGGCTATATGATACGTAGAAATAGTAAGTAGGTATTGATAATATTAAGATTTATCGATAAATGTAGTTTTACCCTAGGCTTGAAGTGAGTGAAGTTTTGACAGGCCTTCTGGTAAAGGTCACATTAGATAAGCTAAGTGGCTAACCTACGCATTTTGACAATCAAATACATCAACGAACAGTTAATAAAATCGAATACCGAAGGTAAATACGTTGGCTGAATCTAAGGAACTTATACAAAATAAAACTATATTAAAACAAAAAAAAGAACAGCTATTTAGAAACACTCAATTTTCTCTAACTACACAAGACACAATAACTATCCATAAAATCAAAATCAAATCTCGCAGAACATCTGTCGCGGTATCACGTGACCATTTCGCATGATACCAACTTTGTAAGGAAAGCGTATCCTGTCATAGGATCCGTATCCGCCCCCGACGCAGTGGGACTGTAAAAAATGGAGTAATTTTTATAATAGTCGCATGGGTTACGATCCCGATGTTCTTTATTACGAACCGGAAACATTTATTACTTTTGGATGGTGTAAAAATGGTCTTATTATAGACTAGTTTTGTCTCGTGACTTCACTCGCGTGGATGTCTGAACTCAGAACAAATCCCGCAAGATCAAACTACTGGGATACCAAGATATTCTATATCCTAACCCAGGTCATGGTCTATTTGTGTGCCAAATTTTATCGAAATCACTTAAACCGTTAAGGCGTAAAAGCGTGACAAACCAACTCACGGTCACATTCATATTTTTGTAGTTCTGTAGTTTCTATTTATCCCCATGAGAACAAGGCGTAAAGACATTCTGATTCGAAATAATTTAACTATGCGATTTAATAATTATAGGCTTAGGCTTTTATTACACTTTCTTCCCATGTTTAAGATTAGTTTGTTCGAAATTAAAATTAAAAATGTCCGAAAGGAAGGCGAACGCTTTATTAAATTTCACAAGGTCTTCCGTTATACAATTACTTAGCATAGAAATCCGGATCTTAAGAGGTAATCATTTCCTCTTGTCTCTGGGAAATTATTTGCTCGATGACAGGTAGTACCTACTAAGTTTAAGATGCCGTCATTTCCTCTAAAAACGTTTATACCTAAGTCTATGACAAATAAATGAACTTAGAAGGAATTTTCCCATTGAATGACTTTTTCATAAAATAGTCATTCAATAGGATTAAATGAACTTAGAGGATTGTATTGATGATTTTAATGATTGTAAGTCAGCAAACCCATATTAAATGTCGCGAATGATATTTTAATCAACATACTACCTGATACTGACCTGCAAATTGCAAAAACATAAGAAAATTCCAATCTCGTCATTGTTTTTTGAGTCAAGTTCAGCACTTGCGGCGATTTTAAAAAAGTCGAGTAAAAAATATGTGTAACATTCTTCCTAATTGCCATACTGAAAGCTCATAATCAGCAGTGAGTAACAGCAATGTGAAAATAATATTAGAACTTGAACAGCGGGGTCCCTCAACACTAAAACAATCAGAGATTTAATTTCCCAACGCACTAAAGTGCGTAGTACATTAGTTTTGCGTGTGCAACGTAAGCCCGCCCTCGAGCCGCCCTGCGCCAGTCGCCGCCCCGGCCGTAAACAAACCGCGCAGACCGACACGAGCGAGACGGGTACACTGTGCGAGAGGGACGGCAACAACACCGACACCGGACCAAGAACCCTACAATTAACATTTAGTAGGCGAGATTCGTTCGCCGCATCGATTCGTTACGAGATAATTGTTCCCCGAAATTTCCTTTGACATGGAAAAATTGTCACGCGTGTGCCAGTGACTTTGTGCTCGTGTCGTATTAGAATCGGATGGCGATATGAACTGTGCGTACTATCAGCAGCACGGGGCGCCGCACCCGGCTGCCCATAATGTCAATAATAACTACTTCAACGAGGTAAATATTGTTTTTAATATTCGGTGAAAATGCTGTATTTTTTTGTATTGTTTAAATAGAATTAAATTTTTTGACGTATTTTTTTCCTGAAAGTAAAAATGTATGAATCATAAATTTTGGAATAAGGATAAACTTGATAGAAGATAAGTTTATTTAAAGGACGCTACTCACACAAATGTATCCGTATAAAAGACAAAATACTTAAATGAAAAACAAAAAGCTCATTCAGATAAAAATCCAATTCAAATGAAGATACGAACTGCGAGTTGAAAACCTGATCCTTGAGCTACCGTATTGAAGTTAATTAACTGTAAAAAATGAGTAATAGATACCTTATTTAATTACTAATTAATGATAAATAAATAATAGCAATATCTTCGCAAATAATTATATTCAATAAACGTATACAAGCCATAACTAAAATTATACCTATAATTAATCTCGCTTCACAATACTAATTACATTGCCGCCGCCATTTTCAAACAAAAAAAATCGTTGCAAGCACAGAACAACAATTTATCACAATAGAATAATTAGTTATTTCATTGATTGTGAGACGACACGACTAATTTTCGTCGACGCTTCGAATCTGCGCAAAAAAAAAAAACACGGTTGAATATTTGACAAACAAAAGACGTTCACGGCGTTCACCGAATATACCGACAAAGGCACAGTACATACAAAAGGTAGAATGGGAATAAAAATATTTAATTGGTGTGATTACGTTATGATTACGGCACAAACACCTCCCGGGGTATGCCGACGCCTCGACAATGAAACGCGAGGCGCCTTTCTTTCATTGTTGTTTCTTAACTTTAATGCTATTTGTTATCCAATTGATTTTAGGCAAATATGTTTGAACAATAATAGCCAATTTTGTGAGGTGCAGTATAGTAATATGGTCCTAAAATTGGTAGAAATCGGAGCTTGTTTTTCTACCTCAATGTAACATTAATATCTAAGCTCTAAACTTTCTGAGCTGAGGTTCAACTGAAAACTATAAAAGTCATTTTCATGGCTGCTATTTAAACAAATGGGAAAGATCTTAAGCTCTACTACTATTATGATTGTTTTTTCTAGATTAATCAGTAGATACTACTAACATTAAATTATAATATGAATAAGTAGATACCTAAACATAATAATTAATTTTAACGCAATTCAACAAACATAAAATATTTAATCCAAGTAAATCGTTACTTAAAGATCTCAGATTTATATCTAAGCCGTCTATCCTAACAGTAAATAGTTCGGTATACATTAGTCATTGGCCGAATGTATAATTATCATAATGTGGACTTAAAATGTTAAAATATATTTTGGAGTTACAAAAGCCAGTCATCGTAATTAAGCGTACGATTCACTCGCACCTACTGTTAAGAGCGGTGACCAAACAATGCGAAGGCCAATCACCTGCTATTATAACTATTTAAATAAAGAAACTGTTTTCGTTTAAAAAAATGGTGATTAAATTAAAAATCTGCAATAAAGAAACCTTTATTTTTAAGGGTACTTTATTATTGCCACCTTGTCCTCAAAAAATATTCTTGTATATTTGCTCCCGATAATCTCCCATGATACATTTCCCTCATACTCGATTTCAAATCCCTCCAATAAAGGCCTTATTTCTGCAGAGGCCTATGTCAAAGCCCCAGTAGAGGGACATATAAATAACATTATAAACTGATTATGCAGTTACAAATACAAAATTAAACATGAATACCCGCCCATCGAATCAAGTTAATCTTCTGAATTCACTTTTCAGTGACTGGACAGTGGTTTGGTAATTAAACTAGGGAGTTACTCGCGATGTAAGGATTTCTGCGAACTCCAGCGATCGTTGGGAAGCGACCGACGCGGCGACGCTGACATGGCGCGGTTGAGCTAACTCGGCACATGAGAAACTCGGTTCTTGAACAAGTCCGCCAAAACGATTCTTTGAAGACGAAAATGGGTCGCGGGAATTAGCCATTTAACTATAATTAAACTTGGAAGCTACCCGTAAACTTCTTTACTCAAATGTCTCGTATTTCATAAGGTTTTCTGTACAGAATGAGTTCTCAAAGCCCTTGATACTGTAACCTCATAGTACCATCTCAGCGAACAGTTAAAAAACAAGACAACAACATAAATTTTGCAAAACTTTGACGTTGACCAAAAAAATCGAGTATTCTAATTTCCCTTAGCTTGGCTATCTGCGGCTAGCTAGCGGGGGAAGGCTGGGGCCCGGGGTGCACAGTGTTGGGTCCTGCAATTACGGGCCCCATAATTACAGGGCTGGCGGCCGCTCGGCGCCGAAACCAGCCCGCTCAGAATCATTCTCCTGGCGTAATTAAAAAAGCTCCAAATTAAATTCGCTCGTGTGTACGGCCCCGACTTATGATATTAACTTTTTAGGGACTTTCTTATTAGTTTTTTGTTTTCCTACTTTGACTGATGGGGAAATAGGAAATCAACAGTGTTTTGTGCAAGGGCTGGGTTTTTTGGAATCAATTTTGGATCGGTTTAATAAAATGCGAATTTGATGTTTTGTTCAACTTAATTTACGTGGCTTTCATGGTGGTCTTTAAAAGAATCAACCTTAATTTACTTTACCCTACACCTTAATTTAGTTTGTCACGGCCGTTATACGCTGAAAACTCTTCGACGTCATATTTGCATAAAGGCTCACAGACTTTATAAAGAACTTTAGTATCTATAGACCTATATACTGTTTTAGGAATACATTGATAATTATCGTTGATTTTCTCAAATAAAATGTGAAAACTGACTCCATTTTCTCTTCTTTTCCAGGTTAGTATCGACCCCGTGACCGCAGATCACAAGGATATGAAGATATTAGTAAGTACTGCATTTGTTATTATGTTTGTTTATATATTTGTGACTTTAGAACTAACACCCCATGGGTTCTTCAATGCCTGTCTTGGTCCTAAGGGCTTTACACACCTATATGGCGATCAAAAGACGGAAAACTGTCTTAAGCAGCTTTACGATTTTTGATGATAGAACGAAAAATTTCATACGATTTTGGACCGTATTCGAGAGAGTGTAAAGTCTTTAGCTCACAAAGGTAATGAAAACAGTTGGTCTAATGTTACGCTTATGTTAAAACAAAACATGTGACAAAGTAACTGCTTCATAGCTTTTGTACATAATGCCCTTTGCTGATGAATGCCACTGCAATACATATAAGATAACCCGCATCATCGAATTCTGCACTAAAATGTAATTTTATTGTGATTAAAATCTTGTACAAAAATCAAAGCTAATATTGTGCCATGGGCATTGGCAGGGTCATTATGAACAAGAGTGCTAATATTCGTACCTAAATCAATGCAGTCTCTAGCTTCTTGCATCCATAGAAAACAACACTAAGACACATCAATAAACCCATAAATCTAGTCTCTTATACATATTACGTTGGATGATAAATTGCGGAAATAAAAAGATAGAAAATATAAATATAAATAATATCTATAAATAGATAGCGGATAATTCTAATTCATTTATCTCTTGCAATTCCTTAATGATTTCTGAGCGGTAATACCGACGACGCCTCTATTACGATTTTCCGGTATCGAGTATAGGCCGGTGGAATTATATCGGAACGAATATCGAATGACGAAATCGGTAATTTCGATTTGTCGTCATCGATTCGATGGACACTGTGAAATGGGTATTGTGAGCGATGAGAGCCGCGAGTAATGCATTCGACACGGGCGGTGCAGGCGCGCGCGCAGTACACGTGATCCGTGACAATGTTGGGCCCAAGTATTGTGGTATTTTATGCTAAAGGAGTTTTTAGCTGTAGACCTTTTTGGAGTGTGAAATTTTTATGTTCAAGCAACGCTTTGTGACCTTTCGATATGGAAATCGCAAATGCTTTTTCTGTTTGATTTTGTGACAACGATTTTGCTGGTAGATTTTGCAAAAAATATTTTGCTACCTTCCTATTTAGTGTGAGCTTAATAGCCACAAACCACACTACATACCTAACTTGAGAGTTTTTCCTGCAATGAAAAGCTGCGTTTCTACAGTAAGAAACTGTTTACTGATTCCGTAATGCGTGTTCTCTTATTGCTCATGCGCATTTGAAGTAGTTCAGAGGAACTGATGTTTTATTAATTAATTGATGATTGTTGGCTGTTTCAACATGAGATAACCTATAATTATGCAATTAATTGATCAGTACAGATTTATCTATTGGACCTTGTTTCTTCATTCTACCAATAAATCAAAATAACTCCATCGTAAATCATGTCAATTATGTAGTCTCGTTTGGTTTAGAGTCTCAAGTAATATGGTCGTCAAAATAATTTCGAGACTAAAATTCCAGCATATTTAACAATCTTGAGTAAAAGTTTTTAAACTGACATAGTTACTAACACTATCATTTACACAAAAACGGGATATTTACCATGTTTATCGTTTATTTTGAGTTCCCGATATTTTGGCGTTGTTGCAAGCACTATGCATCAAGCACCATGGTGCTGATAATCTTCAGTAAATCGTTACAAAGTCACTTTCTGTGCCTTCCAGTGTGACCGCTTAGATATTCATAACTACACAATGGAATTTTAATGCGGGATTTGCAGTCATATAGAGCATTTATTTCTGAAGATTTATGTGTATAAAACACTAATATTTAACTAGGACATAGCTCGGTATCCTCGATGTTTTGACATGTCACCAAAACATTGTAGCCGAGTAAGTCAGGGTGGTCGTCAGTGTAGAAATAAAACACGTCTGAAACTTCAGTAGGTATACGGTCCAACACAGAAATCAATCATGATAAACATAACGTCGTAGCACACGAGTGTTCCTCTAAAGCAGGCCTGAGCGTTCAAAAATTATATTAATGATTATATTAATTATATTATTGATTAGTAAAGAACACTCATATCAATATTAGATACGTAACGAGGACGCTTCTCAGTTATTTAAAATTGGATATATTCACATCTTCATCTTTTACATAATAATGGGATAATTTTAGACAATGCAACAATAACTTCTAACTCCGGATTCTTCGATGATCTCCGTTCATTTCAGCGTCTAACCACGACTGCAATAACTAATACCTATTTGTTTTAATACAATCGCTCCTATGAATGTTCAATTGAAAAGGCTATCGTTGAATAACGCCACACAATGCGCATTGAAGGCAATCGCAGGCGACGCCGCGGGCAGCGCCTAGCGTGTGGCCCTCTGTGCCTACATTCACCTATTGTATTGCTATAGCGACAGAGTAACAAACATTATATGTAGTTGTGTGTGCTTTTATTTGAAAATAACGTAGATTTTTTTCAATACGTATACGTATCTGAGATTTTCAAGATTCGTTTGAGTACATTATTTTCTAAAATTAATTTTTCACACTCAAATTAAATGAGATTATCAGATACTCAGGATTTTTATTGACGCCTTGGCTAGTTTGATTTTAAACTTTTATTTTACTTAGCAAAATTCAAAAGTAAAACCTTAATCAATACATACCATAAAATCACGCCTGTAATTCCCGAAGACTCAGGCAGAGGTGTACCTAATAGTAACTACACCCACATTTTGCCGGTTGTAATTAACTCCCATGTAGTTGGGGGCGAGCATATTGCCATTAACCGGGCAAAAATCCAGACTCGGCCGCTGCTACTGAGAAATTCCTGATAGAAAAGCCCAATATCAATTTTACCGACCCGGGAATCGATCCCAGGACCTCATGCTCACGTCACCGTCACGCTTGACTAACGAGGTAGTCAATCAATACAGTAGGAAGCAATCACGTTTAAAAGTTGCTGCGTGTATACATATTAGTGGTCGCGAGTGTACACTACACATATCCTGAAATGTGTCGAAGCTCTTATGTAACTAGCTAGGTAGAGCCCTTTATGTATATGTAGGTTCGTACATTCTCAGTATAGATCTACCTATAGATAGGTAGAGGGTCGTCGGCACGTAGAAACTAGGAGTAACATTTGAGTGTTTTCCTCCTTGAATCGATTTGTTTGACTCTTCTTAGCTACGAGAGCAACATAAGCTTTTGTGACTCGTTTTAGGATTGTCTCGCATTCATGTGTCGATGAAAATGCTTCTACAGCTTTTGTAGGAGCAAGCAGACAGTTCAGAAACCCTAACATCAAGAAGAGCAATAGTCTAGGTTATAAGAGCAAGCCAAGCTTTTAGGCTTTTATGCAAGTACCGCCACTAGGATGCTGACATTGGCTACTAAAAATCTTTGAAAGTGTTTGACAAGGCAAGATAATTAATACCTTTGGTAGAAACCAAAGAAACCTCCACCTGTCGGTACCCGTTACTAATTACATTCTTGCAAGCTTTATTCCTTTCCAAACCCCTTTTCAGTGTTCGCATTTATCAAATTCTTAAACGGCTTTCTACATTCCCACAGTCAAATATTTATTCGGGCTTCACATTGGACAGTAACTACTGTTTACAAGACAAGAACTAAGTTTGTAACAGTTGAATGCGACAATTACAGGCTATCGAAGCATTGACTCGCAACCTGCGACAATTACCAAGTGTGGCCATTATTGGAGACAGCCCTTTTGATATTCCTGACTGTGTTTCACGCCTTAGGCATTCTTGTGGACAGGACACCTAAACGTTTTTGGAAATTGGTTTTACTGGAACAGCTTGTTTTATCGTACCTACCTATATTGTTGATTAGTCGATTAGGAAATTCAATCTTACATTTATCTGGTGTGGGTATCAGTAAGTTCTGATTTAAAGATTATTGAATCAGATAGTGTTTAAAATGATCTAACATAAGTGAGTAGATTGTATCTTTCCACTTAATCTCTTTGTTTGAAATACAATTTATGCTTGTATTATTAACAACTTTTATATATTCAAAAAATTGTTCGGACAGTTTTTGTCTCATACACACAGGTATATGAGATATCTATGTGTCTGTAGGGACCACATTTAGCTATAGCTACGTTTGTATACGAAATACAAACTGTAAGATAAACGGTTATGATCGAGTGATCCGAGTTTCGGCCGGCGTCGGTCACTTCCGCCTATTTCCGCCGAGAGAGTGCGACGCCGCTCCGGCCAAACCGAGATACGTATCAACTGTCATAACTAGATAAAGGAAGTTATATACTGCGGATCTCATAATGAACTATATGGTTCTACAGGGTGGATGTTTGAAAAGGGAGAGTATGTGTACCTGAATCGTTATAGCTACAGGAAAAGGTTCTTAGGAGGCTGTCCTTAACTTTTCATGTAATCGCTCGCAGATTTTGGAAAAATGGTACAGTCAGGTAGAAAAACAAAGCGATGCAGTTTTAATATGAGGATTTAAATGATCTTCTGGAAGGTCCAGAAGAAGAAGTCAGAAGAGCATTTTAATCGAAACTGCATACTTCTCATACCTATAAGAAAAAAAAAGAAAAAAAAACAAACAAATATCAAAGAGCTTTCATTTTGTGGTTAGAGTTAAGGCTAGAAATAGTAATGGTTACGGTGGTGTAGTAGCAAAGAAGCAAAATCTTCACTAAAGAAACTTGCTTGGTTTTATGATGATTTTTTAACCCTGGCCCTGTGGTACCAGCCCCAACGCACAAGCAGTCGTGGTCGTGGGTTTGAACCCCGGAATGTGCTTTGTGTAATTTATTTCATCACCACTGCTCGCAAAACGGTGAAGGAAAACATCGTGAGGAAACATGTCCTGGAACCAAAAATTATAAGACATGTGACATTTGCCAAACCACACTAGGCTCGCATGGTGGATTGCAGCCCATAATTCTTACAGGGAGTATATAACCATTGTCCAGATCATGGTCTCATTGAACATAAGCTTATTATACTTATGCTGTGCTATGATGTCCCATAGCTGTTAAGCGAGTGTCCTAAGTTGAGCTGTAGAGATATCTAAGAGAGAACATTTGCTAACTTAGATGTTGCATCTTTAGAGAGATATAGA
Organism: Standfussiana lucernea; assembly: GCA_964057025.1. NCBI lineage: Eukaryota > Metazoa > Arthropoda > Insecta > Lepidoptera > Noctuidae > Standfussiana > Standfussiana lucernea. Next base: position 7,232,958 of record OZ059791.1, on the reverse strand, counting down.
GTCTTTAACGTATTTGCTTGAAGCTTTGTCTATTATTTGGTAATTTTCTACTTTGAAACCAGACATGTAGGTACCTACGTCTACAAAATACAACAGATGACATACTTCTACATTCTAAATAACCCATGCATAGATTCTCTTTATGTACACATTTATGTTACATATCTAATACCTAACGATCACGTAGGTAGAAACTAGGGGCCCCTGATACGTAATGGAAAAACTGGTAACCAATTAATTTTCAACTCTCATTCTAATTTTTCATATTTGGTTTGTTATCTCCGCTGGGCTCGAAAAAACGCCTCTCATGAAATTTCCATGTAATTTGATTTCTTCCGCACACGCCGCCCTTTCGTCGTAATTTCACATCTCAGCGTGAGTTTCGCGTTCAAATTAAAATGTTTATTGCGTTAAGCGGAGTTCGCACGGTCGCCCATGAGCGGGCTGAGCATTTTTATTTCGTTATCCCGGACACGCCCATTCACCCCTCTGCGCCCTGCACCCCTTACCTCGCCACAATTTCACTATTTTATGAACCCGATGGCACCCCTGTCTAATGTCGCTATAATGCCTCACGACTGTCATTTCCGGTCTTCTCTGACCGGGATGTTGCACCTTGAAAACTGTAACATAAAGTTCAATATAGTTTGTTGTATGTTGGAGCATTTTACTGGTGTTATGCGTGTCATAAAACTATTAGCCGTTTAAGCTATTCTCGAAGCGACGACGTCCCTCTAAGAAGGTTTATCGTCTGAAGGAACTCGGGTGCGGAAGGGCGCTATCATTTTTTTTCCACGCAAACTTTCGTGGCTCCGTTTTTTCGTGCCATTACGAATTATTTGGTCGTGTTTATAATGTTTTTTGTGGTGAGCATTATATTTCATTATCTTTAGCACCTTGTTGGTCGTTCACCGGCGCTATTAGCTCGTAATAACGTTCCGTCAGATGTTATGGTGAAGGGGAAAATGTGTGTTAGGGCGATTTCGAAACAGACAGATTTATGTTCTACAAAAATTACATTTGGTATTAAACTAATTCTACGGATTCTTAAAAGAAAAGTTGAAATTATACATATTGGTGCCTGATGTTGTATTAGCAAATTGTATTACTCCTGAAGTGCTGTATCAGTTTGTGCCCTCCATGGGAGCAACTGACAAATGTTGGGAATTTGTCAGTTTTAAACTCATCGATCAGCTAGTGACCGATGACGCCTAGGTTCGCGCTTGCATCTCGTGAGGTGTTCTTTTAACGTCATGCTGACTACTCGGGACCACCAATCCGCCCATTTGATCGATTTCTGTCCAAAATTAGAATGCTCTGCCCACATCTGCTTGAAACTGAAAGGTTTCTGGGTTTTAGCCACAAAGGAATCTATGACAATTGGCTAATTATCTCTCCAATCAATCTACATACCGAGCCTACTGTTCAGTACTAGGTAGGTACTGCTCGACCAAATTCCTTCCCGAAATTGTACCAAATCATCCGGTCTAAGTCAAGCCAGAACAGAAATATTAAATTATGTACTACATACCTACCTACTTACCTACATATATTTTGTTAGCGTGAACTGTCCCACTTCTGGGCAAAGGCTTCCCATATCTTACTACTATTATAAACGAGAAACTTTGTGAGGATGGATGGATGAATGGATGTTTTAAAACGTCCGGACGGATTTGGATGAAATTCTTCACACAAATCGTTTGTAACTTGGATTAAGACATGAGATGCGTTTCATCCAGGTCCACACAACGTTAAGAGAGTTAGTTGTAAGTATTTTTCTTATTTTATTAAAATTTTACCTCATCTTTGAAGGTGATTTTTAACACTAACAGGGATTTGCCTATCTTGTTAATAAAATCTGCTTTGTTGATGGATGGATAAAGCTATGGGTGATTTTGTATTTTTTTTGGGTTATTTTGTTATGGGTGTTTTTTTGTAGATTCTTCACACAGACTATCCTGCATAAGATTTGATGCATTTTTCAGTCTTGCAACTTCTTAATTATTTTAGCAGCGAATTTTAGGGTTCAACTGAACCCTAAACTTCACAGCTTTGACTATGAAACTTCAAAGTCCAAGCTTGGGAAGATTTGTGACAAGTAGATGGCCGACAGCTAAACATGCTGTAGTTATTATAATTATTAAGAGTCTGTAAACACTCAGAAAGCGGATACCAGATTAGTACTGACAGAATCAGCAGAATTTGATATGAATTAGGTAAAAACATGAATTGATATTCTTAACACGAAAAGCATACCTATGCTTATTATGGTGTGTAAAAGTTAGTCAGTCTCATCTTCATTTGTAACTTGCTAGAATGATGGAGACCTATTGTTGTCCTACTTGAGATGAACTTTCCCACTGAAGTGCCAAGAGATCAGTGTTCTTCTCTTATTTCTCTCTTATACAGGCTGTTGCTTTGCATTCTCGTCAAATTCAAGGAGGTTACTATGCTAATGATTCTCGACACGAATCAATAATAAAATGGGTATCTAGATAATTTTTCTTAATATCGGATATCGGTAAGTGTTCACCACCCGTCTAATAGCTAGCCCTATAACCGCGCTTTCACACACACAAACAAACGCAGACGTTTATTCGATAAACGGGCGATTCTCCTCTTTTGAGAAGGGCTTCATTCTGAAATAGTGTTAAATTAAACAACTGAAAAAAGCGGCGTTTATTATTATTGACCAGGTACCGTAATTTAAATTGATAATTTACGTCTTGTATAAAAGGTATACAAACAAGTATAACTTAGTTTGATACATAGGACATTACAGTACATAATGCTTGGTTTCGGGTTCGTAAAGATTCCATTCCATTAACACCCTGTATAGCAAGCTAAGTAGGTGGTTACTGAGGACTATTCCTGTTTGAAGGGATTTGTCCTTACGTTCGATTTGTCTCCCGATCTTGTATCAGTTCGGATTCATAGTGTCTTTTGACTTTTTTTACATCTGTGGTGGAAATGCGAGTGTACATGAGATATCATATCATATTTAGGTACAGTTGCTAACTGACTAAGTAGAACGGAGAAAACTGTAGAGCCATGAAATTAGATCTACACTTTTCAAATCAAATTCATTCAGTTATTCTCTTTGTGCATGGGTAACGCCTCCATGACCCTTTCTGCTCTTAGTTTTCCACTTACCTACTTATTTAATCTAGGCATTTTTCTTATGTTTCTGTTAATCTTCATATCTTTCGACCTCCTAATGAGAAACGATATGGTACATCATAAACAATTTAATGCCTGTTAAATAACGGGAAACGTGTCTTAAGTTTAGAGGCAAGTCGGACTAAGTTATGAAACTTCACAATTGTGTTTAATCGCGTCGGCATTGTCAATGTTCAAACATCTCCCCAACCATAACTTAAACAACTCAAAGCTCAACTGTAGCCAACATTACGTCGAAGTACCAACTAAGCAATAATTTGAAACAAAAAAGTTTATGCAAATCGAGGGACGCCGAAATAAAATGGAGTCTGGTCGTGCGAGCGCGTGCGATCGATACGCCCGCTGCGACCTTGCGGGCGGGGCGCGGCGTGGGCGGGGCGCGGTAAGAGGCTGGGATTGGCTGGCCCCGCCCACTGGCTCCCCCTCCCTCCCGCCCCCCACTCCCCCGCGTGCTGTCCGTTGCGCGTGGAGAAGCGCGCGCCACACGTCGGCCGCGCGCGCCCACATCGCTCACGTCGCCGGTATGCGGACACCGCAGCGCGTTGTTTAACAAGTGACACTTTGTCTGAGTTCCCAGTTCGCTATGTGTCACGTTTAGTGTTGTTCCCGGCTATGATCACTGATATGTACGCGCCGCTGCCGGCGCCGCCCAACAATAAGACCATCGTAAGTTTGTTGTGAACTTCTACTTTAACGTCAACTTTGACAGCTCCAAAACAGCTGTTGTATACAAAGGTGTATTTACAAATGGAGGAAGGTGTATCTGCTTAGAATTTCTATGATTGGTTAACTTAAGCTTAACTTAAGCCTATGCTATGACTCAATTGGATTAATATCAACTTTTTGACCGTTTTTCTCCATTGACTTTTAGTGGGCAAAATATTCATGATGATGAATGTTTGAATTTTGATAAGACAACTCTCATCTCCCTTGCAAAACAAAAGATTTTTCAATAACTGCCCCCAACCTTAAAATGTTTGCAGACGAAGGTTACAGATTTTCCTTTAAATATACATATGCAAGCTTTGCTTTATAGATGTACCTACCTATCTATACAACAAAATCAAAAATAATGTAAGTAATAAGGTTACAAACATCAACAAATATAAAAATGAATATGTTAAAAAAATGTCGATATAAATATATACCTTAGCAGTGTCACTATCAAATTCCGTCGGCTTGTAAATATCCTGATGTCTTTGATATTACTTTAGATCTATTACTTAAATAAAATAAGGACTAATAAAACAAAAGCGTAGAAAGGTAAATAATAAGAAATCTTTCTAGAGTGTTCTACCAAGTCTAGGTAAGTTTAAAGACCTTATGCAGTAAGTACATAAAAGAGAGTTAGTAGGCTTAAATACAAGATGTAGTTTTGCATTCTCGTCAAAATTCAGGAGGTTGTCATAGAAGACGTAAATAATCAATATAAATTACGGTACCTGGTCAATTATAATAAACGCTGCTTTTTTTAGTTGTTTTAATTTGATACTATTTCAGAATGAAGCTCTTTTCAAAAGAGGAGAATCACCCGTATAGGGCTAGTATTAGACAGGCCACGTTTTAATTCGGGTGGTGTACACTTATCGATTTCCGATATTAAGAAAAAAATATAAAAATTACCTATCCATTTTATTATTGATTCGGGTCGAGAATCATTAGCATAGTTACCTCCTTGAATTTGACCAGGATGCAAAGCAACACCTTGTATACCTAGCTTTTCTCTACATTGTATTTTCTTATGCCTTACTTTATCTTTACAGGATATTTTACTGAACAACAGAAAATATCTTTAAAATTGTATCTAAGAAAAATCCTAAATCTTTCAGTACTAAATCATAAACCAAATGTAGGTTTTACGAAAAAAAAAGGGTTGTCTTCTTTTTCATTTCATATTCACACCTGAAATATTCACCGTAAATTTAAGTACCTGAAAGTTTAACAATACCAACTTAGTAAAAAAAGGTAACAATACCACACTCGTGTGTAAAACTCGCTTTTTCAGCAATTCTCTTCTCATTGTCCTGACGTCACATCAGAAGCACCTCTCATTTCTTCCCATAGACAAAACAATAGAACTCTAGTGAAACTTCTCCTAGCATCACCTGTTTAATTAGATAGTAGACTATTATAGTTCATTAGGTATCATTAGACGTTCCATCGTTTTGTAGTTTGTGAAGTATAAATTAGATAAATCCAACTAACAAAAAATGTGCAAAAGTCCACAATGTTTCAGGCGTGCTTAGGTTTAATTCTGTTGCTGAGTTAATTTGAGTTTAAAAATACTTGGAAGATACTTGATAGTCAGTAAAAAAACAACTATTTTTCAGAATTTATTTTGTTAGTTGTTGAAGTTTAAAATATAGAAATTCCAGTTATTCTCGAATGATGTACTGTACTACCTAACTGTACCTATTCCATGTTGGACATAATTTGAATTGACTGTTATTTTGTAGTTGCCATTAATATCTTGATATCTTTATGTTTCCATGACATGTATGACTTTTATTCAATTATTGTTGGTTTTATTGCATGTAGATATAATCAATTCAACATTTGAACCACGAGTTATTTATATCTAGCCCACATTCACAAGTCATCTATCATTCGTAAAAAAATATCTTATAAATTAACTTTACTCGATTCTACTTCCGATGTTACCTGTTCCAATTGTTAAAGGATGCTCGATCAAACCAATGGAATCAAACAACAGCTTCCGAACAGAATCCCATTGTTTCCTCTCCCATCCATCTTCCAGCGAAATATTTGTCAACGAGAACACACTCCCCAAACGCACAAACAAATTCAATCAAACTGTTCGATTTTATTACGCTTTTGTAACAGAGAACAATGTGTATTGTTCCATGTAAAGATCAGACATTCTTCTACAAAATTATTTAGTAATTTTAATATTGAACAATAGCTGTATGTCTTATAATTGGTAATCATGATATGGATCTGTTATTCAATAAGTACGTGGGTAGAGCATCGTGTAACTTTTTATTGCCGTTGGGAATTCAGAGAAACATAATTCACTGACGATTTCTTCGGAAGTCTATCTACATTCACTGTGAATTATTGATATTTTTTTTCCTGCTGTTGAAATGTATTTGCAATAGATACCGAAGTAGGTAATTGCAATCATAGTAGGTAGTCGTATATCTTACATGTCTTTTTTTTTCAATTTTTTCAATAATTCAGTAAGTAAAAAATCTTTGATGGGGATTAATGCTCTTACCTTACTCAAACAATATAGGTACTATTTGAGTAAGGCTTACTTTTTTATCTGTAAAAATCCTACCATTAATAGATAATTGCAGGTCCGATTAAAAAAACACAGCCATTCCTGAACAGCTTACTTAAACCTCTAATACGTCATGCACTACCAGCCGGAACACCGAACTAACTCCGTCACCCACTTCACACAACAAATCAAGAACTTTCATCTCATCCGCACTTCGATCCCATACATCGGGACCATTATGCGTGTCTAATAGATTTTTTTGGCGCTGGCCCATTCACGGAGCTCAGCGTGAAGCCCCTTCAATGGCCATTGTGGCATTGAGCCGAAACGACGACCGACAATCTTTTATTTGTAATACTCCTAAATGGCTGTTATGGGGATTAGGGTACTCCGCTTTGTCATCCTACCATGAGACGCAGTAAAGTCGCAAATCTGATACTCTGTCGCAGAACTAACATTGTTGACTATCGCTGAAAAACTAAAATGGCGTTACCATAATACCGGGCACTACAATGCGTTTTGAGATCCGTCACTTTTGATAGCAACGGTGCTTTGTGTTACGGTTTGCTTAGGATTAAACACTTTAACTTTGGGATAAGGCCACTTACAGTTAAAATGTTTGGTTACTTAGATGCAGTTTTTGTTGAGTGGCATTTATATTTTTTTGCTAAGATTTCTGTTTGTTAGTGGACAGAACCTACGTTCAGATTTACGTCAATATAAATAAATCTATTTTGAATAAATAGACAAAACAGCACCTAGGGATAAATACCGATTGAAGAGTTGAATCTTAGTATACTTATTTCCGTTAAGGATGTCATCATATTCTCTAATAGGTTCCTACCTACCATCAGCACAAAACATCTGTCATCTAAAAATACCACCATAATAAGCATCCTAACGATAGAACAACACATGCACATCCCAAACTACGTAATTCTAATTAAAATACTTGTCGCATGAACCAATTATTTTAAAAAATAAACCGTATCGGTAGCGACGGGGCCCACCATAATTCTTTTTTATAGCACCAACTCGTCGTGTTAACCCGTTCATTGACAAAAGGTATTTAAATGAAGCTGTCGTGGAAATAATATTTAGTGCGCGCACAAGTCGGGGACATTCCGACCGGGCGTTAAACAGTCGTCACGTGTATGTATGGTTTTAGATTGATACTCAGTGACTTGAGCCGGTGAGGCTGGCTTATCCTTATCTCATCTGTACAATTGATATTTATGTTGTTTGAGATAGTGTTGATGAACTTGTTGTGGTAACTTTTGTTGTAGTAGTCGAATATTGTTTCTACTATTTTATTTAGAGTTTGTTTGCTGTTTTATCTATCTGTAACGTTTCGTTCGGATTTACATAGGTAGGTTCTGTGAGATTGTCTATCTTCCAAGCAACCTCAAATCATGGAAGCTGGTTGATTTGTTTTTATTTTCATGAAGGAAATACGAGCTTTTCTTTTAAAAATAAAGAGTTTTTGCAAAGCTTTTACTTAAAAAGTTGTTGCTTTGGCGTGCTACATACTTATATACATTGTTAAACAATCAATTTTCTCCTACGCAGTTGATGGAACGTCCTATCTACATTTGCTTCCCTCTAAGACAGACGTTCGGTCTAAACTTATCAAAACCTTGACATGACAGCACTCGACACCCACATTCTACTAATCGTATCCGAAGCATCTCTTAAACGTCTCGAAAGCTTTCTCGTTAAGTTATTTACGTTGGTATCCGTCAGCGAGACGTGTAGCTGGCGACAAATTTAACAATGTTAGTCGCGCGTCTGCCGCGACAGGGTTAAAAAAAATCACTAATGAAGTGCAAATCTGTCACTGCGCGTGTTTCAGCGATTTATTGTCGCACGTCTAATTGTTTTGTCGCGCATTTTGTGGCTTGTTGAGTTTTTGGTTCGGCTGCCACGTGATCTGTGGGATTGGACTCTTTTGATGTTTAATTTAAATTGTGATTAAGATTTGTAATTGGGATTTATTCGAAACATTTGTTGTAAGTCCGGTTTCTGGTCTTAACATGAAAGTGTTTCAGCCACTACCAGATAGAATGTAAATCACTTTACTCTTAAAATTCTAGTAGTTTATAATGCACTTGGAAAAAAAAATACACACACACAATCTTTCATGTGAGAACCATAACAAATTACTACACCTAGTTGCAAAAAAGAGCACAACGCACCATTTTTCAGACCGCCACTCCCCCCAATTAAGCAAAAGCGTTACAAGCCACGTTTAAACTGTAAAAACACCGCAGGACAACTAGATCGGCCGTCAATTATTCAGTTTGTGCCGTAGTGAAGCTCATTAATTCACGCGCCATACACAACTGGACAAAAACGGCGTAACCGCAACGCAACGCAACTGCAGTTTCCTGCAGCAACCGCAAAAGGCCTTTTAATTCTTGTTAGACGTTTATTATGTACCGTTACTGGATAATTGTTGTGTTTAACGTATCACGTAGGTACGCCTTTGTAGACATCTTGGTCTTGAAAAAGTATTTGATCTTATTTCTTTTTGTGTGGGAGAGATCTTGTAAAGGCTATTTTTGGTCTACGTAGGCATATACCCAGGTAATGCGGAGACGTACACATCCACTAGATTGTATTATGATCAGATTATTTTCTCTACAAAATCCAATATTTGGTAAAATTCGTGTTAAAATCTTATACACGTAAAGATCCAGATTATATAGTTAAAGAAATAATTTGTTTAGCCTGTGTTAATTCTCCGAGTCGGTTATTGTCTTTTCATAAGGACCATTTAGTTTTTCAATTTGCTTAACAATCATTTTCCCCGAGTTACATTAACTTTTGCAAACAAAGTTGACATTTGAGTGCACGACCTCAACCCCATCAACCCGTTTTGTCACTATAATTTTAATGACACACGAATAAATTCCACCCAAAGGCAATGACGAAATGACAGCTACTGACGTTGTCTATAGAACTGTCAGTCTGTTGTAAACGGTTGTTGGTACATCAGTTAATTGTTTATATGTATTGGAAGTCCGTATCGAACACGGTTCAGCGAAAAATATGCACTTTTATAGTTCATAGCATGCTGTGGTGTTGTGTGTACCTGATAGCAACGTTTTTAATAATATTTTTTATTTTATTTACATATTGTACTCGTATGTGCCTTGTTACGCATATTGAACAATGCATACAAATGTATCAATTTCTTTAGTGTTGTAGTGTACTATGTTAATGTTACTATATTATGTCATAAAAATAAATTGTTATTTTCAAAATGTTATGCTTATTAGTTACTTTTCACGCTTATTTGGAGATAAAAGATAAATTAGGATATGCCAGCTGCTTGTCATTACACTGGTCGCGGTAATCGCCCGAAGGACATAATTGTAAGCACCTCTGCCTATGTATGTAGGTAACTACGAGTACGCCTAGTTGACTTGGTGCAATTAAACATTTTTTTTTAATTCTTTAGCATTGAAAGAAATTAAAAGATTGTAAGCAGGTAGTTTTAAATACGCCAACTCATTCGTTGACCTATATTTGTAAGCTAAGCAAACACATACAACAATATTTACTAGATCTAAAAACTAGTTCTGGAAGGTTAACGCATCATTATGAAGTATTTGTTTTCGACATAACGAGTTGGCGGACTAAATGTGAGAAGTCGTTAAGAAGACGAATGGCTGCGAAGTGCATGAGCAAACATAACCACTATACAGTCTGTGAACGATAGCGCAACAGTCGTGGAGCTAGTCCATGCGGCCGATGCCACAAACCTAATGACCAGCAGTAAAGGCTCGATCCCATTATTCAACCTAACTAGCACAATAAAAAAATCGCAAGCAATTAAGCAATTGACGCAAACTTAACGATATCTAATGAAAAAACTCAGTTTAAAAGAAAAAGGCAAGTTCCTCGTACTAATCAAGTAATCACACAAACTGTCCAGGAAATGATTTTACATTCGCGTCATAATAACATAAAAATGTGGAAGATGTCTTGTCTGATATTATCGTCAGAATGCACTACATGATTCACACTTGTTTTTTGAAGTGTTGTTTCTTTAAATTAATTTAAATACTTAATTTCCGGCTTACACGCTGTATTTGCATTGTTTTTTTAGTTCTCATAAAAGCTCTATGTATATTTCGATATTGTATAACATAAATCTATAACAATCAGTCATCCAATCATCGCTAAACAAACTATCGGTCCACAGATTCGTGGCATCTCACAGGTCGCCGCCTCAATCACCCTCAATGATTGCTCTCGAAGGGTCTCTCTTGTGGCTCTTTGTTGTTACCGCCCTCAGTTAATAGTGGTCTCCGCCGCTCCCAACAGCCGAAGGAAACTAATATAGTCGCATCGAACCCTGGAGACTTAAAAATATCGGTACGATTTAGGAGTCATTAATGTCATCAAAATAGCTCCAGACAGCTCCTGGATATGGCCCTTTTATGCTGAGACATTCTGGTCTTTGTAGAGGTGACGTAGAGACGATTATCGAATAGTAAAAAATTGGGTTGGAGTCGATGATGGGTCGAGATTTTGCAACTCATTGCATTAGCCCGGCTTGTTAGTGTGCGGAGTGGTACCGGGGCGGCTCGCGGCGGCTCGAGGCGGCTCGGAGGCGCGTAATGAAGGCAAGCTGCAAGTCACGGGCCCAGAGGCGCCGCGGCTGCCCGTCAGCGCCGTCATCGCGCGCCCTGTCAATATATGATGGCCCGACAACGGAGAAGGTTATTTTCGAAGATGCACCACTAATTAATGCCTTCTACCGAATAAAAAAATCAGAAGCGGCGTCTTCATTGTTCTACTGTCAACTCGGATGTGTTGAGGTATTAGTCTAATGCGTGTTCAGTCATGTTGATATTAGGGGCCATTTATATAGTGAATCTAAATCAATATTGATTATTTCGTCCTATAAAGCCGTTGTTAGTTGAAAGGGTGTTGTTGGTGTGTGGGCAACAATTAATTTAACACTTAAGCGAGGTACAAAGAAGCTGGGCAGGCGGCGCTGCGCCCCGCGGTGCGCCCCCCGCGGCTGCGCTCCACGGCGCTCCACACCGATACCATTCATACAACCGCCGAATCTCTTATCACCATAACGGATTATTTATAAGGTTTAGTGACTGTCACTTGTAATGTCACTTATGTTTTGTGATTGAATCGAATTTTCATTTAATTTCTGACATCATCTTTCGCATGACTTCATCACTCAATATTATCTGAAACAAAATCTTTTCTCTAATGCCTGTCTATGAGTAATAACTCCACTTTATGCAACAAATACATTATAACAAAGGATTCATCGCACATATTCACAAGGCTAAAGCCATAAATTTTACAATTACCTCTTCAATTACCGCTAAACCAGCGCACATCCCATACATTAGAAGATATATCGGAAATTGTGACTATTTACTATAAAGCATCCGGCTTTTAACTGTAAATTTTCCGGGTGCAATTTGTAGGAATCAAACAAATGCTCCTTATATTGTAGTGGCCATTAAACGCACTCGTGGCAACAGACTGTTATGGTATGAATCCGGATGTCTCTTCACCGAAGGGGATTCGGTGTAACTTTTAAATGGGGAGATCAAAATGTTGAGCTGTGTGTACGAAACTGTGGCCAAAGTGAATTATGGAACGCAGATATCCAAAATGTATGGGTTCAATATGTAGTTTCAAATTGCAAGTGGTTGTTACCTATTGATTAAATCTGACAGTAAATAGAATATTGTTTTAAGACGCGTTCGTCTGTTAGTATTTATTTTGGTAGTTGACTATTTTACATTCTAACGCACTGTAGTATCTTTAAAAAATCATGACTTCTACATCTTCCTAGTTTCCGCTTTACCCCAGTTTCGAGAGGGTCGTGGGGCCATTATAGCTCCCTCCCTGAGGGTCATATATCACGAGCTCTTCGGCTCCTCCATGAATACTCGACGGCTCTCCAGTTTAAAGCGCGCCTGACTTTGATGGCCATAATGCAGTCACATTGTTGATCTTTTGTAGGGGAGTCTGTCGGTTTGTTTGTTAATTGTTTTCCCCTATTTGTTATGTTGGTAACATTTTGTAAGTACCTATGTTTGGTTTAAAACTTAAATTAGGTGCATTCATTGCATTTACAAAATGTCCCATGATATTAGTTTTGTTGGTTCCCTTGCATCATTTTGCTGCAATTGGCTTCGGTTCTATAAAACACTTACCTACTGGGCAACATAATTGACCGCTATTATTTATTAAAATAGCTCCCAATAAAGGTTGACCAACCACTCTACGATATTTGTTCATCTATGGCTGCAGCAATTATTTAAAGTAGATGGAATGGTCTCGTCTGACAAGCGGTGCGTTGCGGTTGCGGTGAGTCCATTCAGTTGCTGTTCATTCATAACAACACGCCGCAACTGGCCAGCGGACGTGTGGAAACGTTTAGTACAAATTACCTACGACACGAGAACCGCCTGAATACACCAAGTGCTTCTAGTGCAAATTGCGCTGAAGTTTTGGCACTGTATTGACTGATTTTAGTTCGTTGTGTTTCGGTTTCGGAGTAGCCAAGAGTCTCCCTATGTCATATCTCTTCACGCTTTCCTTATTCAGGTACGTGTTCACGTTCTAGTTCTCTGTCAGTGATAGATTTGTGTAAAAGAAAGTCTGCAATGACAAAGCGATCTAAATCAGAGCCAAACGATCGAATGATTCAAGAGTCAAGCTCGTAAGTCGCAGCTCCTCACCACATTACCTCGTTCCCGTCTGTTAACTTTTATAACTTGTGAAAACGATAACCAGCATTAGTCGTGCCATATTTCACGCAGAATCAGATGATCAGTGTTAGTTATAATGTGGGAACGAATCTTCAGCAAGGAACTAGATTAAAGCGATGTAATTGAAGATATCACAGTCGCCTAGTTCGATAAGTCTCGAAATAGAATCGATGATGAGGTGCATTGGTGGTCGCGTGGCGGGGCCCGCCCGCTGCGGTCCGCTATGCTAATTCAATTGTGTTACGAGAGCGGATAGCGGGCGATAGCATCTGCTCCGCCTGCATTATCATAATAATGCGCGAGTCACCTCGTACTGGACCGCGCGCCTCGCGCCTCGCGCCTCGCGCCTCGCCTGTCGACACGCACGGCACCGATACCACCACGTAACGTTGTTTTATTACCATATCAGTACCAGTTACAAGATGTGTAACAGTTGTTAAGATATCGTTTGTTGTTACAAGGTTGGTGGACTCTCTTCTCCCTCTTAAGGAGATGAGCATTCTCTTACCAGTTGCGCTTGCAACAACTTGACAATATCAAAAACGTATGTAGTACCAATTACTAACTCGTCATACTGCGATTCATTTACCTACATATTACCTACGAATCATTGGTCTGGCTTTTCGTAAGGCAAGTGAAAATATAAAAAGTATGCAATCTTATTTCTACATCTATCTATTCAATGACTAAGCAGGCCTGGAACAGCTAACAGCGTGCAAAAAGTAAAAATCCCTCGCAAATTACAGCCGTAATAGGTAAAATCAGTTAAAGAAACACGTCAATCTAATCGATTCGTCGAAGTGTTGAAAAGCGGCGAAAGCTGTTCTCAGCGTTGCAAGCGGAGCTGCGCCCGCGCCGCCCGCGGCACTAACCGTACCCACTTCTTGCCGACTATTACTATCTAGCGGGATGCAAATTGAATTATGGGACTTTTTGTGGCCGTTCAATTGTTTAGTAGATACGCGAACATCGCTTTGTTCTCCGCCGCCCGGGACGTGACGACGAACCTCTCAACGCCTCGTAATCGCCGCGATACACCCGCGATTGTTCACCACCACCACTTTTCGTGACGCCAAATTATAGTCTTTTGTTTTATTATCTAATTGTTGCTATTGTTATAAGTAAGTAATGGACTTTACTGGTGCGGTTCACGATTATGATTGAAAACATACCTAAGTATTAATTCTGTACGGTATTTTAGCATTAAACTTCAACGCAGCATTTTCGTGGCACATTGCTGCGTTGCGGCTTATCTGGTTTGTTAATAGAAACTGGTTGCGCCCACGCAAGAGTAGACGGGAATAGAGCCTTGAGATGATAGAAAAGTAATCGTTAATTAAATCAAAACATTGAAACTGAACTGAAGAGAGAAAACTCAATCATTGGAATTTGTATAACGGCATTGCATATAATTACTGTGTATCGCGATTCATAATTTTGAATACTATGGTAACATAGATAGTTTGTATCTACGCACCTTTTTGCACGTATAAGTAATATATAGACATATAATTAGCTACACATAGGTAATTAAATCAACCCACTTACGAGAAAGAAAATATGGTAGAAACGTTGGTCTTAGGTAATTGTTGTAAAACAAAGAGTTGAATGCATAATTGTTCGTTTTTATGAGTCGAGGGGTGTATGCCGTTGCGTCGTGCGTCGACTCTTTGTGGTTTAGACCCCGGGGGCCTGCGCCGGTAATTTTCTCAGCAATTAATACCCAACGCGGTTCAATTAGTTAAATGTAAAAAAAATATGAAACAGAAGTTGAAGGAAATTACGTGTCTTTCAAACAGTTCCACGCTATTATCAGCGACCGGACGAAATGTCATCTAATTGATAGCGAGCGTTGTATCGACATGTGTCACTGCGGTTTTCATTGAATGTCACATGTTTATAGGCTACCAAAACATTTGTTTTTTTAGCTAATTACTTTACGCGCTATAGACACGCGATTTCAATGGACTGCTTCAATTAAAGACGACTAAAGGAAATGTAGTACACAGGTTCACTGAAAGTTTTTTTCAACTTTTTTGTAGTAAAAGGATGAATCATTTATATGATAACTTGTCATTTTCTTGTATACCTACATATTTTTTACTACGATAAGAAAAGGCAACACTTGTTATTTAACACTCAATTTAATATTTAGTAAACAAGAAGGTTTAGAAACAAGCCCTAAGACTTCTAGATCAATAAGTCAAGGAAACGTCGAGTTCAATTTGCAGCCGCACTAAACCTCAATTTAATGTAAAATTGTGCTACAAATCGGTGCAGGTCGTCTCGTAACTAATGCAAAGGCGAGTTGCGTGCCCTCGGGCGCGTTGTTCCAGCCGTTTTATTTGTTTGTTACTATCGTATAAATGGAGCTAATTATAATAATTTCATTGGAAATTACTGGCATTAAGCTGCTACCAAAAATACGTGAGTTTAACGACTTTTTCTTGGAACTGTCGGAGTGAGACTGTGGGCCGACGGCGCTGTCGAGCGAGGCACGCAATGCGAATGTATTTGCAAGAGCATGACCTTGAGTGTGCACGCTCTGGACTCTAGCTTAATGGCTCGTTTTATTATATAAAAGCAGTGTAGGTACTTGTTGCACTGAAGAAATGATTTATTTTCAGTCTTTAAGTGTGCTTCTGCCACGTTTGTTTTTAAATAGACGTTGGCAGCTGTGGAAAAAGAAGTCATACCGTCAAATCAACAAAACCGTCTCGGCATGATTTTATGCCGAGACGGTTTTGTTCCGAAAGTACCTACCATTGTGAATTAATCACAACAACAGTAAAAGCATTTAATGAAACGTTTCTACTTACTCTGCACTGCACAACACATAAAAGAACGCGAGCCTCAGTTGAACATCGTAAAAATAAGCACCCTAGGAAAAATAGTTTGAAAGAATACTTTCATACAGTCGGTACCTATGAGGGAACCATCTCCGTTTAAAATGTACCAACACATAATATTTTCCCGCGTCGCTTTATAACACAATTACAATGAGACAGAACAAAGCCTTCGGAGAAGGGGGTCCCTTGTTTCCATTCGTTCGTCTCTTGTTTTTTATCACGCGGGAACTGGTTTCAAATTGGTGCACCTATTATCTGGTCCCAGCCGGTGAAGGTCGACCGACAATACAACATTTTGGAGCAAATTCCAACACGCAAAATATTAGTAGGTAATTTTTGACAGACGTGTTTTTGACGTGCCCCAATAAATGTGTCAAAATTACTTTAGAGGCATCTTCTTTTTTGGTACACTTCCATTTGAAAGACATGAAGATCCTTTAAAGTTAATAAGAAAACAATGCCCTGAATCTTAATCTAAATATTAGTACCTAGCTCTCGTCCTATATCCTGAAATCGGATACGTCTTCAAACTCCTACGCATAATTCACGTCAAACATATTTAGAACTACATCTAGATATTCACAATCCGAGTTCGGTCGGCGTTGTCCGGCCGGCCCCGGGGCTAATGTTCGGAGCTGTCCGACACTGAAGCCGGACAGATACAGGGCGCCGCGCTGCGCCGCTCGCCCGTGTCCGACACATTACCACACAATTTCGTCGACTTATCAAATTTAAACGCGCACATTACGGCTTAGGAGTTGCTTGTGAATATTAAAACATGGCTATTAGATCGCTTAGCTTTATGATAGCCGAGTTATCGATAAGTTCTTGTAATGGAAATGTAGTGAGGAAAACGTGGAATAGATTTTCATTGGAGCGTGAATTTGTGGAAGAAATTCAGAGGAAGTTATAATAGCTGTAACTTTGTGCTTTTTTATTTTTTTCTTACCTTCAACGTGTTTATTTGTAACTGTATCCTACGTAAAAAAAGAAACGATACATCGAGTTATGGTTTATCTTATGATAATACGTAGATCATAAATCGTAACTATATCGCATAACTGTCATAAAATTACAAAATTTACATTTCTTATATCGCGATTTGAACCCATAAACATGCACGTAACATGATTTGAAAAAGGCAATATATCAAAAACAACGCTCGGCCGCAAAAAGTCGGCATGAATCAATAGACCATGACAATTTGAAATCGGAACAAAAACCATGGCCGGCCACATATGGCGTCAGTGCCGATGCCGTCAGTATAAAACTACGCACATGCGCGTCAAAGCGTCCGGCACCTAACAAACGGTAATTTCCATTTAAATAAATAATTTGTTTCGGCTCGATTTGAGCGATCTGCCATGTGGCCTGCATAATGACCTCGGTTAACTAGCGCGGTTTCACGCCTTCGTACCGCGTCCGCGTTTGCGCTCCAATGTGTGACGTAAACAGCCCTTGTTAGGGAAGCATACATCCCTTTTAGAGCTAGATATACAAGCTTAGTTTTAGTTTAGCTAACGAATCCTGAAGTCTTGATAAAGAAAAATTTGGGGCAGCTGTTTTTTTTTTCCCGATTTCAGAGGTGGTAGTATGTAGTTGTTTATAATGATGAGCACAATGACCTCTTAAGAGGTTTAGGGTAAACTAAAAGTAAGGTTGTATAAGCTTTTGACGGTTTTTTTTCAATAACCACCCACATTCAAACTTTTCCCAATAATTACATACTTCGAAGGTATTTAAAAGACATCTTCATCAAGCTAAACGCTATAATATTATCATAAAGTTGTCAATCGACCGGTACTTGAAGATTGTCCGCGCTATAACGTATTATTACTTACTTGTAACAACTGTCATTATCATGTAATAAATAGTAAACTTTACTCGCAGAATATGGTGATTAAAATATTTGCCGATTTGACACAATTCAAGGAGGCTGCATCAATCTTGCACTCATGTATTGGTTGTAGTTTTCATGTTTTATATACAGTCACGAAGTAAATATTTCAAGGCTCTTATTTGAGATACCTTATGATACCTTAAACATTTCCAGCTGTTTGTCCTCCACACCGGCACAATTTCCTAGAATACATTTAATATTAACGAACATAACACAAAAACTTTAATGAATGCAAGAAAATCCTGTAGCAACAGCGATACAAGATACAAAAGTGATCTAATTAACTGTAATTAAGCTGCCAGTGAGAGTTTCACACATCAACGAAACCGTTCGCGTGCAAGACGAACCTTAATGTAGAAATAATATTCCGAAGTCATTATCTTTTACTTAATTCATACAACTTATTTTTACGACATCGCTCGTTTGGTCTACACTCGACTACGCATTAAACTCATGCGCGCGCTTCCAGCTAAAAGTGTGGCATTATAGGAAGAGCCAATCGATATTCCCCCTCGTAAGTGTCACATGACAAATAGCACTCTGAACCCTTTAACGGCTGCAAACGTTAGTAGCATAATTAGCACCGAGACTAGCCGACGTGGCTGATTATTTTGTAATTTGATGTCATATCCTCGCTTCATTAATTGGATCGAGTCGATGAACGACTGGCGATTACTCATTCTTAACAAGGTCTCAAAGACAACGTTGAACACTTTTGTATAACAAATTTCATTCCACTTTCATTTTGCAATAGGCTACTTTACGTTGTGTACTTATCAGAATTTCAACCGCGGAAATTACACAGCATACTTAGCTTATGTTAGGCCACAAAACGATGTCACAATGTGCTTAGTAAGTGAGTAAGTATAGTCGAGCGAATACATTTGCATCAAATAGATTTGAGTCAATTCTGTTGCGACATTAAAGCCAACAATATGTCATAAATTGTAGATCCCAAATTAGTTGGTTGCAGTTTGCATTAGAATTGAAGGGGAGCGGTGGGGTCGGCGCGACGAGCCCGGCGACGGCGTACGGTTTCACCCGGAATTAACTCGATAATTCCCTAATTGTGCAATTACCCATTGGCAATTTGGTCTCGGCTTATCGACCGAAATCACATCAATTGCCGCAGAAGTGGGTCGCTTTAAACTTTGATGTTGTAACAAGATATAATAATATATAAATATGCATCGAAAAACCGTTAATGAAATTGGATTCATACATGAGTAGAATTTTGTCCACTTAACAGAGTAACCTATAGTCAACCTCGTAATGGCTTTACCATCATCCTGAGGAATTCATCCTTAGGATGATGGTAAAGCTATTACTATTGGATCAATGTTTCGCACCAATGTGCCAAAATCTCTCCAATACCAATTTTCTCAAAACTATAGCAATAACAAAGTTAACTTTACATACCTATTTATTTTTATAGCGTTGTGCGATAAGTGCCTTAGATCATGAATATTCATAATATCGCTGCTTTTCTATTGGCGGTGACTCTATTACTTCGACTTGCCTTATTCAAACTTTTTCGTGATAAGATATGAACCGCCCATTTCATATTCTATCAACTTACAACTTATAATATCATCGTATTTAAATAACCAATCAATATTATTATCAAGTACGGAATGATCGTCCGCCGAATAAAGATTAGACTCATTATTTCCAATAACGTGTTTGTCGAAAAATATTAGCTCATAAGTATAGTTATGAATTTTATGAAATACAATTTTGTCAGTAACGACTTCACGATCGTCTTAATAACACGTCGCGAGCTAAGCGTTTCGCTTGAATATTCATTTCGGTTCATCATAATTTGGTAGATAATTTTAAATTATCCAATCTGCGCGAAGCCGTTGCCGCCATCTCCCGCTCCGTGAGATACGTTCGCCTTCAGTTACCACGATTTATTGCTTCACACATTAATTTAATTATTTTACTCTTATATTTTGAAGCAAGACATGTTATTTTTCCACTTCCTGCAGCTAACTGTAATTATTTGTGAAGTGCAAAAATTGGGAGAAATAAAACAAATATTTTTATTGATATTATATCGGAGAGCGTGACCTCAGTGTGTCGGATTGACCTAATAAAGCTTGCAGCATTATTAAGTAATCTGATACGCTTAGTCATTGATACATCCGGCCTCCTTTCAAATTATATCGTAGAGTATGCATTTAATAACAGCAATTCTTTGCTTCAGCAGCTCTATGTTTTATATACTTTCAATATCTTGGTGTAGTTAACATAATGTGCTATCACGTATAAAGCAAATTAGATTTTGAGATTTGTTTCCATAATGGGCGATTATTAATAAGTACATACGAGAACATATGTGTTACCTACTATTCTTTACACAATATTGAAATGATATTATAGATTTTGAATATGTAAAATACATAAGTTTTAAACACAATTTTTGTTAAATAGAAGCACATCATGAAAACATTGACAAATTAGAATAGGTAGGTAGGTACTCTACATATAGAAAATTTGGAACTATTTAGTAGCGTGTTATTTAGTTAGTCTTATTATAGGGCGTGGTGCGTGTCGCCTACGCTACGCCTACGTGGACGCAGCTAGTCGCGTAGCGAGTCGCTACGCAAGGTCGCGTAGCGCGTAGGAGCTACGCAGAAGCTGCAAAATCGCCGCACAAACGTTAGGAAACAGTTTATTCGTCCCGGCTTTTCTAAAGAAAAGGATAAATCAAAGGAACATTTGACCGCGGTCGTACTACAGCTAGGTGTTGAAAGTCATCATTCATTTCCTTCTAAAACCCTTTTCACATAATTGCAGTAGGTAAAAACAAAACAAGATTCCGTGAGCATTGTCAGCTGCGACTACCTGACTCCAGTGATACTACAATTTTGTGCTCACATTAGGTAATCTCGTTTTATTTCATCTCATACTTTTTATGAAAAAAGATCTTCGTCATTTTTGACAAGGAAAAGGCCATCAACGTTGTATAATGCGGGTGTGGCGCCGGCGTGTCGGCTCAGAGGCGTCATCTACGCTTTGATCCAATCTCGCGGCCGAGAGCCGAGAGTCGAGCGGCCGAGTTGACGACCAATTACCCGATATCACTCTGTTTCGGCCTGCGCCCAAATGGAGCATAATGCCTAGGGTAATTATGACTTCAGCGCCGGCCGTCGCCTTCGCCGGCTCGCATTGATTCCTCCACTCGTCGCCTAATGCCCATTATCTTTAAATTGTTTCGAAATAACGTGTCAATTTTATAACTCATTTTTGAAATAGCGACATTTACGAAATCGAATCGATTCGATCGCTACACGTGGTACATGCTCGTAGGTAGAACGAAGGACGTAGAATCGTATCACATCAAGACAACAAACATAATTCTATAATTGAGAGCAAATAATATTCGTGGAGGTAACGTGGCGGGTTCATACGACGTAAGTGGCCGCCGCCGCAATTTGGCGGAGTTTTATTATTTTTTTATGGTAATTGTAATTGTCGTGGAGTTAATTGAGAGCGCAGCCATATTTACAAGTGAGCGTCCGTAGATGTTGACGTTTGATAGCGCACTGGGCCGGGCCCATTATTTCTATTTACTAGAATGCCGCTGGCCCACATCAACCGGTAGGTATTAATAATACATTGTGCGTTGTAATTGTTGCTATCTTTCTCTGTCTGCTATTCATGCCCGTGATTAGCACGCAGGTAATAGTCAGAGATCTTGACATTGTAGAGCTATTGGTTAACGAACTTTGTGTCTGAGTTGAATCTGTCAATAACACATTTCGAACTGCAAATCAGTCATTAATTGTTTATGCGAAATGACGTAACATTGCTTTGAAAGCTATTTAAATAATGGACTGTAGATTTACTTAAAACATACGTGTGAACAAAAGCAATTACAACAGCGTGAGAGGCGTTCACATATTCCATTTCCATTCTTTTATTTCACTATCTTAAAATTTGTTAGCTGAATGAACTTGAACCGTTTGAACTAAAGGGTATCAACATCAACGTTAAGGGTTGGCGCACATTGCGACGCAACAGCTGCACCAATCACAATATAAGGGGCGTGGTCGCGCACCCCCCTGCACCCCTCGCCCCCCGCGCCTCGGACCCGTGTCCTGATCCCCGGATTATATTATTACATACAATGGAATGTTTTTTTATCAAACCATTGTGTCTCACATTGGGGTGAAATATCCGGCCGGATGCTCTTATGGCTCTCACCTTTATTTAGCAAAAAGAACATCAACGAACGGAATAACCCGTTTGTTAACATTCAGACATCATTTTGATTTTCAATAGTAATAAAATGAAGACTGCTCTCAAATAATAGCGGGTCCATTGCACTCGGGTTTCACCAAGAAATTCCGATTGTTATTAGAAATGATAAAGAAAATACATTGCTCCACATCAATAAAATTGAGAGCTGATTTTTACGAGAGGCAGACGTGTAGGCAGCTCATATTAATAACATGGTCGCGCGGCCGGTAGCAGCAGGGAGCTGTCACCACGCCGCCTAATTGTAAATACACTACCTATAAGCTTCTCAAAATTTATTTATGTTATTTGTGAAGCCTCGGGGCACGAGCGGAACACCGCGGCATTAGTTCACATAAAAATTAGACCATAAATCTCATTTGACACTTCGACCGATTCCCACGGTTTAAAACACAGGTCGATAATTAAACCCGAATAAAGTATTGCCTTTTTTATTCAAAATAATTAACTATTTATTTTCTGTCGTTCCAGGAACATCCGAGCTTACGCGGCACGCCTCTGGCGATGCTGGCGGCCCAGTGCAACAAACTGTCCAGTAAATCTCCCCCTCCGCTGGCGGACGCGGCCGTGGGCAAGGGCTTCCACCCGTGGAAGAAGAGCCCGGGTGCGCACTCGCCGCCCGGCGCCGGCGCCGCGCCGCGCTCGCAGCCACCCGCCTGCTCGCCCTACGGCCGCGGGCCCACCTCGTGCGCCGCCGCACCATCCTACGGCAATGATCTCTACTTTCCCTCATCGGGAGACCAACTCCTCGGCAAAAGTGAATCCAGTGCAAGTTTGGGCTCCATGTACTCGCGTCACCCGTACGAGTCGTGGCCCTTCAATGTTGGCGGCGGCGGCGGGACCGGCGCTCTCAAGGCAGCCGAGATGAGCGGCGTGAGCGCCGTCGGCAGCACGTGGTGGGACGTACACAGCGGCTGGCTCGACGTCGGCGGACAGATGGCAAATTACGCCGGCCAGGACTACTCCCAACTGACACATTCGCTATCTGGTGGCGCGCATTTATTACCACCAGCGCCCCATCTATTACAAGACGCGTACAAGTCAGTGCTCCCCACACAAGGATCATTCGGGTTGCACGGGCCCGGCTCCCCTGCGCCGCCTGCACAAGCACCGTCTCCGAGGTCACAACGTCGGTACGCTGGCCGAGCCACCTGCGACTGTCCCAATTGCCAAGAGGCAGAGAGGCTCGGACCAGCGGGGGCGCATCTACGTAAGAAAAACATACACAGTTGTCACATACCCGGTTGTGGCAAAGTGTACGGCAAGACATCCCACCTGAAAGCTCACCTGCGCTGGCACACTGGCGAGAGACCATTCGTGTGCAACTGGCTGTTCTGTGGGAAACGGTTCACGCGCTCAGACGAGCTGCAGCGACACCTGCGGACGCATACGGGGGAAAAAAGGTTCGCGTGTCCAGTGTGCAATAAGAGGTTCATGAGGTCTGACCACCTAGCCAAGCACGTGAAGACACACAACGGAGGCAAGAAGGGTAGCTCAGACTCATGCTCGGACTCGGAGGAGAACAGCCAGGGCGAGGGGGGCGCGGGCGGGCGCTCGCCCGAGCACGGACTGGACGTGAAGCCGAGCTCGCTGGTGTGACGGGGGCGCGCGGCGCCCGCGCACCACGCCCCGCCGCTCCTGTGATACCGCTCCGCTGTACATAGCACATATCACTACACTGTAACATAGGACCCTCACGTGTAACTATAGACAATGCGCCGCTCGACGCGACCCGACGTGTATGTATTTGTTGTGAGACTTAAAGTGTTGTACAGTATAGATACTATTAAAGAATTAATTATCTCATATTATAGGTAGATATTATATATGTTAAATTAGTATAAGTAGAATCACTCTTTAGTCCAAAATTGCAGATTTAAGTTATTGAAACAATACCTCAGCATGTTTCAAAAGATATGTATTATTTATTGTACAGAACTAAGTAAATATTAACCTATTCACTTTTCTCATAAGCAACCACTTTGACCACATAGTGTGAACATCGTGATGTGTTAAATCTTAATATAACTTACTAATACGGTGAATACGGTGGTCTTACTTTATTGGAACTGATACTGTATGTGCATTATGATAAAATATGTTAAAAACTCTGAAACCAATTGTCTATTATAACGTTTCGTGAGTTCATGACGATGAAATTGTAATTTTCAATCATTAAACCTTATTCAGCGTTTACTAATGAGACTTGAAATGGCATTACACCTCTCAGACTTTAGAACGTTCGTTATCTAAACCTAAATAAGATGTCTACAAACAAATACCTTTGAATAGCATGCCCAAACAAAGCATAGTGGCTTAATGAGTTATACTTAATAATTCAATATAGTGTTGTTGCCAATTCCAATCCTATACTTTCAATATGTGTTTCAAAATAACGTTAACTGTCTCGAGATGTTTTGCTTTACATAAATGTACCTTTATACATACAAGTTTATTTAGCTTGTTTATGAGAAAAGTAGATAAAACACAAATTTTAATTAAAACTGGATATAATTTTGTTGTACTTATCATACAATAGTAATCTGAGATAACGTGTACTATAAAAGTTTATTTCTACAATATTTGTTCCATATCAGTGGCTTTTGCGTCCTTGTCGAATTGAAAACTATTTGGTGATAATTGTTAGCTTGAAAAACTGTAATAATTGTAAAATGTATATTGTACAAAATTGTGCGAATTAAAAAAATGCCTGATATTGATTTTATAAAAATTGAATATATTTTTCCGAGTGGATATCTGAATTTTTATTTTGAAACCTTCTAAGAAGCTGTGGAACAGAAGATGTAATGCGTAAGTATATTTCATGAAAAATATGAAGGTCCTAAGGAGACCGGTGCTGCCATCTAGCGGCCGTATTGGGAGACACTTCTGGGGGCAAAGACAGACCCAAGTAGATATCTACTCGAGACACCAGTAATACCAGTCAGAAAATAAGATTGATTTGAAATGGTCTAAAATATAGGGTCGGTTTTAAGGAGCAGATATCAATAATACATGTTTTACAAAAATAATCTCTGGGTTTTACAAGCGTGGGAGTAGATCTTACTCTCAGAAAAATCTAGCATAAAAATAGTTGTTGATCGAGTTCCGTTCCCTAACGGACTGCGGCCCATAGCCATTGTTTTTTCAATAAATTGATAAAAAACACAGAAATGAAAATTGAACCAACCGTTGAATCATCATCAACACGCACTGACATCAACTTATCACTTAATGACAAAAATCATATAGCATTGTACTCCTAGGAATCTAATAATACTAGTAAGTAGCAAAAAATATAGGATCACAAATTAAAAATCAAAAGGAATCCTAAACAAACAGTTAGCAGTCCGATACACTCCACTGATACACCTACTGTTTTAATCAACTCGCACACAAATTAATTTTGGCACAAGTACTTTAACAAATCGCAATAACCAATATATTTCAAATAAGTCGGATGTGAGCTTTAATCCAACTGAATAAGAATACTTTTAAACTGTCAAATCGTGGTGATTACGACATTTTTGGTTAAGAGTAATTTGGGACGCAAAGAGGGCGACGTTCATCGTAAAAAGTGAATTGAAACCACAAATGACGAGGGGAGCATAGTAAAGATGAAAACATCCTCAGTATACGCTACGCCATCGCCATCGAGGACTACAACATCAAAGTAGCTTGACAGAAGTATTGTTTCGTAACTAGGTATGGTTTGCAAACGCTAGATAATAATTTAATAATAATTTATTTAATCACATAAAGAATTACAATGTTAACAGAAATAGTATAAGTCATTCGTAGGTTACACTAACAATTTAGGTTAACAAAAGCTGTTAGGTGTTGCAACCAGCACCCCTACTAAGTTATAAAATAACTTGTATTAAGGGCGATGGTACGCGCCCAAACAAAATTGTAATTGAAACATATTAATAAATTGCTGGAGAACAAGCGTTTGCTCGAGAAAAGTTGACATAAATCTTATTAACAAATAGGATTAGGAATTACAATTCAAAATATTATGTATATAAAATATAATTTGTTTGTGCAAAGGTGATTGTGTATGTAAAGGTGATTGTGTGTGATATGTCATGTGTTATGTTTTCGGTGGTTGGGTTTAGGGGGGGTTATATTCGGAAGAAAGCAAACATTCTGTATCAAAGTAGTTTGTTGCAAGTAGAAAGTTTGTCAAAGATTTTTTGAGAGACGAGGTCGAAAGAGAGTAGAATTTTAGTTTTTTATTGAGCTTATTGTATAAATGAGGACCCTGGAAGCAGAAAAATCGTTTTGTAAATGAGTACTTACATGTGTAGTGCTGACAAACTTCATCTTTACGTCTTTTGCTCATAACAGCGTAGGGGGTATCCTTGTGTTGTAATATGACTGTATTGAGTATAAAGAGTTGCCTGACAGACAGTACCCTGCAGGACTTGTACAATTCTTCCGTTGGAAAGAGTATTGGACGAAAAGTACTCACCTTCAACACAGCTCTCTGTGCTCTTTCTAATTTTAACAGCATGGTCTTAGGGGCACCCCCCCATGCCGAAACACAATATGGATAAACGTACCTTTCTAAATACTAAGTAGAAAAAAAATATTCTAAAGAACAATCTAAATAATAGTTGAAGTAAGCTGTTCAACAAAAAAAAAACCCTACACATTCATAAAAAAATTAAATTGGTTATCACAGATTAGCACTCATAGCCATTTGAAATTGCTACGCGACGCTACGCCAGACCTCGCTACGCATGTCGTGGCGTAAGCTAAGCGTGCCACAGCATTAAGTGTCGCCTCTGCGGGTGGGCGCTCGTGCCGTAAAAACCGAGCTCATCTGCAACACCCGACTACATTACACGACGGCCTAGCTCAATCTACGCTTTATTAATGACACGACACTCGGTGGTCCAACCACTGCTCAGTCGGTAACACAATGATGTGTCAATCTAATATTGTGGGGAACTGCAGTGGAAATCAGAAGTCCGTCTTTATAAAGCTTTATTTACCAGTAATGAATGATACTTATAAAGCTTATGGCTAAACTATGCTCCACCTCCTATCCTGTCCTCTTAGCCCAAAGATATGCAGCCGAAGTGACCTCTGCGCTGCCACCGACGACGCGGTGGAAGTGGCGAAGTTCTGGGCTAACAAAATAGGTACATATATGTATAAATTGTCGTGCCAGCGACACGAAGAAGAAGATGACTAAATAATAAGAACCGCATGGATCAATCTTCAACGTAAAGCAGTACTTGTCAAGGTCGGCCCGGAGATAGATGACCATTACATACTGAGTTTTTTCCGTGTCTCGGAAACTACGTTAAGCCGTTGGTCCCGACCATTGTTTAAAGATGTTTGATAGTCGTTATTGCTAGTCTTTTTTGGGCCAACGTTGTTTCCTGCATATTTACCCGACTGCGCCAGAAGGAGGGTTATGTTTTTCGAGAGTATGTATGTATGTATAATTGTTTGGCACGCTCTGCGGCCTGAACGGCTCGATGGATTTTAGCTTGAGAAATGTTGTTAGATTCGTATTTACTGTGAGAGTGGCACTGGGTATATCAAAATGAAAAAAAAACAAAATGGTGGATTTTTGGCGCCAAATTCAAATGTTTGGCAAGCTCTGCAGCCTGAACGGCTCTATGGATTTTAGCTTGAGAGGTGTCGTTACATTCGTATTTACTGTGAGAGTGGCACTGGCTATATCAAAATGAAAAAAAAAACAAAATGGTGGATTTTTGGCGCCAAATTCCACTGTTTGGCACACTGCAGCCTGAACGGCTAGATGGATTTTAGCTTCAAACGTGTCGTTCGATTCGTATTGATTGTGAAAGTGAAACCGGTTATAAATTTTGAATCAGATCACAACATAAGCTGGGAGTACCTCCACGCGGTGAAGGCAGTAAAAATGTGTTTGGCTAATCGTCTTCGAAATCTTTCACATTTGTAAACTAAAAAGCTGGAAATAAAAAAAAAAGTAATTAAAAAAACTAAAAAAACCCGACTGCGGTAAAAAACTTACCTAAGTTAAAAAAACACTAAAAAGCTAAGAACAAGCACATTTTAAATTTAAAAAAATTGGAAGCAGGCGGGAAACATTTGAGTTTGAAAATATAAAAATGGAATGGCTCCCGCCTGTTTCCAACTTTTTTAAATATTTTTTACTTCGTAGTTAATTCGGCCGCACAGAGAAGAAACAATTCAAATTGGTGGTTAAAGAAAGTATTTGTAAGTACCTATTTATCTTTGTTAGCTAACATTAATTACTTATGTTAAGCGATTCTTACTTCTGTTTGATGGAAACGATATCGCGTACTGTTAGTGGGATTCAATCTACGATCTGACGTCTCCTTAGCCCTCCTCAGCTCTTAGTATAAAGCCAATTGCCAATTCTGATTATGGCCTGATATCTTTCACAGAGAGAAGTTCTGTGTACCAGCTAAGGAAACATTATCTGCTGATCATGCTGCTATGCAAACAAAAATCTAACTACCCTTAACACAATCATACACAAGCGGGTGGTATCAGATTAAACTCAGTTAGATCCTAAAATTAATCAATCGCAAGTGACCTCTATAATCTTATAATGCTGGACATTATCCCATTCAGCCTCTCGTAATCTAATTCTCTTACCCTAAACAGAGATTTATCGTCCCTAACCGAATTATTCGTGAACTGATTGAGCATAAGATGAGGGAGGTTCACTTAACTGTTTTATATTCTAGTCATCTCTCCCCTGTCTGCGAAATAGTCACAACATTATTGTTATATTTGTGGAAATATTTTAGCAGTTGGTACTTATTTGTATAGTTGTACTGTACTTGAAGATTATGCTAAGCATAACTAAAAGAATACTCAGTAATAAATTGTTGATTTTAAACTAGATTAGGTCGAAATGAGATAGACTATATGGATATGAAGAAGTGTTATCTACCATTACGTTGCAAAGTAATGGTATTTTCCACTTTCAGTCATTTTTGTACAGAACTCCTTGAATCGCCCATCGGCTGGGCGCTAGGCTTCTGCACTGAGGACTGTGCGGGTTCGATTCTCGCACGAAACAAATAGGTACTTAGTTATAAGTGTTACAAATGTGACTTGTTTTGTTTTTGTGATCAAAGTATTGAAAGGGTCTTGACACAGAAAGACTACACAAAACCTATAAGGTTTCTGTTTTTTTTATTTTTTTGTTACGGAGCCGTAAAATGTAATGATTCATAAGATTGAATCAGGCGTTGACAAAAAGTATACGTAGCAACAAACTTCGTAAAACATTTACAAAAATAATTCAATATTCGACATCCGTTAAAGTCGTGTGAATACACTAATTTATAGGCAAATTTTCCTAAATATTAATCTATAATTATACAGTACCGAACAGTTAATGTGTGTAGAAACGTCGTCGTATAATTTTCTCATTTCTGCGATACTAGCCTAACGGAATAACTTGTAATAAAAAAACCAATTACGTTGTGTTTAGTCTAATAACATTTTTGAATAAACTGGCGAAACTACTGCGGTAAAATCTATTTTATTTTTCTCTACACATAAACTGTTTTTAAGTTAATATCTAAGTTAATAGCGACTAACTTGCAAAATATTTAAATGTTAGTTATTATTGAGTGCTAGTTAAAGATTACCTTTTTCATTTTAAGTCTTTAGAAGTGGGTATAGCCACAGTTGTTCGTAATGATTTATGTTTCCTCGAGGCAGGTGTTCTGCGCTAGTTTAGTTATCTTTTGCAGTAACTTTCCGAGTGCTTACCTTTTACGTTATATCGTGAGGATCCTTTGAGCACAGGTTAATGTTGCGAGAAGCTGTAAGTTAGTTAGGAGATGCTGAATGTTGTGCTTACGGCGCGTTTACATTAGATCGCACTGTGCTGTGTTGGGAAACGGTTGCAACTCTCAACGGACAAGGCGATATATTTGGAATTGACGACCAATCTTCAGCAGTTTGAGAACCACCGGATGATGAAGACTAATACCACTTACCTACACCTAAGAGACACATCGAATATTTATCATTCGGCTTATTATATTAATATCATACTGAATCGTATGTGATCTCAATCCTTTTATATATCTCAGTACCAGCAAACGATAAGCACAGGCGCAAATTTTAATGGAAAACATAAACTCATTTCATGTCAGCAAACCATAGTACATTTACAAGTCCACTGACACAATCCTTAATCACTGTCAAAACAAATGGTTGGTTGTTGACGTGCAAACCGCCTTTAACTCGATCGATGGAGATACTGTACATCAAAGCAAAGGCATTAAACGCGTCGTTAAATAGAAGCGCTTTTGTGCCACCTGCTTCGAGTGTCCCGTAGCCGTATGTCTGTAATATTTGCGTTTCATACTTCAATGTATAACTGTTTGTAGTTGGTTACACCTGGCCGTTTCTTTATACTGAGCTTTTTGTCTTTAAGTCATGTCTGCCTCGTAAATAGCTTTTTTTTTTTTTTTTAATTTCTTAAATTTTAATAGGGGGTTTTTATCCACATGGATACGTCAACCCCATTGTACCTTATCACTACTATTACACCACTAAAATTAAAATACAAAAACAATATTCTTATAGACCTAATTAATTAGCTTTAGCTATTCATTGATTAAGCTGTTGTACTAGACCACACAATTTTTTTGCAACATTTGATTTAGGATTCGCTAAAATAGTGAAAATAAGCCCAAGATCTAAAATATTCAAACCAAACTCCCTAATCAATGAATCTCTTTCATTTTTGTTCTTAACGCACTCCATCAGCAAATGTTGCACGTCTTCTATTTTGTTGCATACTTCGCAGTTTGGAGATGCTGCCTTACGCATTAGGAAAGCAAATTTTGCTGACGGAAAGTGCCCAGAGCGCAGTCTTAAAGCTACCTTGACGTAACTCCTACTTAAATTAGTGTCATCAAACCAGGGCACGCGAGGAGGAGGTAAATAGCTTGAAGTAGGTAAGTATCATTTAAAAAAAAAATTACTTGGTACCTTTTTTATAAATTAAATATATTACTTACGTACTCCTGTTAAATAACTTCCTCATCAGTTAGACCTTTTGAATGACCTATCTAAATCTGTGTCAAATCTAAAGTTCATTTACACGCACATCGCATAGCAGGCTCAGCCAGAGATCAAGATTTGAGATATCGTCTTCATCATCTGCCTCGCCTTTTCCCAACTATGTTAGGCCTCGGCTTCCAATCTTACCGAATCCATATGAATACACAACTCAGTCACTGTATCCAGTGACAGAATACCCCTTGGTAAGACTGGATGTCTGAGTTTGTCTGGTTATTTATATGGCACGGAGGTGCCTCGGTATGTATGTAATTGATGGTTACCCAATGGATAATCAAGTGCTGGGTCAGATTTTTTACCGAAAATTGACGTATTTAAATTTAGAAGTGCAGGTGTTACAAGGCTCTCTGTATTTTAAAGTAACGTATCAGTAAACTTTATAATTAGATAAGCGGTCTGCCTGGTGCAAACTTTCATCCCCGATTTAATAATAAATTAATAATACCTTTAGGGAAATCTTTTCTCAGCGCTCCCCTTCTTTATAATTATGTATAAGTAAATCTTTTGAAATAATTTCATGCTTCCAGACTTAGCGGTTTAGGTGTTAGCCTGTACTTTATCTACTAGGGAGGAATAACAACGCATGTCCTCAAAATGATTGATTCCATCCCTGATAATCTTCTTTTAACTGGTCATCACGAGGTTCATTAGTCTTCTGACCATGTTTACATTTTAAACTGACACGATGTGTATTTTATCGTATTCATCCAATCCTTCCCAGCCATAACCACAGGCCGGATCTTGCCCTTGAAATAAACCAGGGCTCATTAACAAGTTATGATTAATACGGACTCATAAATAGTGACGTTGTCGGCAAGTCAAACGACTCTACACATGGTAACACCTTCCAAGAAATGGTGTCACCGCACTCTGCCATAAATTAATTGGATACTTTTTATGATGATGATTTACTAAGTATCGTGATTATAGTTTAAATTGATCCTGATTGAGTAAGGATGTTTGGGGAGAAACAAACAATTCTCAAAATTGTTTTTCTTCTATCTTTATCGAAGCTAAGGGATAATGCTATGTATGATACCTATCTAACAAAGCTCTTCAAAATATTAGTTACTCATCCTATACTGAAAGATGCATAGAAACAAGCATTTCACAAGTCACAAAACACCTTCTTTAGCATATCCTGTAATGTAACTGTTTCCATTCATAAAGTTTTTGCTCTCAATACAACACTGCGGTACATGTTGCAAGATAAAATCTTTACAACGTTCCTTACAACATCTGACAAGGCAAAGCTTTGTTGATCAAATCATGTAGCTAAAGATATGTACCTACATTGCAGAAAAGCTGCACTTAAATTATGAAAGTTCATTGTTTTAGATAGTTAACAACATTATACAAAACATTAACATATACATAAGTCGTCAGAACACTAAAACAATGTTGCAAAAAGCGGCGGAAACACAGGCAGTTTACAACTTTTTAACAGCGCAGTCCGGTCGCTGTAAATCACATGGTTTAGTTTAGACCCCCTTCAGAAGTAATATCGACTTCTTCGAACTCACATTAATCTGCCATACTTCAATATGTGAAGGGAAACGTCGAGACACAAAAGAGAACGCATTTAGCAAACACACTATATCTCATCTTGTACCTATATTCGAAAACACGGTTTTCACCGTTGAAAACAAAAGAACGATGGCACAACTTCGAATTTCAGTGACAGAAACAAAAGCAACGTGTGGTGTCGTTTGTTTTTTTGTTGTGTAGAGACGATACGACTATTTAAGCAGTCACTGTGCATCATAAAACGGTAGCTGCGATCATTCCCATTGCAGTGACATACAGCCGCGGTTGGAACAGGGAAGCATAGGACTGTCATTGGCCTAACATAATCTCATTTTATAATTTTGAATGTCTGGGTAGCATAGAAAATCATCACAATATGACACCACAGTCTAAAAGATAAACAGTCGTAAGTATAATGAAAAGAGTAATGAGAAGAATTAACATGAATCTACGTAATTAATATGAATAATTATACTTGGCGGCTAAAAACACTGATCATAATCGATCATACGTATGCAATGTACACTAATTATAACACCATAAATGGCAAAAAGCACGCCTACACACCGCCCATTGCGTATCTACGCATTATCTTCAAATAAATTTAAATTCAAACAACTTTCCGTCCGACAGTGTTCGCCGAAGGGCAAATCTCCGTTAAAACGTATTCAGTAAAACCGTGACGGTAGCTGTCAAGTTAAAATGTTTTAATTTAGTGGTGCGGTTCGTCACACGCGGCATATCCGCCATCCGCCGCGCCATTTGACACTCGCCGCGTTCCGAGAGGTGATAAATCTCCACACAACGCGCCGGCACTAATCACGGAAATGAAAACAACCCTTCACTTGACTCGTTTACATTTAATGTTCCGCTTAAATGACAGCGCTAAGTCGAGCGCCTGAAGAAATTAATATTAGAACTTCAAATAATGACTTAGAACACACTCCGGCAGACGCAAGTACAAATAAAAGACTTTTGGTACACCAAATACGACCCTTTGTCGTGATTGACGTCAGCGAGGAAAACAAACAATTTATCTATTTCCTCGTGCGTCACACGAAGATCAAACACTAGTTAATAAAGAGGCGAGGTGCCGACGACGCCAATAAAGTCGGAGGGCGTCGAGTTCGCACACACGCCGCCGACGAGCGGATTTAAAATTTGTAAATACGCGCCCGCCGCGCGCCGCGAATACGACTCGTCTTTTTGTGACGTGATAAAATAATGACAGCAAATTACTGTCGGGGTTCAGTCTCCCTACTGTATTTAATTCACTTTGGCTTGCACCTAATCAACAAGAACTTCTAGCGTAATTAAAAAGTTAAAACATGTTGCGACAAAGGAGATCAAAGTTCTCCTTCTATAGAATGTTACGTCATGAAATTCATCAGATCAATAGCAATTTTTGATGAAAGAATAAAGGTCACGGGGCGACATATTCTTTCGAATTCAAAAAGATGATGCAAATTAGCGCATCTATTCCGTAAAATGAAAACTGTGCTCTGTCATTTGACGGCTCTTAGGGGAGCTTTTCAATCAGCCCTCGTTTGGGGACTTTAAGTATTAAAGCAATCTCCTATTGCGTCACTTTATTAGTTTGTGCTTTATTTTGTTCTTTTGATGTTGGAAAGTAATCGAGCTTCTTTGTGTTTACAGTTTATTGATGCTAATTTTGCTTTCATAGTCGGAGAAACTCGGGGGTATATAATTTGGAAAATATCAGTAGCGTAGATACATAATAAAATGTTGGCATTACCCTCGGCTTGCACACATCATTAAGTTTTAAAAGAAAGTCGGAAACGTCTGAATCTCATTACCATGGCTCTACATTCTGCGGTGATATAAGCGGAATAGGAATGAGTTGGAGGATACGACATGAATGACAAAGTGGATGCAAATGTGAGCTTTGTCGGCGAGCAGCGAGTCGCAACCACCCGATCAAACGCGGCGGCGGAACGATCCCTAACCTCTAACTGACGCTCGCTATTTCTTTTCATGTACTTTAATAATTGAAAGAAAGTTGTGACATTTGTTATACCATCATGTTTCACTTTCTAAAATCTTCTTTCCATACACGAGTTGTACATACATAAATATGTATATACCTACGAAGGAAAAGCAAAGTTCTACCATTTTACGGTAAATAGGTGGCTACAAATGTGAAAAGAGTTTGTGAAATCTACAGAACAAAGAACTTAATGTTCTTTGTTGTGTATACTACTGCACAAACAGACACAACAAGAAACATTTGTTTATTCTTAACTGTATCTAGCATTTGGTGCTACGACGAGCTACGGCGTAGCACCTTAGGTAAAAATTGAATAAATTTTTCACAATACCCTTACTGAGTGCTGGTACGATAATGCGTAGTCCCATTAGTTTTACCAATGCAGTATCGTCGGTCTGTTGCATTAGCAACTGACCTGAGTTGAAAGTGCATAGAGCTCGAACCCGTACCTATCTCTAATGGCTAGCAACTAGTAATACTACCAATTGTTTATTTAGCATACAGAACCTAATGATTTGTCTTACATTGTAAACATGTGGAAAAATAATTTAAAAAATGTAAATATGCTTCCATAATTAGTGCTGATCTGGTAAATCGTAGCAAGGCGCCGCTGTTAGTATATTTGTAAAATTTACACCCGCATGGCAGTTTTTTTTAAACGTGTGACTGTTGTTAATGAATGTCGTGTGTCGGAGCAAAAACTGGAATTCCGCAGGACTAATATAAATCACTCAGTTATGTGTGTCAGGACCTTTAATTAATTATGTGAATTCCTGTCGCTGAATCCTGAATAAGTGTCGTTTAGCTCCAAGTTTCTTGACAGAAGACGAGAGGGAAGTAAATAAATAATACCATATCATGAAAGTTGATTTTCTTCGTGTGGGTGTCATGTTTTTGAGCATAAACAACTACTTGTACTTGTAGGTACTTAAACAATATTGGGCATTTCATTTTACCTATAGACACAGATCTTTATCTTACATGTCTTTACATAACATAACATACCCGCCTTGTGGATTACAAGAACCGAAGGGTTAGTCAGAGGTGTACCTAACTATGTTTTAATCCGATGTAACAGGGGGCGTGCCAATTGCCATGAAACGGGCACAAATCCAGACTCCGTGGCTGCTACTGAGAATTCCTGATGGAAAACCCAATAACACTTTGCCCGACTCGGGAATCGAATTCTAGATTGTGAGTGCGATATCCTTTTGCCAAGTTTATAAATCTATGAATCAATGAAATCACATCTAAAAGTCTGATCAAGCTTTAGAATAAGTCAAAATATAAATGTTACATAAACCATACTAAAACTCACGGTTTTCCTTTATGAAAACCTTTTTTCAGTTTATCTACCAACTACCCAGTAATCATTAACATCCAATATTAGTAATTTCAACAGTTAACTAGTTTTCAATAAGCACTCGCCCCCTTTTCCTTGATTACAAACCCATTAAGATGATTATACAATCGTCATTAATAAACGAAATGAAGTAACAACTTAAAATTGTTTAGTGGGTGATTTATTCCTACTCATTTGGAAAAATCAATACGAATGTTCTATGAACTGTCGCTTAAGAAAGAGATGGAATAAAATGTGCAACAATGTTTGAATGGAAATAGAACATAATAGTGTATAGGTACGATTGTGGCAACTTTATATGCGTATTGTTACGGAAAAGTGTTAAGTTACATAAATCCTAAAATGCGATGGGCGTGAGCGTCGACGTCTGCGCACGCGCTGCCGGATGCGGAAGTCTGTAATTACGTCGCTATTTCGCAAAAATGTCTCAATCGACCCTCGACAGATGGCGCGCGACCCGAATTGTTCAAACATTCCCTGAATAGTTCAGCTGTTTGTGTGGCTCTGCACCGCCCATTCCAATTCTTCATTACAATCTGGTGACATTCACTCCAACGGTAGCTACGTGGGCGCGAAAGCCCCGTGTCTCTCCCTACCAACCAAAGGTAGGTAATTAAAAAAGTGTGTACCGATAACAAACAGAAAATTAAGCCAAACAAAAGGAAAAATCTATCAATATCACCTTTGTGCCATCCGTTAAATTATTAAACACGACAAATTCAGCGGTTTTTGTGCACCCACAGCTAGCGTTGTATTGAGCACTTTTGTTTAGAGCCGGTCCGGTGCGAATAAAATATGAATAAAATAAATTATTGAATGTCTTTTTAATAAAGCGCTTATTGTTTTATCGGGGCATAATGGAGGGCCCATTGTGGCGCGGTGCCGCCCAGACTCATTCCTGGGACAATGCACAAATAATAAATAGACGTATTTTGTTCGTATTTTCTGCGCTCGGTCGCTTCGCTGTTGTTCCTGTAATTGGTGACCAAAATAAATTAATTGAATTAGATCGCTCCAGAAGAGCTGACACGTCGGTACCGTAAAATGTTTGGACGTTTCATAATTAAAACCTTTGCGAGTGAAGTCGTTTGTGTTAATTTAATAACGGCTTTGTTTTTCGTTCGTGTAGGGAAAATATAAGTTTTAAGTAGGGACTTGTAAGCATATTAGGTTTACCAATGACTTCATTTAACGTCTTCTGAATTGCCCCGAAGGGTGAGATGTGTTTTCAATCCCTATTTCACAAGTCAGGCATGCTCCCCCCACTGCGCTGAGTGTAGGCAGGGTTGCCAATTATGATTAGGTTACCTATATATTTTAGGTACCTAATAAAAGTGGCGCCAGTTACCATTAACCCGGCTGTGTGTGTATCCAGACTCCGGGTTGATACTAAGAAATTCCCAATGGAAAAACCCGATAAAATTTCGCCTGATGTGAGAGTTGAACCCTGGTCCAATGTTAATAATTAATAATTATTAATGAAAGAGTTCTATGTCCAATACAATGACTCATGTATTTCCATGAAGTGATGTTGACTAACCATTCGATTGACTCGAGTCATATTGATGCTAATTGATATGATTTAAATTGATGGCTTCAAACAACTTTATTATAGGTACCAGGGTTGTTGCGAATATCAATATCAGTATCAGCATCCGCAACTTAGCGCGAGCCACGTGGAATTTCAACCAAGCAT
Source organism: Standfussiana lucernea (assembly GCA_964057025.1). Taxonomy (NCBI): domain Eukaryota; kingdom Metazoa; phylum Arthropoda; class Insecta; order Lepidoptera; family Noctuidae; genus Standfussiana; species Standfussiana lucernea. Next base: position 7,195,083 of record OZ059791.1, on the reverse strand, counting down.
AGACAGTTATACAAAAAAGGCTATATAAAAATCAATGTCTGTTCGGGTGTTCGTCTGTTCGAAATCTATAGACTGCTAAACTACTGAACCAATTTTGATGAAATTTTTCACAGTTTATATACGCGAGGGAAGGTATAGAGTAGGTAGGTAGGTAGGTGGATCGAGTAGTAAAAAATACAAGGTACTATCTAGTACTAGATAGGGAAAAGTGCAGCTAGTTGTTAATAAAAAAATAATAAAAATATTATAACTAGTCTTGTATTCGAAATCTTATACCACATTTACTAACAATATTATAGTAAGATATATGTTTTATTTAAGTAATTTATTAATTTCAGCATCAGCATCCGCTGATACAGTAACAAACCTGCATCAGCAACAACCCTAATAGGTACACCCACTGCTTGTAATGTGAGTCTTTGTTATTAAATAACATATTAGGTACCTATAAGTGGTTAATAAAGTATGAATAATAAACTGAATCTGGTTAGAATATATTAAGCTACAATGCCTTTCTTAAAATATTTGTGAATCTTTCGTGCATTTTGCTCTTGATTCCAACCTTTGATCACTTACCGCGTACCTAATTTCTTACCTATACAACAGATCTACACGTCTGCTTACCCTACCGAGAACGTCATGACTATTAGATATACACACTCGATTATTTCAACCACTTAAAGGGGATAGGTATCTCACTATTTACAATACCCACCATGACTTGCGGTGGCCTACATAAACAGCAACTCCTGTCGCTTGAGCTTATAAATAATAAGTTATTGAATTTCTATATAACAAAGTTAAATAGAAAACACCAATACATTCTCGAAATATACGTAAGCACTAGAGATAAGCCTTATATTGTTGAGTAGTTGAACAACAGTAAATTTCTTAGGAACTTATTTAGGTGTTAAAATTTTTCTAACATGTAATTATAACACCATCTAGCGGCGAGTAGGGGAACTTTCTTGAGCTTTAATAAAAGCTTAGAAACCGGATCCATGAAACGAATTTAAGTAGCATATTAGCAAAGAATAAACAATCTAAAAGGGAAATACGCCCAATTAACATTTGTGATATTTTCAACAGGATATTATTTAAATAATTCAATAGTTTGCGGTTAGAAACAAAACTATTTTCACGACAGTTTGACAACGACCGGAACCGAAAATTTCTACAGTTCGCGTAGCTCTTTGTGTGGCGTACTTTCTTATTTCTTTATAAACACGTAATTACCATTTAAAAAATTAAACGGTGGTAAGTAACAAAAGCCAGTAGCAAGGAACAGTCGAGTTGAAAAGCGTAGGAAGTAATTAGGGCGACGGCAGATGGCGCGCGGGGCGTCTCGGCTTCGCCACTGTGACCGCAACTGCCTCTGTCCGTCCAGGACGGGAACAGGGCCTTCTACACATGCCCGTGATACGTGCTTTGCCTGCCTTATGCGACACAGTACGAATTAATTGAAGTTAAATTGACGAGTTATTAATATTTTTCTTATTGCTCATCCTGCTCTTAAAGTGCAGGTCAACACTGGGTGGGTTTATAACTCAATTAAGTAATAGGCCGGATTATAGGGAATTACCTACTTGTAGATCCAAAACGTAACGGCCACATTTTAATCACACATGGTGACGGACACACAAAGTCCTTCAGAAAATCGTAGAATTTAGGTTCATGACAGGCTTCATTATAGAAAAATTGCAAAACCTTGAGACTCTTTGGCTCGGCGTTTTACTAATGGTCGCCACTGTTGATTCTGACTTTCAGGAGTTGCAGTGATTTTGGAATATTATAGCGGGCGTATCCTAAATAAAAAAGCTACACTGATTCATATAAAGACGAGCACACTGTCATAATTTATAAGTGGCAACTAGCAGTGTAACTTCAAACTATGTCAGTTTTACTTAAAATTATTCGTACCTCGCGGTGTGCCAACAGTTGCGTCACGAAACAGCCTAATTTTGTAATGAAGACATAAAGCTTAGAACTTAATGACTGTTGCCTAACCACAAATGGCGGTCGTTTTCAAATAAAACTGTCTTACGCTAATATTTGAAAGAATAACTAATTTTGTGGCTAAATTTATAGAGTTTAAAGACATTTGGCAAGGATTTAGATGTTTGAAAAGGATTTGGAATGAGTCGTTGTGGTACCGATAAGCCCGGTTACAGAGCCTATAACGATTTTTGGAAGCCTTTCGTCAATGGTTCTCTGAAATACCCCATTTATGTTCAGCAATATTGTCAAAAGGTAAGTTTATTAGGAGAATGGAATTGTGGAACTGTGAACTGTGGAATTCACTGCCGGCTTCTCCGTTTCCTGATCATTACAATCTGGATCTATTCAAGGTTCGATGGAATCGGTTTCTTGAAGGCAAGCGTGCTCCACCCTAGGCCGCATCATCTCTTCACATCAGGCCACTCACGGTTTTTTTTCATATCAGCTATTGAGTAAAAAAATGAGAGTAAAATAAAATAAAATGGCGGAAGTTAGGCAGGCCATGCTTCATACAAAAATCTTCCAACCACTTTAAAATTAAAAGTTTATGTTGACCGTATACGAGATGTTCGCAATTACCTTGCAACTTGTAAAAAATAATAACACTTCGAAATGTGTGACCGATGCGTTCCACGCGTCGCCTCTGTCGTCGCGATTTCGTGTATTCGTCCAATTTCGGTGCTTGCTAGAAACCTTCGGATTCAGTCAAAACTTCGTCCCATTTTGCCTGAAATCGAAAGATTGGCCGAAGGTGGTTTTACTGGCCGAAACCAAAACCGAAGCTTCAGTCAGACACTTGGTCACTAGTCACCATACATGGAGTTGTTTTCAAAAAAAATTAACATGACTACACTTTGAGACAAGAATTTTGACCCTCATAAAAAATATATACAGTATGTAGATACGAAGTTAATAGGTATATAGAAGCCATCCTGAAGATGTTTGTCGTAAATCTTAAACAAATAGTCCATGTAACTAACCCGACAGATTTATTGACTTCGACAAACATGCTCCGAACTTCAAAGTGTTTGAACAAATCGGCAAACATGCAAAAACTTCTGTTGCAGTAAACAAACCCGCCGTGGATAAACATGAGTCCCGCTGAGTGATATACAAATGGTTATAGGTGCTATTGACCAAAGGGATGGTTTGATATTGATGCTACGTGGTATGTATACGAATTTGAATAGATTTTTTTACCGGGACAAAATATAGCGGCAGAAAGAATGAAATTTCAGCTTAGCACCAAAGAGTGAAATACTTATACCAAAAACTACCTTTTAAATCGGAATACCAGTAAATCTTGAAAATGGGTTTTAAATCAAAATAAAGTAGACAATAATTCACTAGGTTCACCTATGAAGATAGCAGTGATAGCCTAGTGGTGTGACCGTTGGACTGCCAAGACATAGGTCTCCACTTTGAACCCAAGACACGCACCTCTGATTTTTCGGAATCATGTGCGTATTGTATAATTATGACTTGCTTCGGTAAAGGAAAACATCGTGAGGAAACCAGCATGCCCTCTGCTTCAGGGAGATATTTCTCGACGGCATGTAAAGCCAAGTCAGAGGCCCATGGGCGGCATAGAAACTCTGACACCAAGTTAGGCACTAACCACACGATAAACAAGACCTATGAAGAAAACTTTAATTTTCGTAAAATCATGTAACTAAAAATTATAAACTGTATTAGCTCTATCTTAAATTAAATTTACTTACCTTCAATGGCAAGGATGTTGTTTACGTCACAAAACAAGCATAATCCCTCTAAATAACAAATAACAATAGTTCAATACGTCTCGCTAATGTGACAAAATGCCGAAAATTACCCTCATTATTGATGGGAACTAACGAACAATGTCACTGGCAGGGCCGCGGACCAAGCAGCTGGTGACATACTACTCGCGACCGCCGCTCTGCCCATTCTCTATGCCTTTTTGACTTTGATTTATGGACTTTTTATGCCCTATTCACCCGTCACGGCTACTTTAGATTTTATTCCAATGTTATAAAAGTGCCAAATCTAATTTAAACTTTTTTTTTAGGAACTTAAAGTTGAATTTTAAACGTAACAAAAGTACAAAGAGTTTCGATCCGCGAAACATTCACTGTTGCGTTTGCGCAGAGTATCGCTACATCATCGGATGAAGAGAGGGTTTTTATTTCATTTTCACAGTAATTTGCTTTTGTTAGGGAACAATAATGTTATTGTGTAGTTCGATTTTAAAGCAAATATGTGTAAGTTTGGAGGGAGTGCCGGGGATACGGTTCACACCCTCTTTAATACGTGAATACTAACTGCAGGTAAATGCATTATAGATTAATAAAATAAACTTACAGAAGGCAAGTTTGTAGGTATATTTAATAGAGTGCACTCTATGCAGTGGACGACGACGACTGGAGTGGTAAAATTGAAGCAAAATAATTCGAACCAATAGGGTTGTTGCGATTTAGTTGATTTTGGTATGGTGATACGAGTTTGGATTTTTTTTTGTAGAGTTGAATTATGTTAAATTAAGTGGCTGCCTTTAAAAATATTTAGATACATATATGTATATACATTTTGTTCAAGAAAAACGTTGTCCCACACTGGGAATTTCTCCTGTATCGTGGGTGCCTTTACAAACATTTAAACTCGCATGCACAAACAACCAGACCCGGAACAACTATCTGTAGGCCATACAAGTATTTGTTCCGTGCGGGGATCGAACCCGCGACACGCAGCAGTCAATCTCTCAGTCACTGTACCAACCGTGCCATCTATAAGTTACAATATGCTATAAGTCTTCCTAAAATTAAAGAAGACTTTGAAAAGGCTTTGGGCTTATTTCGTTCAGATTCGTAATTTTTGTGCCTTTATAAATCAACAACGGCATTCCAAACTTTTTTCGCTGCACCATTTTGCTATAGTAGTATACCAATCAATTTTATTTGCCTTCTTTTCGAAGTTTCATTCATGAATTCCATACAATACATAAACCAAACATTTATCGGTGACAAACGTTTCGAGACAAACATTCCCATTTATCATATAAAATCGTAAAACGAAGACTCACGACCCACGGAACATAATAAAACCGATTTGCAATTCTGTTGAGGATAGAAGTGAAAATGATAGCTGACAAAAGTCATTCGGAAGATTCGTGTCGCATTGTGCGGGGAGAGATGACAAAAGTGTACCACGCTGCTTCGGTAGCCAACAATGCGGCGGCAACCGAGAGGGGCAATTTGTCAGCATCGACAATACCGCTCGACATATTGACCATTATTTATGGAGCTTTGTGAAATACGCTCACGGTTTTATTGCGGGAACGATTTTACATCGTGTATTACATGCGATGACGTTTCAAACACTTTGTTGCAACCGACTTGTTTGTCTATAGTACTTATAAAATATGCCAATACATTTTATTTGTGGAACAAGAAAATGTTTCTAATTATTGGTACAAAAAATAGGAATTAGGTACTTAATGAGTGGGTGTTGTTCGCCTCGGGTGATTATTATTAGGAATAAAAAACATGGCAAAATGAATTTCTACGGGATGTTGGTTAGTGTTCTTTATTCCCGGGCAACAATCGTCGAGGCGGGTCCGTGCCGCCCCGACCGCCCCCTCAGCTGCCGCTCTTTGTACAACACGCGTCGGTGCTGCTACTAGTCTGAATTATCAGCATCCATTCAAAATGGTTACGGCTTTGATGCACGCGACTAACATTACAATAAATTTTATTGTGGACACCGGACCACCTGAATCAAATTCCAAAAACGAAGGACCGTTTGTAGGGAAAAAAATAGGAATTGTTTATTTCCTTTATATCTTTCTCGCCACTTGCTGAACTAGGCATATCATCCTAATACTTAACTTAGGTTAGCAAGCTATTTAAGCATCCCAATAAACTTTAAAACTTAAACCAACAAAACCCCCACTATACGAGTTTCAAAGTCCAAGTGAGCGAAACCACAAGCAAAAACGTTTCGACCATATTTATTAACGGTAATTTGCATTATAGATTGCGGTGCTATGTCACCGCATCGATTGCGTGTCACGCACCAGTTAGGTTCCACATCACCACAAACGGATGGATGGTGATGAATACAAATGCTGGATCGAATGTAGGCGGATCACTCCACGTTTTTACACACTGTGAAAGAACAAATGGCGTGTTTTATCCACACCCACCAACAGAATGCAGTCATTAAATACTAATACGGGTTAATATTATTCTTTAATTAATTAAAAAGTATCCACATTAAGTTTCTTATGAGAGATTAAAAGCACTTAACGTTTATTTAGATGCAGCTCTCTTCTCTACATGCTGAATATTGAATCTTACATATTTTTAACACTTGACAAGTATTTCCTTTATTTATTTTTCTTACTTACTTATTTACATTTTTAAATATTCCTATAAAAAAAAAAAAAAACATTTAAAAATATAAAAAATAGTAGCCCACCGGTATCGGGAACAGGGTCCAAGCTACCGGCGGTCAGGGCTCCAGAGAGAGGAACCTCCTAACAATACGAGCCGTGTCCAGGAGTACCGCTTTCTGAATCAAGCCCTTGATCCAGCCGCCTAACGAGAGCCTCCTCAGGTATTGGTCGAGGCTCTTGGCAATTAAGCCATGTGCTGAAACGACTATCGGCACAATGATCGCCGTGTCCACTTCCCACATGTCGACAACCTCGCGAGCCAAGTCAAGATACTTGATTTGACAAGTATTATTATTATCTTTATAAAAATACGAATGCGCAAAACTAAACAAGTTGGCATTTTTTTAACATATTTTTGTTTTGTGTCAGCCTTCAGAAACGACAATCTACTTTAATTAAGAATAGCGCCATCTCGCGGTGAGTAGCAGACCTTATGCCACTTGGAACAGAAGTGGTATGACTTTATGGAATTTCTTTTAAATACTACAACTCAAAAAATAATTGTAAGTGCCTGATTATTTTTATTCGGTTTCAGTGGCAAACTTGGCTATTACGGTCATTAAATCACACTTCAGGGTAAAAATCGGCGAAAAGGTAAATTGTGGTCAAAAGTGAACAAACAGACGCTACAATAAGTAGAGGCTGAGTAGATAAAATATTAAATACTGAAATTCAGCAAATAAAATTAAGGATGTTTGATAAACTTAAAAAATCGAGCTAGGCACAGACCTACTGTTCTCCATATTTGTTTTGTTTTCGGAAAGTCTTAAGAGTGTTGCCATACAGCTTATTCAAACAGCTATAGCGAAAGTGAACAGATAGTTAAGTAGGTATAAACGACTTCAAAAAGAATGATTGTCAGGGCCGACTTATTTCATTTCATGCAGGATATTGTCTAAGTACCTGCCTACCAGACTACTTGTCTTGTCGTGTCTTGTAGGTACGTTCGGGTACGAAAAATGTGCATGAAGTAAATGTGACCTTTGAGTTTGAATACCAGGTAGGTAGCTATCCGCTTTCAATGTTTCACAAACATTCGTTGACCGACCTCACGAATTCACGAAACGAACAGTTTGGAGAGATTGCCGGATTGCAGATTTACGGAAATCTGATTGATATAGTTTATTTATTTAAGTACCTACTTAGGTATTTAGCTCGTAGTGTCTACTGCTGGGAGTGCTGGGCAAAGGCCTCCCTGCATTCCTTCCATCGGTCACGATTCTGCACTTTGTCTTTCCAATTATAACTCATTAGGATAGGTTTTTTTTATTAGGATAGTACAGCTTAAAGTTGTGCAAGGATTTTTTGGCGCAAAGCCATCATAAAATACCTAATGCTAATTGTTTTCGATAGATCCACAAAACGTCAACACAATATTAACATCGCTCCCTCTGTTCTTAACGTAGGTAGGAAAGAAACGCACTCGCAGAATGTTTGCAAAACAAATTCAAAGCGAATGATGGCGGTAAGTACTACCACCGTCTATAGCTTCTAAAAAAAAAGAAGGTTCTGACGAATTGAGAACCTCCTCCTTTTTGAAGTCGGTTAAAAAGAAATTAGGTCACTCTTGTCTTGATCTACATACATTCTTTATGAATTGGTAACGATTTACCAACTGCAGTTTAAACTGATCAAACCCATCGGTCTAGGATATCTTTGTCAATTTGAATACCGATTATTATTCCTTTATTTATTTTTCTAACTTGTTAATTACATTTTTAAATATTCCTATATTTACTGATTATTATTGTGATTAAAAATAAGCAGGTGTCTCCAAATTCGTACAAACGTATCGACCCAAAATGGTGTCTCCCCACATGACCGTGAGTGATCATTTCATTTCTCCAACTAAATATGTTAATTATGAAACAATCTTTGTCAAATTTGAGACAATTTGGAGTAATAAAATAAAGTTTTATGTCGCATTTACTTTGATGCGGTCTCTCGTAGCATGTAATTATCAGACAAAGGGACTACAGCGACCCAGGCGGGTCTACCTCCTACCAAATGTGTTTTTCTTTCATTAATGACTTTTTAAATTACGATAATTTGACAAAAAGACGGATTTATTAGACGAATGGCAGGTATTATTAGTTTTATCTTAGGAGCTTTTATTTTTGTGTTTGTTCCTGATCTATTTTCTTTTGACAGACTCACTATGGTTACACTAGTACATAAACAATTGATTCTTTATAAAACCAAAGTATATTCTACCAAATTCACGAGTTGAACTCGTTATTCATATTTAACCATAGAAAACGTTCAGTTAACATTCTTAATAAGTAGGTTTATTAGGTAGGTAATTTGCTTCATATTTTATTAAGAATAGTAGCATCTAGTTCAATAAAAAACATGATTTATCAAAGAAATGAAATTGATACTAATTTACGTACTAAACACGAATCAATCATGATTCGAGTACTTTATATGGATTCGAAATCAAAGCAAGCAGCAATTTTCTTTGAAACTTTAATTCTATTGGACATCACTGCAATTTTCTAAAACTCGTTGCGATCAAACTACTTTATTATTCCATAAGAAAGACTGACGTCAATAGAAACGTGTTTTGACAAAGAAATCGTTGCAAAAATTGTCGAGTTTTCTTTGTGATTTTCTTTTAGAAAATGTTAGGCTGCGAATGCGGCCTCAATGGAGCCGAGTCTTTTGTTAATGCGTTCCCGTTACAGTCCCACGGAAATACAGGTATCACCAGCAACACTACTCTATAATCTCGCCGTAGCCTCCTATTATGCATAGAAAACAACAGTTGGTAGGACAATGAAAAAAATCCCATAGCTACATGGAAAATCTAATGCTATTAGAGGTTATTATGTCCAACGTACCTAGATGTATTAAATGCTGGTAGTGTGAAAATTACCGTTTTTGTACCGACACATTATAGGCCGCGACGTACTGTTGTGACAGCTGAAGTTGAAATTTTAAAACAATAATAACAGAGAATGAATGTTGCCGTATTTATTTTGCAGCGGCTAACCACTGGTTGGGGTCATGTCGTGGAAAAACGCAAAAAATAACATTAAATATACAAGAGTCTGGGACTTAAACGACGCCTTCGACGTGATATCGATTCTTTTTATTAGAATCGTAGGCATTTCTTCATTTGAATGGGTATACATATACATACCCTGCATGTAGAGGTACATAAAGGTATATTATTAGGTTTCTACAGAGTTATTAGTAATATAATTTTCCACCTCTCCACCATAAACTGCTGATTGTGAGAAATCTACCATGTTCAGGGTGAAAAACTGACTTTTCTGATAGCTCTGATACGAATGAATCGTTTGAAAACAATTTATCCGAAAAGTACCTTTGGAAATTAAGCGCCATAAAGCTCTTGTTCTGACATGTTATTGAAACTTTCAATGTTTTCGAGGCATTTTTCTCAAAATAAATGTACGACCCTTGTTGTACAATTTACAGAAACGCCTTCGTTGTTTCATTAATTTTCTAAAATGCCCACTTTTAGTACCTACTTCTTTAACAAATTCAAAATCGGAAAAGTATCAGTTTAACATCTCAGGGATTTCTCACAATCTACAGTTTATGGTGGAAAGCCTCTCGACCATGGAGGAGAGGTGGAAAATTTACAAAAATCATTAAAAGTTCGATTTCTCCAAAACAGTTATCGGGGTCAAAAAAGTTTTGCAAATTAGGTCTAGTATCACCTTTTCAAGGAATGCACCCAATTACCAATCACCCTGTATATTTTATCCGCGCAATAAAAATAAAATTGTATTACTTGCATCAGTTGATAAATGATTCTCAGTCCTCAGTGCACACTTTATTTTATATAACTTTCTATGTTTTAGTTCTCTCTGCACACATTCCCGAGAAAATTGCAAGTATCCACGAAAAGTTCCATGTTCATTAATTTATTGAAATGCTATTTAGTGGAATCTTTTGCTTTGGAATGGGCAACTATAGTACTTTCACAGTTATTATGTCTTGTGACTAGGATTGTATCTTTATTTTTATTGTTGCCTTTGTTTCGACAGTTCAAAAGTACCTACCTGTAACTGGCATACTTGAACTAAATGATTTTGATTAGATTTGATCTCGGGAGAGAACAAATATTATTCCCCCTCCAAAGACACATGAAGCCCTGAAAATTATCCATGTCAGCCCTTTACTGCGAAAATTTGGAAAAATGTGTCCATAAACGAAAACGCTTATACAAACACAAGTGACAATTGGTGAAAGCGGTGGCTGCAGCCAGAAGAAAACCTACGAATGAATGATCTATTTCTAGACGACATACACAAAGTATCATTCAATAGTGGCAGATAAGAATATCTTTACCCGAAACAACAACGTCCTCACGACATCGACTTGTTTAAGAATTAATGAACAGATTGGTGACCAGTGGCCAGCCGAACCTTTCTCAACTAAGTAAAATACGATGAAAAACACTGAATTTCCTACATATTTTTTCCGTTCAGGAGCCCTTAATACTACGGCAAATGTAGCATGTAATATTAACCTTAATCAAAGAGCTACTCGAACCCTTACTGAGTTGAACTACTCGTTAGTAGTATCTACCAGTAGGTTACAAACTACAGTCTACACGTAGAAGGTAAAAAAAAAGTAAAAAAGGAAAAGTAGGAACAGAAAATTGACTTAACAATCAAAGAAGTTCTTGCTTTGTAATTTTACTTAGGTTAAACGTCGTAAATTATGGAATCTGAGGAGTTATTTTCTTTAAATACTATATTTAGTAAGCCTATTGGCTTGCGTTTGGCCACAACTCGCCTGATGTGAAGCGATGATGAGGCCTAGGGTAGAGCACGCTTGCCTACAAGAAACCGATTCACTCGAACTTTGAAGAGATCTAGATTATAATGATCGGGAAACAGAGAAGGAAGCCGGCAGTGAATTCCACAGACTGGCGGTTCGCATAATAAATGTGGAATCATAGCGCTTTTTTTGGGTCCGTGGAACCTTAACCATATAAAGGTGTCGCTTCGCCGTATCTTTGCTCGTCTGATGATAGTGTGGGGATGGGGGAATTAGATTGTGCAATTCAAAAGCACACTCTACGAAAAAAAACCGATAGGCTGGCAACTTTGCGACAATTTTCAAGGCTTTGGAGCTTAGCTTCGACGAGGGAGTCGTCATTAATGAGCCTTTTGGCACGTCGCTCAATAGCTTCTAACGCATGCAGCTGGTACTTGGCTGATCCAGTAGCTAATCCAGTGGTTGGAGTGAACCGTAATAAACCATGAGGGGCCCAATGCTGATTGGTAGATGTCACATGTCTTCGATTTTTTGGTTCAGAACGTCACGATGTTTTCCAGTATAGTTATATACCTCTGTCTATATACTATATAAATGGTCAGGTGTATACAGTCGCAGTGCCTGTAGCATCGAATCAATTTGCAACAGTATCCCGGCCCGCTGCCCGCTACGCTCACCGCTCGTCCCGTAATCACTGTGATCCCGCGACCGACGCCGCGGGCCGCGATTATGTCATTAGGTGCAGCCTCACTATGTCCCGGATATCAAAGTCGATGAAAAGCCCAATAGGAATATCGCCGACAGCTATCGATCAACCAATTGTCTCCAATGATACGTTATAGTTTTGTACAAGTTACTTGTTGGACAGCTCTAGTATCCTGTTCGTTTTTAAATAGAAAGCCTGCAGGTAATAGAATTCTTTTTTTAAAGAACAGAAGTATTGCATTCCAGAAAATAAGTAAATATACCTGGCCATTCACAAAATATAGAGATAGATTTTAATTAGACTACTCACAATAGGTTCTCTAGAAAATTAAGAAAAGTCAAATAAATTCTGAAATAGTTCATAGCAAGAACAAATTCCGCTTGCGGGTAGAGCAACTTGGACGTAGGTATTTTACTGTATTTGACAAATGCCCCCAGCCTCTGTAAATCTTTTAACAAAAGGATAAATGTCAAACCAAACTTGGGAGGTCGTTATGACGAGAACAAACAAAACTTTTGTTAGCCGACAATATACGTGGGTTTTATAGCAAGTAATGTGAGAATAAAGTAGATTGTGCGCGTGTGGGCGTGTCCCGGCCGCCGATTGGACCGGCCCACGCCAATGCGTGTGCGCCGAACAGAAGCCGCCCGACATGCTCTTATTATGTGTTTCGTAAAGTAAATCCCTTATTACACACAATTTTATGTTATTATCATTGAGATTTGTGAACATAGGTTTCCAATATCCCATTGCTCAATCCAAGAATTATTATCCACTGCAGTTTCTATTTTTGTAGCGATTACCTTCACATCTTGCAATGACTCCACGTAGGCGTTTCAGAGACATTTAAAACATAAATATGACATGCGTGTCAGCAGTCGTTTATGAAATGTGACCTTAGGAATAAATAAGTGGACTTGCCATCAAACCAAACCTGTCAGTCAGCTTCCTAAGAACGTTTAAACGTCTGATATTACCAATAATTGAAGACGTTGGATCATTAAGCCTCCCGGGGCTGGTTCTATGTTGATTACTCGTAGTTATCAAGAATTTGAGCATCGATCGACCTATTACAGAGGTACGAGGACTACGGGCGCTTCTTCGTAATAACCATGATGATACCTGAAATTATATGATTTGTGAGGAATTTTGTTGAAAATGGCGAAAACATTACAGAAAAGTACAGGGGTCGTAACGACGCGGGGCGGCGCACCGGCCCTGCGGCCTCGGGGCAGCCGCTCCGCAGGCCGTATGCAAATTAAACGTAATCAAAATAATAATTTCGTATGAGGCAAGGAGAAACAGAACGGTACAAGAGAGTGGTCGACCTCTCGCTCTAGCGCGCTCAACATCAGAGGGCCAGAAAGAAAAAACACCTGCCGCCCCGACCATCGTCCATCGGAAATGCAAATAGCCAGCGCCCGATTCGCTTTTATTATTTTGTATTGTTTCAACTTAGGTAATTACACACGCGATAGCGACTTAATGCGCGATATTACTGTAAGTGGAGTGAAATATTTCAGTAGTGATTATATGGTTAAGCAGGGCAGCCAAAACGTGATGAAGTCCGCTATAGAAACGATGAAAATAAAATTGCTTTAATGGCGCTTTCTAGTAGCAATTGTATGTATGAATTATGCACACTTCAGTCAATTATGCGTCATTTAGAATACGTTAGTGTACCCTATTAATGAAGTTAACTGTTATTTCTGTTTGTATCGGTATGTTTAAACAACCATATAGGTACCTATATGTTTCTAGAACCCGACCTGCCATCATCGGAAACGACTTATTTCTAAAGGACTATGAGACTACTCTTGTCAGTGTAATGCTTATTATCCGGTATGGAAGGGACACCGCCCCAAAAAGGGAAACCACATACTATATGATGGAGTATGTGGTTTCCGTTTTGCGTCATTGTCGCTTTCACCCCGTAATCCCGTATTAGATTTGACGAATCACAAGTAAGAATAAAACTCTTTCACCTGTAACTTCGTCGGTATTAACAGCTAGGTCATTGTGTATAGGACCTTTAACGTCTTGATCTATCTTGTCACACAGTCAAACATATGAAAGTAGGTATTTGAGTGGATTTTTCACCAATATTTTAACCTTGGTAAGAGTGCTAGGTCGGGGGCACGATAAAACATCGTGAAGAACCCACCGGTCCTAAAATAAAATAAAAAAAAATCTAATAAATATTACATCCACATACAAAGAAGAGGCCTGAAACCAAACGGTGCGAGCAATAAATGTCGATTATGAGGTGCCTGCTCCTGTGCTATTGTATGTACGTAGACATGTACTTGTACATCAAACAGAAGCCTAATCCTGTCAAGCTATCTGCTTCTTAGACGGCCGATGGCAAATTTTCATCGAACAAATTTTTAATATGGCCCAAAATTCAGCTATGTGAACTGCGCTCACAGATACAACCATTAAGATCGTCAAGTGCGCAGTGTCAGGGCAGCAAGCTATGTACCATGGCGTATCTCGTGATTCTCACCACCTAAAACATAGACGTTCTACGAACCCTCAAAGGGCACGCGTGGTGTCCCACTGCCTCACACAGAAAGACGCTTGTGTTCCAGAAGTAAAAACGTTATAGGCTGATTCTGTAAAAGGTGGGATAATTGAATCCATTCGCTGTCTATATACTCATACAGGTTGACGTAATAGTACCTACTAGAGCTAGATAATCAGCATAGGTTGGTACGTACATAAAATAAAGTTACCTGTAAAGGCGGCAACCACTCACGATTCTAACGTGATAATAATGTACCCAAGGAACAAATTGGCGTCTACCATTTAAGGCACATATCGCTGCAGGCTTTTTAACAAATAAGTGGTACCTAGATTATTAAATTTAAAGGTTAAATCAGAAAATACCGATAAAGTTTACCTATTACCTAGTAAGACATTTAAAGCTTGTGATTTCTGTGAAATCAAATTCAACGGAAAAGTCTTTGATGATGAGGTCTTTATTGAAATCATATCAGAAACATTCAATACTGAATAGCTCTAGCTTGTCGAAAAATGTAAGTAATTGATGAAGTTAAGAACAGATACCCAACCAGGAACGCGCGGTATCTAGATTCGAACGATTTTGAAATGGAAAATAAACTCATCCTAAACCATTTTGGACTCTTTAAACTAAATAAAATAATGTGTGACACGACAATTTAAAAACAGTTCGAACTGACGTTCCTATTAGGAACACAGATAACGATTTTTTGTTTTTTTTTTTAGTAAAATAAGGGTTTAATGGCATATGTATATTCTGTCTGCTACAAAACCTGACCGACAAGTAGCTTAATGATACTTAGAAGAAAATAATATAGCTAAAGCATGCCTATCTGTTAAAAAGAGACGAAGATCATGGTGAATACCGTTGTTTCAATTTTGGTGTACAATAAAGTATATTCTATTCTATTCCATCATGCCATATTGATAGATCATGCGAAACTTTACAAACGGTGCTCACGAACAAATCAATATATATTGCATAATTTATTGATACCTTTCAAGTTGCAAAATACATAGGCATCTACTTGAATAACGTTCTAAGCTTTGTTATTTTTTTAAATGTTTTCAAGTTCTTTCATAACCTTTTATTACGGAAAATCTTAACTTTTCAATTGTTTGGAAAAATATTGGTATGTAACACATCGCCCTCGACTTCGTCCGCAAAAAATTAAGCATGATATAAATATAACTTAAAGCCCAAGGATAACGTAACTTTTCAATTCCAGTTCCTTTTACCAGTGAAATAAATTTTGAATCGGATCCGTAGTTCCGGAAACTAAACCCTACATACAAACTTACAAACAAATTTTACGTCTTTATAATATTGGTATAGAAGTATAGATAAGAGATGTTTTAGGTTAAATTCTTCAATTCCTCGTCCTTAACTAAAGAGAAGCTCGTTGGCATAGCTCGTTGCCACATCCCCAGCTTACCACAGAGACGCAAACACACAAAGCACAGGAACATGGGCCGTCGGCACAGTTGTCAGAGCTACCGTTTAATTAAGGCCACGCTTGGCTAGCAGCGAGCCCGTGGTTAGAACTCGTCACGCCGCACGCCAATTGGACACGATTAAAAATAATTTTCATTTTTGATGTCATTTCGCTCGTTACTGAACTCCCTGATGCGAATAATTCCTCTGTTACGAGGTCCTGTATAACATTATGTGTATCTACTAGCAGTACTGTAAACCGCACATTAATTTGATGTTATTTGCGTCAGAGATAATCACGCTGTTTGCGTATCGTTTCGCGTAGTTGTGTAGCTGGTTTGTCGTATGTGTATACTTCAACTAGGTACATAATGAAAGGATTCATGCGATCAAAAATGTGGTTCATTTAAATCTCAACGATTTTAACCTATGATGCTAGAAGTTTTTGGCGATATTCATGGAGGTGATTTGTTATTTACCACACGGAATAAAATTGTTGCAACATATCTTAACTAGTGCGTCTTAGCGTCAACTAGCGAGTAACGTTTTCCTTCTTAAGGACAAAATATTTAGAGTATATAGACATAATCAAAATCAAATAATTATCTACTATCTTGAATCATCTTATCTACAATGTTCAAGCGAACCAAACGAATTCTTTCAAGCTTCAATACATCAACTATAGTTATTTATTACTGTAAAATACCTTATATGGCCACAAAATGTATGAACCCTCAGTTCGTGGAAAATTAAATTTTCAGAGTGTTTTACTTTGTTATTTTAATGTTATCTGCCTGCTACGCCATACTTTTTGTTATTGTTTTTAAGTTTAACTCTCTCATTTCATTTTAATAGGTCTACAAAGCCCGATTTTGGCCTATTATGTAAATAAAGACTCATTTGATAGAGATTTGTCATAATACTATGTTGTATTATGTAAAACCCCTATTAAAATAGTCCTTATTGTTACTATATGGTAATCGTAAAGTGAGTTATAGAGCCTCACGTCGCCGTAGACCCAGCGCAGCGTAGCACGTTCTACGAAATATATTTGACGGTTCTCAACTTTTTATTTACCCACTCCACACAAAATGCTTTTCGTGAAGATTAGTGTTTCTAACATTTTAATTCTGATACGTACCTAATGATTTAATAATAATTCATGAACAGAACAAAAACAAAATACAGATGTTTTCGGACAACTGAAATCATATCATGAAAAATTGCTGACTACTCATTTTCGAATAGCGCTATTAATGTTGTGTTTATTAAGGCCTATAATATGGATAGACGTGCTTAGTAGGTATCTTCTTAGTTTCATTACTAGTTTAGCTTATTTTATTAATAGCACCTCATTCCAAGTTTTTTTTAAACGTTTCTCCTCACTGGTTATTTCTCCTGTATAGTGGGTGCGTTTACAAACATTTAGTCTTACATTTACAGACCAGACCCGGAACAACTAACTGTAGACCATACAAATATTTGTTCCGTGAGAGAATCGAAACCGCGACGCGCAGCGTAGCAGCCAAACGCTCAGCCACAGCGCCAACCATGCCGCCGTATTTGTTAGTTTTCAAGACGTTTGCTAGTTTTAAAACCATAGTCTTAATAAGTACCAGAGAAACCTTCTAAACGAAGTTTGTCATCAAGGTTGTTTTCGAGGAAATTACCTACCTCGGTATATTCACAAAGATACCGTTTGTTGTGTAATCACATATGTATAGTACCTACCTTGTAACGCATGAACACAATCGCGAGTAAGTATATACATACGAGCATAAATAAGTAGCATTTACCGACACAAGGGCACTGGTTATTACGCAAATTACGGCAAATAATAGACCGGTGACAATTAGATGATTTTCTTGAATGAGTACCAATTGCTAGGTATCTCTCTTACCCTATATACGAGTGAACATGTGTGAGGAACAATTATATTTTAGTGCTGTTCAATATTTATGAAGGATGCGACCAAAATTGTACTTATTTTAAATGGCTGATTTACAACTTTCTTAAAATAATTCGAGATCCTTTCTGATTTCAGGGAAACTGATAAACTCTTGAATATACTTTTAATACCCAATGTTACAGCTGAATTGCAACGGCCATATCTAGACGGATTCCTTGATATTTCGTACGATGGCACGAAAACGCGATAAGCCACAAGTAAGTACCCACAAGTAAGTACCTAGTCACATTTTTATACATAATGAGACAAAGTTCCAGATTATGTATTTTTGTGTCAATGTACACCGAATACTGTAATCATGTTAGGTATATTTTTATGTCAAACTCGGTTTCGGCGAAGAAGTTATGATTAGGTAAATTGAGAACAATTTTACCTGTTGGACGACTTTTAACCCAAAAAAGAATGAAATGATTTAATTGTATAATTTGAAACCTTGTCACGGACTTGACTATGCTTCTTTATAAGGACGACTTACGTCCATATAAAGGAGAATTATGTTATGAATAGACAAATTCTTTGAAAACCTTACTCTTCAATGCTGACCTCGTTTAAAGAAAATTTAGGCGTTCGATGATCATCTTTTAAACTTCACCTACGTGAAGCCTAAGTTGGGAGACCTGGAGAATAGTCAATTTGAACTGATAAGTAATGAGACGATGTATATTTAAAACATTAGAAGTTGTTCATTTTGGCCCTTACGGTGATGTTCCTTTGTAGCTAGAGCTTTTCCCTCACAATAGCTACTTACAACATAGTTTACCAATAGAATTGCATAGCTAAGGTAGTATGTACCCACTATAGGCCTGAATCCTCATTACCATACACGTTAATACCGAAACGATTCGAGTTCACGCTTTTACCGGCAGTCGGCATTACCGACGGTTCGGCGGCGGCGGCAGTGCGTTAGATGTGCGCAATTTGCCTCCATTTGCCGTAATGACAGGCCGCGTCTGTGCTCATGGATGCTGCATAATGAGCCGATCCCGCCGATTGATCTGCGTGCCTATGCACCTAGCTATAACTAGGCGTAGCTCGTAGGTAGCCTGCCAGCAACGAATGGCCTAGCATTACTGTGTTGTAATTAGAAGTGATTGGAGCGATTTGCTCAGGATGTCGGAGGCTGTAGGTAAATACGTAGGAGAGTGCCAGTTGAAGATGGAGCGTTTTCAAGTATCAGCTATTGTTTTTGCAGGGTCGGCCATTCGCCAAAGTTAATATTTTTGTTTGAAAATTTACTTATTTTCAAACAAAAATATACTACACCAGACCACAGTATCAAGTCACAGTATCAGTAGCAAGTGTTTAGCTCTCCAAAAATATGTATAGACAATTCTCCAAATGCGTAGGTAAATGTTTTCAATGAGGAAAAACCAAACAGTTTTCAAGTATCTGTAATTTAATTTTTTTAAGTAGGCAAAAAGGGTAAATTTGGATACATTTATTCAATGTCAGGAAAGAAATTCAACGAAAAGAAAATGCTGACTATAACTAGCACTAGTTAGACACAATAACACTCGTATTATTGACGTCATTAAACCGATAGTAATCAAATAACAACCGATGCATAATAAATTCCTCTATCAAGGGTTGTTTGCCCAAACGGGCGCGGATTGTGAGCGACGGCCATCGAGGGTATCTACTGGAACGAATGAGTTACAAAAGCATATGTTTTGGGCCCTAGAGCACACCTTATCATTTACCACATTACGTGAGCAATGATTATAGTAATCTGCTCATGAGGGTACAATAGCGCTGCACTCGCTCGCCATGCCACCGCATGCGATAGCACGCAAACAGGATGATTCGAATAACGAATTGCAATACAGATTTTAAAGAAATGTTTCACGGTCGATTTGTGGGTTCTTTATCAAAGTCAACATATCTCCTGTCCGTATTTGGGCAGGAGGAATGTTGAACATCACAAGTATGATGCAGCATTGCCTAGGCAGCACAGCTAGACAGTTACCACGATTTTTGTCCTATTTAATTAAAGGATCGGTCACACGTCGGGATTAAGATCACATACCTAAACAAGCGATAGTTTGGGATCCTCGAAGGTAGGTAAAGGAAGCGTGGCCTTCGCCGGCAAACCCCCTCCTCTTTCCCTGGCACCGCACCGTGTTGGCAGAAGCGACGAGCAACGGGTTGACGTGGAGTGAGATGAAGCGTGAAGCTCATCAAGATCACTTTGCGATGGAGGTCTACGGTGGACGCTCTCTACCCCATCTAGGAGATAAAGGAGTTATATCGAAGCAATGAATTTTAGGCCAGAAGGTATGGGGAACAGTCTAGTAAGTATTTATTTCATTAACTGAAGTTACCCTCATCCTCTTTTACATTTCTTTTCCATTTTGAGACACAAGGTTTCTCATTACCTATTTCTATTAGCTAGCGGAGCTAAGTTTTACATTGATTTGTGAGTTGGTACTTGGAGGTTTTCGTTTAATACTAAACATCTTTTTACAACAAAACCGTCTGTATTCATAAATCCACGAAAAAAAGAAACATCATGTATAACAATTGTATGAATTTAATAGAAAATATGACCCTTTCTCTGTTCCATATAATTAAGGAGTGCGCGACGGCACAAAAGACTCGATCGCTACATGTTGTTAACTCCGTTTTATTCGTTGGAATCGGTTGACAATGGCGCGCCCCAATACCCTTTCTTCGGCAATTTGGCGCTCAGCAGTCTCCGGAAGTTAGACCTGCACCCTGGAATTAGGGATCCTTAGGCTCTCCAGGACTCTCATTGTTGTACTAAGGACTCCGCCCCGCAAGAATTTCGACGCGATAAGTCAGCACGTGTCACGTTTTGCTTTGATATTTCAATATTTTCTATAGTGAGGGAGACTAAAAGGGGTCTTTAAGAATTGCCGTTACTTTTGGACTAGGTTATGGGAGTACTTTTTTAAGAAAACGAATAAGAAGGTAAGTATGTTTTATTGTGTTTTTGTAGGTAGATGACCTTGGGTGACCAAAATTATACCAAGACCCCAGACGGTGTAGACAAGGTGACACGTTTTCAGCGATACTGATGATGAAAAGGCATTGGGAAACTTATAATGTATAGGACTCACGAAGCCAAAAAACGATTCAGAAGATTGTAAGTAGAAACAAGAAACGCTTTTAAAGGGATTACTTTATTTATTTATTGCACAAAGTAGGTTTATTTATTTTCAATACACTTCCTCGAAAACTGGCTCTTATCGCACTACAATTAAGTTCAACATGCAATGTATTTCACACTCGTGGATTTTTTTAATTTATCACACATGAGGGTTTTATATTTTCTGATTTTACCTCAGATAACATTATACAACTGTTCAATTCCCTATACATTTTTTTCTCAGCAAAGAGGCATATCTTTTTAAAGCCTTCAAATATAATGAAAATTTAAATTGTGTATGAACAGAATAAACATTATTATTTATAAAATAATTTGCTTTTATCAACAAATTAACATTGTCAATTTGTGTTCTAAATTAAAAAGTATTCGAATTTTCTATTTTTCACATTAAGCTGTTTAGCGGCTTCATACCTTTGCTTCTGCTTCAACCTGGCGACACAGCAAAGCGCGGAAAAAGAATGCATATAATTTAATTTCATAATAGTTCATGACAAAAATACTTTTCGTTCTATTATTATATTTCTTCGAAAGTGTATTGAAAACCGTCGTTTGATACACGTGGGCATTTGTTACTGCAATCCTCGGCTCCATAACACCCTCGCCTGCGGCTTGTGTGTGTATTCCGCCTCGGCCGCAAAAACAAACTTCCCCACTTAGGTATATCAAAATGTATTATTATTTATTGCTTTATTTATTTATAGCACAGTTAAAGGCTAGGCTTGACCTAATGAGCACAATATGTCCTTGTTAAGTTAAGATAAAAATATTTTAACTTAAATATGCTTTATTAGTATTAAATATCACATTTAGGTATGAAGTTAAGGAACTTTCGAAGACAATTATTTGCCACTAATCTACGCCCCCTGGTCTTGAAAAACCCATAGGCCACGATCCCAGGTAAGGTATACCTACTTGAAATAGTTGACCGATGACACCAGATCACTTAGAGCGCATCATCGACTATCAATAAAACCAAATTATCTCGTTGGGTCCAGATGACCTTGTAACCACGAACTTGCAACCACTGATTACCGAATTACCGGCTCATCTCGCCTATACTTACTGCGGTGATTTAAATAATAAATATCTTATCTAAATAACACCCAAGCATTGTTTTGCCCTCGACGATCATATACGTAATGACGTATATTAACTCGCATCACTAATAAAATTAGGCTGGCCGAGTAATTTGACTTAATTTTGCCAGAATCATGTCTGAATCAGACCCAAATTATTGATATATAAGTTTTATTTTCAGAATCAACTACGGTGAACGAGAAACGATGATTCTGAGTCATAGTAGATTTGCCAAAATTATGTGCGAAGTATGAGGAAATGTAGGTACATGTTTCCCTTTATTAAGTAAGCACGGCTAGAGCTTGCATGGTAATCGCGTAGCTCGGGGTTCTGTATCTAGTGGGGACCGGACGATGGGAATGGTTTTAGCACTTAAGTTGGTAAAAACTACATATTTGTAGAGAAGTAGTCATTATGCAACACATGAACAGAGGTCATAATAATAATTACTATAGGTGTAGGTAGGTAATGAGACTGAACAACAATATTGCTAACGATCACAAAAACAGAACATCTCCGCATAAATTAGACCACTATGTAGGTACTAGGTATTTAAATACCAGCGTAATGACTTAAGAAACATTCCTATAGCAGCAGCGAAGCTAATGATGACTGTATGAGCGATGTTCACAAAGAGACTATTAATTAATCCGCCATATTACTTAATTGCCCCCCTCCCCGAACCGCTCCCGCGCCCGCATCGCTCCACTCGCGCTCATAATTGCACCATAGTATTTCCGTTACAATAATTAGGTATTATTTCTGCCATCATTAGTTGGTAGTGTCAGCTACTGGTTGAATTGAAGTTTTTGTTACTGGCAATGTTTTGTGATGGATCTTGAACTAATTGAAAATTCATAGTAGAGCGTAGTTCTGCATGTTAGGTAATATTAGTATATAGCCTTTTCCCGACTATGTTGGGGTCGGCTTCCAGTCTAACCGGATGCAGCTGAATACCAGTATTTTACATGGAGCGACTGCTATCTGACCTCCACAAGTCCAAGACCTCCCTCCAGTTAGTGCTGGGTAATACCATACCCCTTGGTAAGACTGGTTGTCATACTTTCGGGCCACTGATTACCTGTAACGATTGTCAAAGATCTACAAATGACAGCCGGGTGGGACCAACGGCTTAACGTGCTTTCCGATGCACGGAGGACACTCGGTATGTAATGGGTGGTCACCCATCCACGGACCAACCCAAGCGCGGCTTAACCTGACAATCGACCTGAGCGGCTGTTATTATTTAGCGACGAGCTATGGAGCGCATTATCATAGGTGTTAAATTAAAAGATCGTGTTCTCCAAACTGCAAAACGTTAACGTGGCTCAAAGGGCTGCTGAATATAAATGGGACAGGGCAGGTGAACAAACTGTGGGCCCGCCAAGCTTAGGATAGGTGCCCTGCAGACCACGAAGGAGATGACGAGACGAAGAACCGAAGAACGAGAAGCGCAGAACCGTGACTGGTGAAATAAATGGAGGGAGGCCTTTGCCCAGCTGTGAGATAATGTGGTCTAGCAATGATAAAAAAAAAATTGTAACTGTTTCTAGGATCGTATGATGTAAGACCTAGCACATAAAGTAGCTGTTCCCTATGTATGTAGCTCCGTAAAAATTGCTTAAGCACTTAATATCCATACCTATCCAGGTACCTATCTTAATTCGTAGGTAGACTGCAAGGTCGGAATCTGTTGGATAGTGTGGTACAGTTGGTTCCAAGCTTGGTACAATGTTTTTTTTTATTTTATTTTCAAATCTATTTTTAATTACCTACAGGGAAAACATCTACATAATTTGTAAATTATAAGCTTAAAATATTAATAAGTACTTAATAGTTTTAAGACCTGTTACAAGTTTATAGGGAGGACAAAGTCATAGGAAAAAGTGCCCCAATGTCTGACAGCTTTGACACATTGAACAGCATCTTGGACTTTAAAAAAAATCTAGGCCTCTGATCATGTGAAGAGGTCGACCAACCGCTTGGCGATGTGGCGAAAAATTAAGTGGACACTCTGATCTTTGGCCCTGGTGTTTCACGGCTAACGGCTGGAACATGGACCTCTTAATGAAGGTATATTTGCGCAATTTGAGGGTTCTAGAAGCAGCAGCAGGCGCCACAGCACAGCCCGTGATACTTCCAAAAATCCAAGGCCTTATTGTCATTCCGTCCGGTCATGATATCATTGCCTTATGCTGGGAACCGTGCCATCCGACCCGTACTCGTAATGCAAGATAGGCCATGGTAATGGCCATAGGTGTCCGAGGTCATTACCAGATTCACAATAATGTAACCTATTTTAAAGTAGAAGTTCAGTGTCAGTCATTCGACATGGACGAAAAATTCTTCATAATACCAATGATAATCAATGAAAAGTTGAAGTTTACTGCTCTCCTATTCCTATTGCAAAATTACGTAGAAAACAATGAGTAACTAGGTAGGTAGATCAGGAAGTCATTCCGAAAACGAATTTTCGTTCAAATTGAAAACAGGCGATTATTAAAGTTTTAATATCAAGTGGAAGGCTGTATTATTTTAGATTTCACATGTAAATGGCCGGGCGAGGCGTGCGGCGTGCGTGCCGCGGGCGGTGGGCGTGCGCCGGTCCGTTGACCAATAGCAGACCAGCGCCAAACACACCGAATATTTTGCCTTTTTTCTGTGGCCAGTTACATTAATTGCTCATTTGCATATTTTGACCATTACTCGGAAAATACATGAGATAAATATGTTTTGGTTGAAAGCAATGTACCTGTACCTAATATGCAATAATATCATTCAATGGGGTTGTATAACTTTTGAATATAACCATTGAATAAATTTGGGAACACACAAACAATTTAAACAATGGGGTTGTATGAACTTTGAGGGTTGTATTGTTGATTTTAATGATTATAATTCTGTAACTAAATACCTATTACAGTCGCGAATCATATTATTTTGTTCAATGTATATTATATGATCATGATCATCAATGTATAATACAGCCTGACAATGACCGGCAAATTGCAAAAAACATAAGAAAATTTGAATTTCGCAGGCTACTCTGGTGCTTCCACCTTAAGTGGATGACTTCGAACGATTGAAGGAGGTCTGCCGCAATGCGGACAGAATCAAATCATTAGGCTGTAGGTAGGGTTCCCAGGTCAATAAATAAGTTCTCCGGAAAAAAATCTGAACAATTGAAGAAAATATCAGACTTTTCTTTCTTTTCAATTGATTTTTGTCATGAATTATTAAGAAACTATGATTTAATTTGGTTTTTTTTTTCGCGCTTTGCTTACGCAGGTTGAAACAGAAGCAAAGGTATGAATCCGCTAAACAGCAGTTTTTTTTTAATTTAGAATACCTTTAGAATACACATAAATGTTAGGTAATAATATGTTCATAACGTAAATATTTTTTTAATAATCATGTGTATTTATGATATTCTATTTAGAAACACAATTTAGACATACAAAAAATAACAGCATGTAATATGCGCCACTTTGCCGAGATTAAAAAAAAAAGCTGTTTTTTTTTTCTTAGTGCGGAAGTGTTTAGTGTGTTGTGTAGGCCCTTGGGCGGCATAAAAACTAACTGACACCAGGTTAGGCAACCTAACCTAACCTAACCACACGAAAAAGAAGAAAGACTAGACTGTTGGTCAAGTGGTCGCAAGCGACTGCGGTTCATGAGGTCCTGGGTTCGATTCAGGCCTGTCAGCTTTAGTTCCAAAATATGGCACCACTTTCGCGGTAGCAATTTTGGCCAATGTCTATGGATAGCTGTCAAACTGACAGATTATGCGTGTCGAAGCTCGTGTGCAAAGAGTATTATAATAATAAGGGGAAGAGAAGAGAGCCCTCTTGTGCCATTTCGAAGCATACCGATTCGAAACGCCATCTGAATTTCTTAACGGGAACTAAGGCTCTATAGGTACTAGGTAGCCATAGGTAGATAGGGTGCATACCTTATTATATACCTTCTTCCTACGTATATAGATAAATATTTGTATACTTAATTATAAGTGGTCATTCAAATTTTCCTGATTTTTTGCAAATAGCAGCTGTGTTTACATCGTATGTTGACCGTAATGCGATTTGCGAATATAATTAAATTACGATCATTAAAATGTAATAATTGCATGAGCTGTTATAGATATTTTAAGGACCGTGATTCATTATGTATACGAGCTATAATTAAAATCGCGAATTGCATTTTGATCAACATACTTGTACGATGTGAAAATATTAATATCCGGGTAGTAATCCAAACAGATTAAGAGAACAGAAATAATTAAACACAAAATGGACACACGAAACACAAACAAGCGCAGGCGCAAGTTGCGGCAACTATTATTTGATGTTGCCAGCATATGTTAGGTACCTATACAATAAGTATTTCAGCTCCAAAATATAAAGAACAATGGCAGGTCTCCATACTAAGAATTGTCTGGGATCAAATTGAAGCGTCCCTTAATGAAAAATATATTAAAAGATTTGGCGTTAGCTCCAGAATCTATAAATGAGACTATTTTCATTTGGGAAAGCCGGAAAAAAAAGATTTCGGTGTTTGAATTTTTAGGTTATGAATGAACGCCAAACAACAATTATCTATAAAACATCGCAGATTGGAATTAAATCATAAAGAAATGGATAAGGTGGTGTGGTCTAAGCGAGGATAACAGTATTTACGGATAAAATGAGAAAAACCCAAATAAATTCTAACCCGCGGTGAAGAGTAGTACTCAATTGTATGTTTAAGAAAGCTGGGCGCGTAATTTAAAAAAATACACTTGCCCCGTAAACACTAAAACTGACGGTTAGAATACTTATAACACCTAATGTTAGGACAAATAAAAAACACATTTTGTTAAACATATTTATTTTATTGCTCATCCTCATCTCGTATTATTATCTCATCAAGAAAACCTGTTGGTGCTGAGATATGTTCTTGATGTCGGGCCCATCCTAGATACCACACTAAGGTCTACAGTGCGCCGGCCAACTAAACAACTACAGCAATATTCAACTATGCCAGTTCTGCCAGGAATATTATTTTCAATTAATCACATCACTATTCTAATGTTAACATTTCGAATGTACCTAATTCGAAAATCATTTGATAAGCTTTTAAAAACATAAAATAACTCCGGCCTTAACGAGAAGGAGTGAATAACTGAAAAATCGTAGAAAATTAATTAAATTTGATCTATATATATGAAATCTATGGGTGCCAAAAAAAAGTCCAGACCAAATACTGTTTTTTGTGGTAATTTTGATGAAAAATTTAACAATTATTCTCTGGTAAAATACTGTAAATTAAATTAGAGCACTAAATTATTTGTTTTTCTTTTTTGCATCAAAGTTGGGACCAGAGACATCTATCAATGTTAAAAAATGTAGATGGCGACTCTTTCTTCACTGAAGTTGTGCCTGTTCTAAGTGTCCCCCTCTACTCGTGTGAATGTTTTCCTCGCTTTATTGCTTGTGGTGAGATAAATAATAATAATAATTCCATGTTCCTAGCTCGATACGATACAAATACTGCAGTGCTGTGGTGCTTTGGTCGGCGGCCATGTCGATTATCAAGTGCTGTGTTGTCGGTTGTTCTTCAACCAACAAAACTCAAGGCCTTTATTAACCAAATTTTTACCAAAGGATGATAAACTCAGGGCTTTGTGTATTTTAGCGCCAGTGAAAATTCTAAAAAAACGTTTGTGAAACAGAAAACTTGTGAAAACAGGTGTGTGCAAAAAACAGATGTGTGCACATAAAAAAATTGCCTTTGACAAATAACAAAAAAGCACATAGGTTAAGAGGAAAAATAAAATGAGTAAAATCTGAAAATTCGTTTTATTTTCGCATTTCTTTCGATAATTCAAATAAAAGTAAAACGAACTCTACAAAAATTTTCACATGACACATCACTATGCTTTCGATATTCTATGCCGATCATCATCGTCACTTTTTTATTACACTGTGGGTCAATACTAGGTGACATTACGACGCTTTGGCGCATATTTTTGGAACTAATCGCCAACTAAGTCTCCGACTATTAAATTGGTATCTGTGGTTTAAAAGTTTAAAATATGCCCGAAATAACCTAAGACATGGCTAAAAGGTCTAAGCAACCAGGCCATTATACTTAAAAATATATATATATATATATATGCCCGACGAAGCAGCCACGGAGTTGAGATTTATTAATGTTTGATGGCAATAGGGCTATTTATTACACGGGACTTAAACATAGTGCAATACGAGTACTATTAGGTACACCCCTGCCTAACCCTTCGACGTGATGTTATGTTTTAATGTTCAAAATTTTTGGAAATTACAGATGTTTTACAATTCCGCATTCAAAACGCACGACTACCATATTATGTAACTATGTACTTACCGTATTTATAGTAGATAAATATTGAGTCAATCAAAATTGCATGTGGCTTAGAAGAGAATAATTAGAGGGGTATATAACGCGAATTAATTAATGGAAAGAAGTTTGAAAATGGCACCGGTGACTGAAAAGTTGTGTGATAATCAGTTATCACTTGTCATGGTATGGGCAAGTACGATACGGAGGAAAGATGAATGTTTTGTGGATGAATGTGGACGGCTAATAAGAGTAACAATTCCAAAGAAACGATGAACTCACTGTGTGAAAGGTGATCTGACTAATAGAAAAATATGAAAGAAGAAGACAATATGTTGTGCGGTGTGTCGACCCCAAATAGTAAATTGGGGCAAGGGCAGGAAAATGTGATGAACTGAAATCTCATTTTCTTGACAGTTCAGCTTCAGGAGCGACTGAGACTGGCTGTATAGATACCTAACTCATCATCATCTGCTTAGCCTTTTCTCAACTATGTTGGGGTAGGCTTCTTGTCTAATCGGATGTATCTGAATACCAGCATAGCTATTCACACCCACTCGATTGGCTGTCATATCCAATCTATCTACAGTCCTATCGAAAAAGTTCTATAATTGCTATTCACATAACCGAAACCGAGTATTCGATTCGATTGTGATTCGATATGGTATGAAGTGCAATCAAATCAAAAATAAAAGTGCTGTTAAATAATTTAGGCTTCGTCTGAAGTACATATAATTACGTATTGCATGTAAAATTTTGCTATTGTTTTGACCGCTGCATATTTACACGATTTTGCATGATTATAAACGTACGTAACACTTACATTGGTACAAGTCTTTGATTTAAATTAGCTGGTGTACCAGGCTCTGCCATCCAGGGACCGTCGGCGTGCCGCATATCAACAGAAGCACGAGAAATTGTCTCTTCAACAAATACTACTTCGTGGATGTTATAGCGCGTGGCCATAGTGCATCTATTAATAATATCATCGTTAATAGTTTTTAAAATATATTTATAGGTACTCAACCGATATTCAGTAAAATCTACAGATAATTTATAATCCACATTGAATTTTCTACCACAAGTGTTCATTTTCAACCATGCCGATCGGTTCTGAGAATAGCGGTTTGCCCGTTCTTCGGTTCAAAAACCGAAAAATAGTCATAATCGATTCGGTTTCGATTCGATTCGATTGTTTGTGAATAGCTATGCAGTATTTAATAAGGCGCGACTGCCTATCTGACCTTCACAGCCCAGTTCATCATCTTATCGCCTCGATGGAATTTTTTTAAATATATTAAGCCCAAAATTAATTCATATAAAATAGAAAGGCTGAAAAGGAAATGGGCGGGCCACCTAATAAGTGACAAAAAAAAAAAAAGGAGAAATGGGCTGAATTAAGTAGTATCCGAATGGTACCCAAGAGAAGGCAAAAAGAAGAGAGGACGCCCGATACGAAGGTGGGACGATGATCTGAAAGCGACAGCGGGGTCAATGTGGAAGAGGGAAACCTGAGACCTTGTAACGTTCAAGAATATGGGGGAGGCCTACGCAAAAGCACAAAAGCAAAACAATCTTTAGAAACCAATGTCTGATTTTTTTTTTAATTAAATAAATAATGTGTAACTTGTTTGTAAGATTGTTAATAAAGACTGTTTATGTTATGTAATACTATTATAGTTGTACTGATGGCGGAGATTGCTATTTGGATAGCTTATATTTGCTCTTATGCAATAATTGTATGTATTGATGCCAGTTATTGATTAATACAGGTTTAATGCGTGGCCGCTATTTCAAAAATTAAATAAATTGGCGGAAGTAAGGCAGGCCAAATAGTTAAAACTCCTTTAGAAACTGAAACCACTGCTACAGGCCGCGACCACGCTCGTCACCACCACTGCTTTTGTCTGAATAATGCCTAATGCATGAAGAATTATTTTCATCTTTACCGAGTGTTCTGGCAACACACATTGTCATTGTCAAAAAAATTCGTACTGTCACTTCATGACGACATGGTGACAAGTGACATTGACATTTAATGCTCTGTGATCTCAGAGCAAGTGTTAGAATTGAAATGAAACTACTTATAATTTGATAATACTTAAACAATAGGTTTTAAGTATATAAAATATAACTTCCCAGTCGTCACAGGGAGCTGTGAGTCTGTAAAACTAGTTTATTTTATGAGAACGATACCTTGAAAGTTTCAATTATTTGTGGGCCCGTATTAAAACCCCAAAAGGTGAGTAATTACCACTAAACTATGTTAATCAATGCTTAAATATTCATTTAAGTTTATAATCATGCCTTACGACTAAGTTGACAATATTTTAGCTCGGTTTTTTTTCTGTTAAATCTAGTAATAATGGCGTTATTAAAAAATGACTCTCCCATTCATTCTCAGATGCAACTCACATCAGACCCAAGACGTGCTGATCGGGAACGTCGCTTCAAACCTCCGCCACCGACATCAGCACCAGCTGAGGACCTCACCACAGATTACATGAACATCTTAGGTACTAGCACATAACAACACATTCTTCTATTATCTTTACCTTGCTTCAACTACCTTGACCTAAATTTTATTATTAACTAAATAATACAATTTACAGGTATGGTGTTCTCAATGTGCGGTCTTATGATGCGTCTTAAGTGGTGCGCTTGGACAGCTGTCTTCTGTTCTAGTATTAGTTTTGCTAACTCCAGAGTTTCAGATGATACTAAACAGGTTGGTGAAAAGTGTGGCTCTGTATTGAAATGTCCTATTAGCAAAACAACCCTTTAGAAAAAAACAACACTTTAGAAAATGTCAAGACAATATACATATATATTTATGATCTGTTCGAGAAATTAACTCTTCTGCTGATAAGTTCAAACAATCCATTTTTACTAGTATGGCCTATGGGTGTCATCTATAGCAGTGTACAACAACGGCTCGGGGGGCGGGTTGTGCGCAGACAAACAAACAAATTATTGTTCGACCCATATGCTGAGTGCTTACCATCAAAAGTATTAAATTAAATCTAATAAAATTAGAGGATAGGTTACGGGATTTCATCTATCTGCAAATAGATACTTGATGCGGGGGAAAGTTAAAGATTTTCATTTCTATTTTGAGAGTAGTGGTGGTGAAATAATTTACTCAAAGTTAAGTGACTAGATATGGGCGTTAGTGCCTGCAATCCTGCCTGTGCAACAGCCAAGCTTTGCACCAGTTGTGTTTTAAGTCCCATGTAAGTAGGGTGAGCCTATTGCCATCAACCAAGCACAAATCCAAATTCCAGGCTGCTACTGAGAAAAGTGTAATGGAAAAACCCAACAACACTATGTCCTACCTGGGAAATGAGCCCAAGACCTCTTGCAGTAGCATATTTTGCCACCGCTAGACCAATAAGCAGTCAAATCATACGTAATTGAGATTATATACCATCACACAATGTGAAATAAGTTATTTCTGAATATTTTTTAATTTATTCTTACTATTTTTCAGATCGTGAGCTCCTTCATGCTGTCTATATCTGCAGTTGTTATGTCATACCTACAAAATCCTGCACCAATGTCACCTCCATGGGCTGCACTTACTACATAGACACATTTTATGTTATTTAAAAAATAATATATTTAATACAATAATTTCCTTGATAACCACAGTTGTTTATTAAATGTTTCACTGACATGGTGAAGTTTGGACATGCTCTTCAGATAGTAAATTACAACTAACAGTTGATAATGTTATGGAGCTCTTCAAACACACAGAATACATTGCAACCTTGTAGCTTGCAACATAAGTCACGCATCTACCCAGTCCCCCTGCACTGGGTGCCTCTGTTTTATTATATACAATGCACAATGCAATAGTACTCTACAGTGGCGAAGCGTAGGCGGGAAGTAAATTGTGGTGTGGCGCCACTTATTTCCTAGATACGAGCACTATTCTAATAGCCCCCACCCATCTGTATCCGGGGTGCTAAATCTAGCTCGCTTTTACAGAGGTGAGACGTACGGTCTGCTAGTGGTCAATTTCTCTAGATGCGAATGCGACGAAGTCAACATTTTAGTTTATTTGGAAATGGAAAATTAGTAAGTAGTTTGTCGGATACTCGGACATTACACTTTATTGGAGTTGATCATATCATTGCCTCAAAATCCACCCATTCACACTTGTTTACACACAGCAGGCGCGGTCTAGGGGTGGGCGTTGCGACAACGAACCGTTTTTAAAGACCGTTTTGTGTCCTGCGACGATGGAACCGTTTTACGTTCTGGGTTCAAACAGTCTTCGTTGCACAAACTAGTCTTCGAATTACTTGGTGCGATTTTTTACTTTACGCTTATGAAAATAAAGTCGAGAACGCAATGATGCAACTATCTTACTTAATAAAGTCACTTGTCGTCGTCGCGTCGTCGACTTGTGCGTTCCGCGTTGTACAAAACAGTCCTTACAATAAAAAGTAAACTTTATGACAATGCAATACAGTCGCTATTGTATTACCAGTTGTCAATGCTGTCGTTCGTGATGCGACTTTCAAACCCGTGCAAGCTTATGGTTGTTGACAAAGAGTTCAAAGTCGCACGCAGAATTGCATCAGCAGGGATATTTGCTAAATTTGCTGGAATATGAGCCGGTGAGCGCGTTGCGTGGATATTATAGGTATTATTTTGTTTACATTTTTTAGGGACAGGGTCAGTCAGTCGCCCAGTCGGTTGTTATTATATTAATCTATGGTTATTATGCAAAGCACGCGCAAAGAGAGTTTTAGTTATGTTTTGTTTGTTAATAGTTTAAATTGTAAACAGTAAAAGTCGACATCGTTGATCGTAAGAAACTGCAACTACATATTTCACTCGACGAAAACGCAATTCTATTCCATGTTGGATACGTTAAGTTTCTTCTTCGTCGCTGTCTTCAAACCAGTTGTAAGAAACTGCAACTATTTTACTCGACGAAAACGCCATTCTATTCCATGAAATGCGGTTGCAGAAAACGGTCGTCGGCGACGAAGGAGAAACTTGGATAAGTTTCTGCTTCGTTGCCGTCTTCAAACCAGTTGCAACGAAGACCGTTGTCTGCAACCGTTTTCGTCGTCGCGAAAACGGTTGCGTTTCGTCCGTCTAAAATTCGACAACGACCCACCACTAGCGCGGTCCCAGTCCCAGCCAAAGACTGGGGGGGTGGAGGGGGTCACAGGGTCATAGCCAGGATTTTTTAGGGAGGTTACCATGAATTATAAATAAAAACTCGAACTCGATTAAACACTACATCGCGGACGTTATATTTTCTTTTGACCATTCATACAGGCGTTATGTAAGCATACTAAGACGATTAATGCGGAAATCTTTTGAGATACGTGAAAACATTTGTCCATCTCTGCTCGGATAAATTTAATTAATTTCAAGAGCGTCGCCAGCTTTTGAGTTAGGGGGGGGAGCAGAAGGGTGCGAGTAAAAACGGATTTGCAAGGGCTAGGTTTACTATTTACATACATATTTTGCTCAGAAATAGTTTTTGCTAAATCGACTTAACAAGCTCGAAAACATCTTGCCTCGACTAAATTCAGTTATGTTATTTGAGATCAAAATGTCATTCTCCATTTTTCTTGGACAAGGGGCTCCTAAGTAATTTCAGCCTGTGTTTATACCGGTTAATCATTCAAAAATCCAATAGGAGTGCCAATCCAGAGGCAAAAAAGGAGCCCGTGTGATTAAAGTTTTTTCGCAAGGTTTAAAGTACGAAATGTGTAAGAGTACTCAGTCATTTTTAGCCTTAAATTTTAGTTTGAGATTGATTCTACTGTACGCTACAATTTATTATTACGTACTTACTAATTCTGTGGCATCAGGCAGGAAAAGTTTTTTTTTTTTATTCCGGAGCGGCAGCTGCCCCCCTTGCCCCCCCCCCCCTGGCGACGCCCATGGTTAATTTACTCGTAGTTCATTTATACAGAAATGAGAATAGAAGTAACTCTGTCCACTTTCGCAGAATTGAGAAAATATAGGACGTATTAGCGAGCAAGAAAATTTTAGCATTCCGACATGGATTGGTTGATTTCTTTATATTTATCCAAAACTTTGGGGTTTGGGGCTTAGGGAACCCCTGACGTGAGCCTCATTTTTGGTCATTCAAAAGTGCCCGTAATGGTCTAATTGAAATAAATGCTTTGAGTTTAAGTTCAGAAACATGATCACTGTCGCCCAAGACCGGGCCCCCTGGATCCAGTCCTGGTACTAATCGAATGAAAGAGCGAGAGAGGAGAGCTTCAAAATTTAAGTAGCCCGCCTCCACCCCGGATATTAGGTTGTTTTTGTTCATTTATGCGGAGATCAGACTAGAACTAGCTGCCTCGTAATGGTTAGTTTCTCTTGTTGAACGATTAAGCAGGAAGTTAATAATTTATAAAATTTCTAAAAATTGCCATTTTAACCACGATTTTGGGAAGGGAGAGTCATGACCCCGATGACCCCCCTCCCCCTAGGACCGCGCATGACACACAGACGTGAGCGATTACTAGTTACAAAGACTGACCTCTATATGGTTTGTATTTAAGAATAAAAACCAGCCAAGTGCGAGTCATACTCACACAAACAGGGTTCACGCTGACCCTGCGCCACAAAATACTTATAGCCTATAATACACTAGGGGACAAATGGAGGAACATGTTTCGTAACATGTTCTTCGGGAACTACGTGGAATGTCCCGAGACATAATTATGTCACAGAAAATTTTGCAGGCACCACTAGTCAGTGCTTATAGAAATGTGAGCAAGCAACATGTCCCACGTCACGTAAAATGTTGCGAGCCACTGCGCTACGTTGCAGTGTCACGTAGATTGAGTGTTTCGCGTCACGTTGCGGGACAAAATGACCCCCGGTGTATCTGGGGCTTATTTAAAGCATTGACAGAGGAGTTTGGATCGCTGCACATAATTAATAGTTCTCCTGAATTTCTAATGTAATAATTCTTTTTGGTCAAAATTGCATTTAATAGCTTTCAGTAAATTGTTGCAGTGATTTCGGTATCTAGAATATATTATTGCATAGAGACGTCTTCTACCCAACGCAAGTTACACACGGTGTGTAATACTAGGTTCACACGTAGCGACTCGCTAACGAATTTAAAATCTCGTGTACACTCAGCTTTATAATCTTTTTAATCTGTTGCAATGAAATGTCAAATAAGTCATATTTGCCGGACAAATTTTCTTGCGAGTGGCACGTTTGCGTTTTTATACCTTTCCTGAAGCTAAAATATATCGAAGTTAATTAAAATTCGAAGTTTAATCTGGTGGTGTGGTGTCATCTTATATCCTTCATCAGCGGAATAAATAAAGATCAGGTAACTACATATATTTAATTTTCCTGCTAGAGGTTATCTCATTTCTAACACAACAAACTAAACTAATCAGTTATTGCTAATTCTTAACATTGATGTCTACATAATCTGACCGCCCATCATACAATTTTAAGGACCGGCGCAATTTAAACTAAGTCTTCTTCCATCTATGTCCTTTTCTTGGATCCTTTACAGCTGTCGTCTGAGTAGCATTTTTAGCCTTATCAACAAAACTACATTTAAAAGTCAATATCGGATAAATCCTTACTTTAACAAAGTACCTAATGTAATTTTCTATTTGTATTTTGCCTATTGTTTTATCATTAGCTCCACATCCTAACATGGCTTCTCAATATCAGTTACAAATTTTAGAATTTTTATTCACACTGAAACAAAACAAAAAATATCTTCAAGTATACCACTTTTATGTAAACTCAGACTTACTTATTTATTTGAGTGGTTATTTCCAGTCTAGAAAAGTACCCATAATCAATAGATTTGAACTATTTAAGTAGAAATCTGCCTCTATGATGACCCTCCAACTAGAAATTGTTTCACTAATCAGGACACATTGCCTTTCAGACAATAACATTGTGAAATACAGCCATTGTGTAATAATAATTATTTATACATTGTGTAATAATATTTATTGATACCTTATCCCAAACTAATTTCTAGTTATTGCAAAATAATATTAATGTCCCATATGCATCAATGTTTTTGTGTAAGTAAGACCTGCATGGTGTCTACCTCCATAATTAAGGTTTTTTTATAGTAAACAAAATGCACAATATTAATCCTATTTGGTGCAATGATAATTTTTATTATGGTGCAATTTAAATTCTTTCATTCATTCATTGTGCAATCTCCAATACTTACCGTACTTAAGGTAGGTGGGGTAGACAGGGTAGGTAGGGTGGGTAGAGTAGGTAGGGTAGGTGGGGTAGGATTCATTGACTGTTAGGCGGTACGAAGTTCGCCGGGACAGCTAGTAGTGAATATATCTTAATAAAAGCTACAAGTTAAATATTACTACTTCTACCTGCTGTGCCCTTGCTGGAGTTATGTACATTGTGCAATGAATTATAAAAGGGGAGAAGCTTATCCATTCAGGGTTATATTGGCTAGTGAGCCAGGATAAGCCTTAATGAATAAGCTTCTAATGGGCTATATAGTGTGGCTCAGTGCAGCCATACTATATGGCCCAGAATCCACCAAAGCGGAGACAACACATGCCGGAATAAACCAATCAAATTTGTGGAAATCCGCATTGCTCTACTCATATCAGTTTTGGCAGAGACTGGGCCGTAATGTTCAAATTCTTTGTAACAATACAACTAAATGAAAGATAACCAACTTCCAAAAAAAAAAAACACAAAAAATTGAAAATAATTACTTTCGGAAGTCAGTGGCAAAAAAGTCAATGAAATAAACAATAGTCACTGACTTCCGAAAGTAATTTTAAATTTTTTTGTGTTTTTTTTAAAAAAAAAAACACAAAAAATAAGTTTTTATTTTGCCCTTTTTAGTTATCCTATCACACACAAAGCCTTGTCAACTATCAATTTCGCAATTTCTTTTACTTGGAAAACATATTTTTACCAGATATTTTGATTTAAAAACCAAACTACTAAACTGATTTAAGAAGAATTTTTCAAATTGGTTCATAAATGACGAAGATATGAGGACACAAAAAAAAAACACAAAAAAAACCGAATTGAGAACCTCCTCCTTTTTTTGAACTCAGTTAAAAAGAATAGTAGCCTATCCTTTAGTGTAGTAATCCACTACATACCCTGAATGTCAGCGGTCACTTTTTTTCAAATGGCTTCACTTGTGTGAATTTTAGGATACTTATTAAATTACTTTTGTATGAATGATTAATTATCTCTGTTACAATTCAACATCTTAATAAAACCAGATGCAATGTTATTTGGCATTGATGCATGGTTTTGTCTTCATTTCTTCCCTACTACTTTTTTAATGACTTAAAATTCAATATATTAACATTTGTTTTCAGAATGCCTCCTAAAAAAGTAGAAGAGCCTGAGAAAAAGCCATTAATTGGCCGAGTGGGCACAAACTTAAAAGTTGGTATTGTTGGAGTGCCTAATGTTGGAAAGTCAACATTCTTTAATGTGTTGACAAAAAGCCAAGCAGCAGCTGAAAACTTCCCCTTCTGCACCATTGATCCTAATGAAAATAAGTATCAGATTTTTTTTTGTATCATGTTTTTTTTTTTGATGGGAACCAAATGCTGAAACATGTGAAGTGTAACAAAAAGTAGCGATCCTTTATGGCATAAAGCATTACTACTTTTTATAAAATAACATAAATGTGAGTATCACTCCATGTGTGTATCAATCTACGCATAGATATATCTTTGATTTCTTTTGTGAGTTGAGGTGCATTGGAGTCGGGTGTCGAGTCTGTAACTTGCAAAGAAATTAACAAGACTACAAACTGGAAATGTAACGAAATAACCTTTACCACCACCTAAACCACTACTACTGATTGTACCTTTTATCATTTTGATAATAACGTGAGACGAGTTGCAAAATGAAAATATGTTTTATTTTGATTTTCTGCAAGTCGTCCGAAATGGGCCGTAGGCATGTAGGACGAGTTGATGAATTATTCCCCAAAAGTCTGACAACCAGTCTTATACACCATGAGGTATCATATTACCCAGGCTAGGCAAAAGATGATGATGACATTAGCATAGGAGTGAGGGGGTTAGAGCTTTGCTTACTTATGTGGGAGGAGGGGGGGGGGGCATAAAAATTACAAAAAATCTGCTTACGGAATACTGCAATGGCCACTTTTGAAGTTATGAGGGAACAGTATCAACAGTATGTAGGTTCATCTGATGAACATACATACTAGGACGGTTCCAAAAGTACCCGGCCTCACGTATGGATGGCGGTTTTTGTTTGAAAAGAATGTCTAGTAGAGAGTAACAACCTTATAAAACTAAAATCTAGACTTTCAAGCAGCCATATTAAATTATTTGCTTCGCGCCCATTTAAAGTGAACACTGTCACTGAATTTTTGAACATGGAGAAAATTGTTCACCGTTACGTGATATAACTTTAATTTGAAAAATTCTGTCCGACCAATATCAAAAGTCGAGTTAGATTCTACTCCGGAGGAGTCTGCCCCCTCATTTACAACAATATAATATTGGGTGACCGATTACACGAGGCTAAGATGAACATGTCGTGATGGCCCAGAGGTTAAGACCTAGCCTCTCATGCATGAGGTTGTGGGTTCAAATCCGGGCAAGTACCAATGTGACTTTTTCAGTTCATATGTACTTTTCTAAGTGTATCTTGTACATCACAGACATCGGTGAAGGAAACCATCGTGAGGAAACCTGAACTTATAATTAATATAAGTCTGAAATCTCAAACCCGTCTTGAGCAAGCGTGGTGATCAAATGCTCGTGCTTTCTCTATATGAAAAGAGGCCTTTGCCCAGCAGTGGGACAGTTACAGGCTGGTATTATTATTATTAAGATGAACATCGCAGTGGTCACCAACGAGGTAACTACGCCAGAAATGATGAAAAAAACCTAAAAAAGTTATTGGAAATCCGTCGATTGAAAGTGTTATGTAAATGTTCAAACTATTATTTAAAATGACTTTATCAGATTATCGGTACCAGGGTTGATGCGAATATCAGCATCAGCAGTGCTATCACTGCCACCACTACCACTAGACTATTCTAGTGGTGTGACCGTTGGACTGCCAAGTCATAGGTCTCGAGTTCGAGCCCAAGACACGCATCTCTGATTTTTTGGAATCATGTGCGTATGTTTAATTATCACATGCTTCAGTGTGAAGGAAAAATATCGTGAAGAAACCAGAATGCTTGACAGATATTTCTCGGCGGCATGTAAAAGCCAAGTCAGAGGCCCATGGGCGGCATATAAACTCTGACACCAGGTTAAGCACTAACCACACGATAAAGAAAGAAGTATCAGCATCTGCGGATGATCAGGATTGTTTTTTATATCAGCATCAGCAACAATTGATGCTGATTTTTAATGCTGACGTTCAAGTCGTGACGTGTTCGTTGAAGGCGGGAGTTAGGCACGTGGAATTTTAACCAATCATAGAGATATACAAAAAAATATAACTTATCTTTTATTCTCAATCTTATCACAAAATTTTATTCAATATCAAATCACATTTAGTAACAATTTTATAATAAGATATTATGTTTTATTTAAGTAGTTTATTAATATCAGCATCCGATGATACAGTAAAAACCTGCATCAGCGACAACCCTAATCAGTACCTTCCGTACTATTAGGTATTATAATTTGGAAGTACCCACAAGCAGCAATAATAATTATGTTACGAATAAAGTCCGTTGCGCGCGAGTATGTAGTTACTTGATCTACATTAGCCGTCCATTAGTGCCATCTCTATGTAGCAAATAATTTATGCAACTTTGAATATGTTTTTTCTAGTTTCTTGAGTATCAAAATAACATTAGTATTTAAAAAGTTTTATAAAGCCCACTAAAATACTCTTTGATTTTTAAAATGAATCATTGTCAAACTCAACATGACATGTGGCACTAACATTTTTTTTCATTCAGATTATTAAAATGATGGAATACGAGAATTACAAAAATAATATAGATGTTGTAGACAAATATGATTTAAAAGAAATTGAAATCGGTACAGGTCGAGTATATACCGGAAAGACTGAATATGTTAATCCACAAATAAAACAAATTGATCATACTAGTCCGCTATTGGCATCTGCAGTACTCGGTTTGGACAATACGGGAATCCCTCTTCCCGAGAACTCCAAATTCCTTGACGTCTGGACGGATATTGATGCTCAAGAAAGACACCTGAGCACTAAGCCAACATGTTATATAATCTTAGGAAAATCGGGTGAAGGAGCATTTAATCTTGGTGAAAGAATGGCAAACAAGTACAATATTATTCATTTATGCCCGAAAAATATATTGCTTGATGAAATATCACAACAAAGTAGTACAGGGAGAACTTTGGATTTTAATATGAAACAAAATAATGTTCTTACATATAATATCATATTAACAATTTTGAAGGTTAAATTAAATTCTGAAGTAGTTCAACACAGAGGATATGTAATATCAGGTCTTCCTTTTGTGACGTCTCAAAGAAATGATTTTATCTATATAAATTCATTACATAGTGAAGAAGCCTTTATGTTCATAGATGAAATGATATTTGAAATAATTAGTAACTTAAAAAAAAAGAAAAAAAAAGCACCTGGGTCAGCGCCTTCATCTGCAAGTAGTCAAAATGAAGAAGAAGAAGGAGAAGAAGAAGAGGAAGAAGAAGAAACTTCAGAGCATCAGGAGGAAGAAGATCTTGAAGAAGAAGAAGATAAACCTGCCGCACTGCCGAAATTTATGCTAGATACTTGTTCCGATGTTATAATGAACAAAAAACCTCGTTTTGAATCAAAACTAGCTGCGCTTATTTGTCAGCTTGATGAGTTATTTAATCTATGTCTTAAACCGGATATCGTCATTCATATTACTTGTCCTGAAATGGACTTAGTAAAAATGAGAGGTAATAGTTTCATAAATTATAAAACTGGTATGAATATAATTCAACCATTTGTTTCAAATTATAAACCAGAACCAAGTTGGCCTCGTAAATGTTATAACGATGACTATGAAAATCCGCACGCTTCTTATGATTTTAATCATAAATATAACTGTAAACCACCTTTTAATTATGATGAAAAAGTAATTGATCAAATATGCATTTATAAAACTTACGTATATCCATACATAGAAAAGAAATTAAAAGATTTTAATCCGAAAAAGGTAATTGAATTAGACGGCCGAACTTCAGTCAGTCAAATGCTTAATCACGTTGCTGAAACGTTAATTTTAATGAAAATTCAACCCGTAATTATACCGCAGCCATTGTTTTTAGAAGAATCTCCAGAAGA
The DNA here is from genome assembly GCA_964057025.1 of Standfussiana lucernea. Classification (NCBI taxonomy): domain Eukaryota; kingdom Metazoa; phylum Arthropoda; class Insecta; order Lepidoptera; family Noctuidae; genus Standfussiana; species Standfussiana lucernea. The sequence continues at coordinate 7,153,399 of OZ059791.1, read as the reverse complement.
TATGGAAGAATTTTGGGCAAGTACTGTCGCCGAATTAGAGGTTATAAGAAGTGGTGTTGTTAATTTCAAATACTATGCCTCGCCATGGTTTAACCGGTGTCCTGTTGAACTAAAACTTAGACGATCAGTGATAGGCAAACCAAAATATGCTGTTATGTTCTTTAAACACGTATATCTAATGTCTTCACCTAATAATTTCATTGCGTTTTACAGAAACCCGCGGCCTTATTTGAAATTAAAATATTTAGAACCAGTTTGTAGAGTTGTAGTAACAGGAACGAAAAGTTCTGGAAAAACTATGATTTCTAAATGTTTGTCTTGGATTTTTGATGCTCCTTTAATCAATTTCAAGGCAATTTTAGAAACTGAAAAAGATAAAAAGTATGCTCTAACTACTCAAACTATTTTGTCCGAAATCATAGCCACTATAGAAGACAGTCGACATCTGGAATGGCAGGTAAATGAAACAGACAGAGAAAAAAAGTTAAAAGGATGGTGTGACTGGGCTTTAAGACTATTAAAAACATATTTACCTTTACTTATTGAAAAAACAGAACTTGATAAAAAACAAGCGAAATTATTGCATAGAAAACAACAGGAAGCGGAAAAAGCAGCTGAGAAAGAGAGAATCGAAAGGGAAAAAAAGGAACGTAAAAAAGCGAAAGGGGAACGTAAGAAGGTGAAAGAAGAAACAATAGGAGCAGAAGGAGATGTAGGAGAGGGAGAAGTGCAAGAGGAAGAAGAAGAAACAAAAGGTGAAGTAAACGAAGAAGTAGAAGAAAAACCAAAAATAACCCAAAGAGTTCCAGCTGTTGAGGAGATAGTAGAAAAAATGGATCCAGATAGCCTAAGAACATTTAAAAAGTTAAAGAAGCAGCTTTCTATTTTACCTATATTAGATAATATAGAGGAGTGCCGAACTGTTCTTCAAAACCAAAGTATGATGACACAATATGCACCTATTGAATTGTTAACTGTTGCAATTAAGCCTTCAATACCTGTTTTGGGTGATGAAGACGTAACAATAGCAATAACCAAATATATTGCAGACAATGACTTACAAAAGGACCTTGAGCCTACCACGGAGGAATTAATGACAGAGATAGTTAAATTGATTACTGCAATAGACACTCAACATGAGGAAGATACACAATCTGATCAGTTATATGGGAAGTATATTATAGACGGTTTCCCGTCAGACCCAGAATATTGGCAGTATATTAGCGATTCTAAATTAATTCCAGATTACACGATAGCCATAATAGAAAATCGGGAAATTGATGAAGAACTTTATGAATACTATAGCAGTGCTGACAAACAGAGTAGAAGTTATGATGACAAGATTTTATCTGCTAATGATCCACTCATTTATACCAAATTACAAGCTATGAAATTTTCACACTTACAAGATACACTTACAGATTTACAAAATATTGTAAATTATGTGATAAACGATACTCTTGATTTAATATTTAGTACTAAAATGGAATCCACGACGCCAATCGAAACTTCAGAAGGAGATTTGCAAACTCAAATTGCATCGTTTACCGAAGCTATAGAAAAATATCGTGAAGACTGGGACAGTTTAAAATTAAAAATAGAAGATAAATCTAAATCTTACATTGAAATTGAATTAAACGATAAAAAAGATGTGGAAGTTATTGAAGAAATTTTACAAAAACTACGTCAGTGTTATCGACCTGCAATAGAAGAGCGTAATGAGGAAGATGAGTCCGATTTTCCGGAAGAGGACGAGAATGATCCAACGCCAAAAGATCTTCTTAGCTTCAACGATCCACGATTTCTTTGCGAAACTAAAACTTATTGCCCTATTGCTTATTATGATCATGACGTTTTATGGGAGGGGAATCAAGAGTTTTCTTTGAAATACGACAACAAAATCCATTACTTTTGTAAAGAAGAGTTTTTAGAATTATTTACAAAAGACATCACCAAATATCAATTTTATAATATACCTTACAAAAAAGTACCAACATTGAAAATTTGCATAATAGGTAGCATCGGTAGTGGAGCAACCAGTTTGTCCAAGCACATAGCAAAAGAGCTTGGATTGTTACATATCGATTTTACAGAAGTTATCCACGAATATATGGTGCCAAAACATTTCAAAAAGATTGGACGGCATTACGAAAACATGTTTACTGATGAGCCTATAGACGAAGAAGGTGTAGTAGAATTTCAAATGGATGAAGAAAACGTAAACTTAGTATCTGATATCTTAGGAAATGAAACTGAATTAACAAAAATGTTGAATGACTATTTTGAACGTGGAGCGCCTGTTTTATCAAAACTTATGCAAAAAGTGATTCTTAAAATTTGGTCCGAATCTAGTTCGCCGATAGGCTTTGTTCTAGATGGTTATCCGAGACTTCCAAGTGACGTTGAAGACATGTTGGCGTGTTATGCTATACCCGACTTGGTGATACAATTAGAAAACAATTCGGAAACTGCTATTAATCGAATGGCTCCCATCATGCTCAAAACATGGAAATCTCAAAAGAAAGAGGCTAAAAGAGCTGCCGATGAAAAATTGGTTAATCAACGTAAGATATGGCTGAATTCTATTACAAAAGAAATTATTGCTAAATTAATCATCGAAGAAATTTTCGATAATTTTATGAAACGAGATCCCTTGGCTAGACCTAGTTCAGCTGAAAGTACGATAATAGATGCGCATCCAGCAGGATCTGCACATGTTGATCCAGTTCTGTTTAATACTTATAATGAAATGGTGGAAGAATATCCGGAGCCTCGAGATACAAATGTATGGGAAAAAAATGATGAGGCACAGGAAAGAATAGAATCTAGAATAGAAGGCATATTTGATACTGATGATGAGAATATCCAATCATTAAATGATATTTTAACAGAAAACAGAATTAGGACAGTATCGATAGATTCTACAAAACCTTTGAACAAAGTAATAAGAAATACTTTAACCAAACTATCAAACTTGAAAAATAGATGCGAATCATTTTTTGAGCAAACTTTTATCATCGATATCGATATTGCCGAAAAGTTAATTTCAAGAGGATTTTATTTTTTTAGCAAATTTTATCGTCTTTGTCCAGTATATATCTTTGAAAATCCACAAGCTATGCAGAATCCTTACAACATTTCCAAACGCAAGGGAACACTTTTTCCGGTAATCCATAGATCTTTCATATACTTTATTAGCAGTGCAAACAATGTATCTAAGTTTAGAACAAATGCACTGAAATACATTACTAGTGACGCTATTAAATCATATTTTGAGTATCCCTTGAGAATTGGTGTTATAGGAACCCCCAAATCAGGAAAGAGCACACTAGCTGCTAGATTGGCTAAGCAATATGGATTATTATGTATATCTGGAGGAAGCGCTGTGCGAAGCGTATTAGAAAACTTGCATTGGACAGAACTGGCTGTCGAAATGACAAAATGTCTTAAAGAAGGAAAAAAGATTGAGGAAGATCACATTGTGAAAGCTATGCAAACTGTCGCTATTAATCCGCATACGATTACCAGCGGTTACGTTTTAGATGGAGTACCTGTGTCTCCCTACCGAGCAAAAGGTCATGTCAAAAGCGGTCTTTTTCCTAATATTATATTTGATATTTGTTCTAAAAGATCCAGAATTCTAGAAAATTCACAGAATGAAATCTACTATGATATTCTGAAATATATGCCACCATATCCGTATGATCTAATTCAAATAAGGTACGAGAATTGGGAAAGAAGGCAACATAATAATATTAGAAGTTGGATCGATGAAAATTATCAAAACGTCTATCTACTTGATGGTAATCAATCCAAATGGTATGCTCTGCAGCAAGCTAGTGATTATGTAACGCTAATAAATTCTAAATTTCATTATTACGTAAGCAATGTTGGAAAGAAAATTGTGCTCGCTATATGGATCTCAGTAGAAGAATTTCAAGTAAGACAATCCCAGTATAAGAATATGTGTCCAGTATGCTTTCACAAGAAAGTCTATAAATATATGGGATCCTATTTTGGTGGTAAAAAAGGTGTAGTTCAGTATCAGAAGAAGTTTTATTGGATCTGTGATGAGCATATAGATTTAGTTTTAGCGTTCCCAGATAGCTATTTGACCTCTAGAGATGTAGAAATTCCCGAAATTCCCGCGTTAGTAAATATAGTCAATGTAGATTATATTTATGAAAATGGAATATGTGTTGTTACATATGCAGAAAACTTACCAGCTCAGATAATTAAAATAGGCACTAATAAATTTGCTGCGAGTTATGCTGGTAAATCTTATTTATTTTGTAGTGACGTTTGTCTATGTAAATTTATATCTAAACCATATTTATATAAAGACATAACTGTCTTTAAAGAATCAAAAAGCTTTCCAAAATTGTCATTGAAAAATTTACCTAACATCGGATACTTAGAGCAAACTTTGGGGAACGTTTTAACAGAAGCTTGCTGCTCCGTTAATGTTTTAAGACCGAAATATCCGGGTCTGTCTTTTCAAACATCCGCTTTTATTTACATAGCTCTATATTTAAAGACACACAATCCTATCATGGATAAAAGTAAGATACCTATGTATCTAAAAGCTTTTAGCGTATTTGAAGCTCGATGCAAATTGATATTAAATATAGGATTACGCTTAAGATCAATGGACAATCCATTTGCTACTTATCCTAAATGCATCCATAGAAAACCTACGATTAACCCGGCTGATGTTGAACAAGAGCCACCATTGTGTTTGTCACAGATACAAAAACCTGTAATCGATGTCCCCAAAAGAACTTCAAATTATGTTCAACTGCACAAACCTTCGTATCTTCCTAAGTTAAGTAAGCGCTCGACAGCAACAAGCCAAATGGAAAGGAATTAATCGAAGCGAGTTTACTAAGATACTCAATGGCTAACCATTGAGTATCTTAGTAAACTCGCTTTTCCATTTTATTTAGGTACCTAGGTACATTAGCCTGCTTTCATACGATATGTTTTTTAATGTGTGAGAGGTTACCCCTTCCAGGCGTCATTCGTTTATTTTATTTACTTGAATAATATAGTTGTTTTATGTTTTTATCAATATGCTATTTAGATGAGTTCGACTGCAATTTAATAAATTCGCAAAAAATATTGTATTTTATTCCATAACCTAACTGTTCAGAAAAGGAACACATGAGGTTAGCAAAATATAAGTACCTACCTACTTGAATTATTGAACGAACTTGGAATTATTTTATTCAGTTGTTTAACGAATTTTATCTTTTCAGCACGTAGGGTACCTGTGCCGGATGAACGATTCGATTACCTCTGCGAGTTTCACAAGCCAGTCAGGTCAGTTTATTTTTTGGAAGATCGACACTAGTGATCAAACATAATCGAGTATTTATGTAGATAGCCAACAGACGAAGTACATCGAATTTTATCGATAGCCATCGTTGATCGTTTTTGACTTGCAACAAAAACTATAACAACTCAGTGTAAAAGTTAACACGCATTAGTTCTGATCGATTAAACTCAATCAAGCACATCTGTAAGAAGCTGACGTTGAGTTGAGCTTCAAAACACCCGCTGTGTTTTGAAGCTCAATAAGATCTGTGTCTGATCGAGTGACAGTAACGATCATCAAAATTCAAGCACATCACGTTTAGCTACGAACCTCTCTCGATGCAGCGCGTCTTTCAAAGTTTATTCCCCTGAACTATTTTGTTTTCCAGCAAAGTGCCTGCGTTCCTGAACGTAGTGGATATAGCTGGTCTTGTGAAGGGAGCGGCTGAGGGCCAGGGTCTCGGAAACGCCTTCTTGTCGCATATTAAAGCTTGTGATGCGATTTTCAATCTGTGTCGTAAGTTCCTATGAATTTAGCTTTTAGAAACGTTTCGTTTTGCGAGAACATTAATAATTTTAACCGTTTTCAAAAAAATTAGGTTTTCAATACTATTATATATTTATAACTTTAAATGGTACTAGTTATTCTGAAATCAACCTTATGCCTACTTGTGGTAAATTGTTTTTTTTTTTTAGTAGAAATGCGGATAAGTTAATTGGAAACAAGGATTTAAATAGACTTGAATATTTTTTAGGTGCTTTCGACGATGAAGACGTTATCCACGTCGACGGTGAAGTGAACCCCGTTAGAGACTTGGAGACCATCGGAGAGGAGCTTCGTTTAAAGGACGAGGAACAACTGGTGCAAAACTTTGAGAAACTCGACAAACTGGTCAATCGTGGTGGCGACAAAAAACTGAAGTCTGAATACGTGAGTCAACTTTATTGTCTTCTCTCTTAATAATCTTCTCACAGAACATCGATTTGTTACTCCGGCAGCGGTTAGAGACGGCAGTACCAATACAACCACATTTAAAGCCGTCAGTTTGACCTTTGTGTCGCAGTGCGAGTAAAACGTTACGCTTGGTTTATATGAAAAGAGTTTATAATGCCGCCCCTAGCGGCCGCCGAAGTCTACGTACTCGGTAGGCTCCTCTATAAGACTTCGATATCTAAGTTAACTGAAACTTTATTATTACAGGACTCACTGACGAAAGTTAAAACTGTTTTAGCAGATGAAAAGAAACACATTCGATTTGGGGATTGGAGTGCAGCTGACGTAAGTATTTTCTAGTATACTTTATTATATTAACGACGAGTGGTCCATATTAGCGCCAGTTCGAAGGAATTGGAAGTCACGATGAGAGCTCTTTCCCGAGCAGTGGGATGACGCAGCAGGCTATCAGTAAAAGTAATAGTTGTAAATAAATAGTACAAAATAATGGCAGTGTTATAGATGTATTTCATTACTAGAATATTTTGATTATTGCTAATAGGCACTATTTCTCTCGGTTATGTAATTCTTTACATTATTCTCGTTTAAGATATTTTTAATGAGTAGCAATGAGTATAATATGAAGTATGTCTGTGATTTTATGATTACCACCTAATAGAAACATTCCCATTTCAGATAGAAGTGCTCAACAAATACCTGTTCCTGACATCCAAGCCTGCTTTATATCTTGTGAATTTGTCCGAAAAAGACTACATTCGAAAGAAGAACAAATGGTTGGTAAATTAATAATAAAAGGTTGTCAGTGTCGTTTATCTATCTTGTGGTCGCAAGCATTACTGCTAAGCGGCTGGGTTAAGTTTTTTTATTTGTTATTATTGACAAAGACAAAGACATTTATTCGTAGGATACGGTAGTAGGTACAAAGTTGTTATAGAAAATATTATGTTCAGGACATATCCGCCGCTAGACGCGGCATACGAATATTTACACTGGTTACATTCAAAAATTAACACTTTTTAATTTTACATAAACCTAAATCAGAGCTAACTTAAACACTAATAAAACAAAACTTAAATGTACAAACTCTATAATATAATATAATATAAGACACAAAAAAAACCAATTGTATAAAAATATCTAGTAGCTACTTATTATCTTCAAGAAATTCTTTAATTGAGTAAAAGGTCTTTTGAAGCAGCCACGATTTTAACTTCCTTTTGAAAAAATGCATTTCTCAGTTCTTTTTTTTTCCAATTTCCCACCACGGAGTTTGGCCCTGTACCTGGCTAATGGCAATAAGTTCACCTAAAACATATAATGGGGGGCGTATAAGAAATAATCCCATCAATACTATAAAATATAGAAGTCCCAACTGGTGAAATATGGGTGTCGGTTGCTTCCTCTGTCTAATACTTCGGGGAAAACAGATGTAATGTTATAACTGTTTTACGTTAAACATGTTTGTAAGAATAAATTGATGATGTAGTTTTTGTTTTATAAAATACGACATACATTTCCGATTTTTTGTTTCTCGACATGCAAAGAAAATAGTGATGTTACTGGTGCTCTATTTCTAGGTTGCCAAAATTAAAGGAATGGATTGACAAGAATGACCCTGGAGCACCGCTCATACCCTTCTCTGGCACTCTCGAGATGAAACTGTTCGATATGGAGCCTGCAGAGCGACAGGCCTTCTTAAAGGAACACAATTTAACTAGGTAATCAATTTTATAATATTATGTCGTGTTTCATCCTGGAATGTGAGGCCGTAGCCAAACAGGACAAATCCGCAGAACAATGAGATCGCTCCGCGAAGTCTGTGGACCTCCAGGAAGCTTCTATGTGTCTCCGTGGAGCTAAGCTGGCTTTCATAGCTAGGACTCATAACCCACAACGGACCAAATAAGTCTCTTTAAGTGCAGACAATGATCCACTTACATAAATCATAATTGGTCGTCGCTCAATTGCTCAAGTCAGATTCATCTAATCTAACGGTTTTTGCCGTAAAACTATGATTTTGGTCGTGGGCTCTCGTGCTATTTGACGTATGTCTGATCGCCTGATGTAATGAACGGTGCGTATCAATCACAGAGCGACAATACTGCTAGGCGTATAAACGTTACACGTCGCTTTTTAACGTCTTTTAACGTCAGAAAAATCTTCGGTCGCTCTTTTCGTTAAAGTTTATGTATCAAACGATTTCTTGTTTTATAACAGCAATTTTTTTTCAACAGCGCTTTGGACAAGATCATCGTTCAAGGTTACAAAGCTCTGCAATTGGAGTACTTCTTCACGGCTGGACCAGATGAGGTGAAGGCTTGGACCATTCAGGTAAAAAATAGCTGTAATTTACCAATATTTTGTCTTATACTTTTGTCTGTACTTCTCGCGAGTGTAACTGGGGTGTTGGATGCAACTCCCAGGTCCGGCTAATATTTTACTAGATTTTCCAATCAAGAATTTCTCAGTGGCAGTCGAGAAGTGACAACTCTTCATAACCTTTCTGGAAATTCGGCTGTTTTTTTTCTTATTTTTTGTCCAATACCGTGCCGATGGACCAATGATTCATACAAATGGTTTAAATAGTTGGCTTCAAGTAAAAATTCTGTTGTATTCCAAATGTTCTCCTTCACCGTTTTTAGGGCAGTGGAATATAAATGTGATTCCTATTATTTTGACAGAAAGGAACAAAGGCGCCCCAGGCCGCCGGTAGAATTCACACTGACTTTGAAAAAGGCTTCATTATGGCTGAAGTGATGCACTACAAGGACTTCAAAGAGGAAGGCACTGAAGCCGCTTGCAAAGCAGCTGGCAAATACAGGCAACAAGGTAATTAATCATTTTGATCAATTACGATCTATGTATGTTAGATACATTTTGTGCTCGATGGACCTACGCTTGTTATTGCTTCGGTGGTGTAATGGCCGCAAGCGGCTGTCAGCAGTCGCTCGAATTAGTTCGAATTTAGGATCGATGCCCAATTATGACAGTGTCATTCAGCCCACAGGTAGGAGCTTTACCATAATATGGATTATTTTAGTAGCAGCGTGGGTCTGTATGTGTCCTCGGTTTATAGCAACACGCTGGTCCTCGATCACCTATGATATAGGACTTGAATATAATAACACAAGACATTAGTACACTATCAGCGTTATCAGGTTACATCTCTGCCTAAAACTGGGGAGATACAAGCTTGATGTTACGTACTGCCGATATAAAAAATTAAATAAGTATTTTTTTGTTTCAGGCCGAAACTATGTTGTTGAGGACGGAGATATCATTTTCTTTAAGTTCAACGCTGGCGCTGGTTTAAAGGATCCTAAGAAAAAATGACGAGACAAGGTACTTCTGCTCCTGGTACATCTGTTGTATTTCAACCTTGTCTTGTACTCACTGCTACACGTTGCTTAAGAGTAGTATAAGAGTTTTTTTTTATACTTTAAATATTTATACTTATCCACTTTCTTGATTGTAACGAAATAAAGCTTGTTAATGTTTGTAAAATTCAATTTATTCTAAACAATTATTTGTATTAATTAAGATAAAGTAAAGTACACAATTTTAACAATTTTCCAATTATATCACTTCAACAAACTCTTGTATACGCGTCACTTTCTGTATATCCTTTTCCTCATCATCGTTTTCTGATATATCAGAAAACATTTTGTCGAAGATCAATCTCATTTGTTTCAGAAAACGTTTTAGATTGATATGAGACAATATTCCTTGTTCGGTTACTGGAGCCAGTTTTTCCTTGTCCTTCTCGGTGTTTTTGAACACGTTATTCAAGATGTATGACATAGCTTGAGTAACGGCCTCTTCCCATTCCTACAGATTTACAAAAAAAAATGTATTATTTTCTAAATCACAGGTTAAAATATTGTGTATAAATAATTATTTACCTGATAAAGTTCATAGAGTGAACCCAAAGACATCATTTCTTCTATAAGAGTAACTTTAAATTCATCTCTTGCAAAGTGATCCAGCAAATAAATAATGAGACTTCCAACTGCTCCTAAGGCGCTTCCAGCTCTGGGGCAAAATATCACATTAACTATCGATTTAACATGCTACGAGGTAATATGGACGATGGAAATTTTGAAATGCCTTATGACAGCACACTCACAGTGTGCACACTCACAGTGTGCTGTTGTATTTTCAACTTTAGGCGCTCAGCCGAACATTGGAAATCCAAAATTCCTTACGGCATTTAAAATTTCCTCCGTCGTTATTTGCGGCTTGGCTGCTTACCTGCTCACAGTCTCCTTACATTCTATTATTTCGTGCATCACTTTGATCAAGCGCGTATGTGTATCCTTCATGAGAAATTCCAAAGGCTCGCAGTCTCCAGGTGGCAAAGATCCGTACTGAACCAATAATCGTTTTTGCACCACTGTAAACTGTTTCTGAAGCACATTCAGCTCATCCTGTATAACATTATAACAATTAGCTCTAGCTGGCTGATTCTTATTTAAACAAAATGTATCATATTCAGACTTGTTACCTCTAGTTCTTTTAATTTGTTTCGTTCCTTAGCGTGCGTCTCAACGCATTTCAAAAACTTATGAACAAGTTGCCTAGTGAATTCCTTATCATGCTTTATATTTAATCGGAAATCTTTAACATCCATTCGTGCATGGTGATCAATTAATTTGATTACGAAATGTTCTAATACTGCAATAATGTCAGTAAAATCGTTTGCTTCTATTGAATATTGTTCGCCATCTGTTTTTAATGTTATGGTTTGTTTTGTCGACCTGTACGCCAACGTTAGGGTATTTCCATATTTTTTCAATTCCTCTTCTGAAAAATCTGAAACATACAAATATGTAGTTAACTCTTGGAACTAATAAACAGAAATGTTATTAATTTTTAATAATTTACCAGTGAATATCCTTGAAAATTCTATACATGGATTATTTGTTTGAATGCGTAATTTAAATCGGCCGTCGGCAACATTCTCGAATGGCGAACAGTAGAGACTTGACGGTAGTAATACTTGTCTTGTCAAAACTTCAATTCTTCCGGTACTATCAGTAATGGTTATTAATATTTTGACTCGAGTTTCAGAAACATCAGCGTTACTTGTCAAGAATACTTGGTTCTCTATTATTTCTGTCCCATTAACACCATCTAATGAAATTGTCGACTCTGAACAAGAAAACGGTGAAACGCAATCAAAAGTCACTTGAACACTAAGAATTAACTTAGGATCTTCACACGTTATTATCACAATCACTGGACATATTAACAAATGTAGTGCCTCATTCTTGACTTGAGAAAATTCTTGAAATAAATTTTGTACTGGTTTGCCTACATCTGCTTTTATTTTGAGTATCTGTTCCATTGAAAATCTCCCATTATCTGTATGTAGAACAAAGGTTCGTTATTATTGCTAACATAATTTAAAAAAAAAAATGCAAATTATGGGCAGTACCTGACCTTCATTGTTGTTTAAAATTTTCTTTAATGACTCTTCAACGATTTTCAAATCTTGTTGTATTTGTTCTGGATCATTAATTTCATTGATCATTGGTGGCGCATTCGAGTTGAGCTCAGGTTCCGTTCCTAAGTAGCCCACATTTACTACTCCGCCAGCGGAGAGTGTGACCAGACCTCCAGACAGGGATTTTAGATAGCATCTAGATATTGAAATTGCAGGGCTTATTAATGAACAGCTCCACAATAAAGTTGTGCCCTCGTAGATGAACAATTTTGAATCTTCAGAAGCTACCATTACAAGTAGACGAGCGCCGGGTTCTGTAAACACACCTCTTTTTAGTTATTCTTACTAATTAGACTATAAACAAAATTATTAAACTCTTCTTTCAAAGGTTTACTTTAGAGTAGAATAAAAATAAATGATTAGGTACTGATTAAAAAAAAATGGCATTCAAATAAAAACTTAGCACCAGTGTAGTAAACACAGCAAGTGTTAATTTAAGCAGTCACGGTATCATGTATCTATCTTATTTTCGGCTAATTTTTTTACTACGGGGGAGTAACTTAAACTTACCATAATACCAACCAATGAGATAAGCACAGAAGCAAATCGGCATAAAATCAAATTTAATCATGTACTTCATCAATCCATTGTCTTGGAAGCAGTAAATATGCCTTTCGCCAAGAGCAACTATACTGGAAAAGTTGTTACTGGTCTGAAAACAGGAATATGACAAAATAGGAGTGACATAAATGGCAAAAAATATTGGGGTATACTTATATTGGAGCGAGCCCCGAACACGCGCTTTATACGACCTCCGCTGACTTGGTGCAACCTTCAAAAGGAGCCGCGCTTTAAGAATCATTCCAATTAAATAAAACATACAAATGGTGCCATACGTACCTGTATAACTTGGACGCGTGAAATTTCTTCTCCGGCGTTGTATATCCACTGTGGTATGTTTTTTTTATTTGGTCTTAAAGTTAATTCGCTAGATTCTCTTAGCTGTTGATAACTAAAAAAAAATATATATAAATATTTAGATGTTGCACAAGAGACGATGTCCTTTGGGTGACAATTCATCCAATAAAGCGGAAAATAATCAATGAGTCCCTTATGATGAATGTAGAGCGGTTAAAAGCTGTTTGAAACAGGGGCCGGTTAATCGGGTTAACTGCGCTGTTAGACTATAGGTCTGATTGACCCATATGTTTGATTAATCATTATACGAGTTAACCATTTAAATATTGCTGATCAATCAGAATGAAGCACTGTGCGCGGTTTAACTCCGTCACTTACTTGCATATTTTTATGTACAAAAATGAACTTGTGCATGAACCGGTTATTATAGGCCCTATAATACGGAGTAACCTTTACTCTATGGTTTTTCCACCTAACCCCAAAGAAAAACCCGATTAAAACCTTTATACGTGTAACCTTTTCGGTCCTTGGTTTAAAATAAAGGGTATTCTGCTCTGCTCTGCCTCGATGGAATGTGAGCTCGTACCAGGTATATTTATCTGACCTTCCGCAGGAGACGGCTATGAGCAGTACTTATTTGGGGAACTCCTAGTCCTACTCTTACCTGTATATTTCTAACACCCAAGTCGATTTACAAATTACGAATGAATCACTGCTAGCTATATAACACACGGGAGATGGTATAATGACGTCATTAAAAATGCACATGAACAAGAATGTGTCTTGATCGAAGAAACTCAGGCTTCCGTCCAGACTTTGTATGCAAATAAAATCTCTCGTTTTTATGTTTCCGAAGGGGCCACAAGACAAACTGTCTGCTTTTCTTGTAAACGAATGTTTTATTATTGGTGTGATGTAGTTTTGATCACCTGCAATTTTCAAACGAAACTTTTTGCAATAATTGTCGTTATTTATCTATCAATAAGCATGTAGTTAAAATAAGCTTTGATAAATCATAATAAGAGTTATCTGCCATATTGCCATATTTTGTTATGTTATCTGTCATGCATAGTAATTTTAACTTGTAATATGTACCAGCTTCCATGTGACCTTCCTGCCTCTTCAGATGATAAATTTCGTAGCTTTGTGGATGTAACAATAAAATCTGACGATCTTCACAATTCCTGCAAAAATAAAGTTAGGTACTGCGTAAGTTGAACAAAGCTCATGATAACCGGAGCTTGTTTAGTAATTAACTAACTTACCCAGTAAACTTTCCAGTCTCAATTTGTAGCACAACATCGTTCAATTGTGTTTCCAATAAAGTATGCGAGGATTCCTCCTCTAAATTTGGCTTATACACTTTTAATAACGAGCCTTCACCGACCAAAATACAATCACTATCACTGTGCGAATTAAACTTATCCACTTTCAGACAATTGGCATTTTGGTTTCCTTCGTTTGGCTGTTCATTTTGAAGTTTATCGTTAGACCACCATTGTTTCACTTTAAAAATGGACATTTTTTTAATTCTCACCAATTCTTATGGTAATTCAGAATATAAAGGTACCTATGTACATTTTTCAATATCCTCAATTCATTGTCGGAGTACCTACAGTTGTCATAGCAACAAAGGCCGCGCATTTCTTTTAGGAAACAAAGTTGCGCAACTCTGAGCAGCTGCTCCAGCTGGATTCAGCAACACGTTTTGTGTTGTGGGAAACATGTTGCTAGAAACGAAGAATGGTTAGTGTTACTTGCAAAATCAATATTCTGTATTCATCGTAAAGAGAAGAACTTAGGCAACAGTAAAGTGTCAAAATGAATCATAGGTACGAGGTCAATCGATATTTAAACCTATGTGAATCATAAAATAACCCTGCCTTAGGTCTCAGTAATAACAGTCTGTCCAACACCAGCAACAGCAGTGTTGCATCTAAAAGCCCCCGACTGCAACAGCAGGCGCAATCAATCATCGGTTAATCGGATTAAAGGGTCAAGTGCGCGGTTAGACCTATAATAAAATAATAATAGATTAATGATTATAGATATGGTTTAACCCTTATAATATATGGGTTAACCATTTAAATACTGCTGGTCCAAAAAAATTAAGCCTAGTTAACCCTAGCATTAAAATTATCTTAGTGACTCGCCCGGTCAGCGTGGCCACCGCGAGGAAATCATTTTCTAATACATGCAGAGGCATTTTTTTAATGATTCACCAAATCGGTTGAGCAGGTTATAGTTTAAATATGTGATATACGTTCAAACCATGGGGGGGGCAGCTGCCCCAACACTAACTTTTCCTGACTGATTTCACAGAATTAGTAAGTTGTAACAAATTGTACGTAATAAATTGTAGTGTATAAATTACAGTGGAATAACTCTGAACCTAAAGTACTACTCATACTACCGCTACAAACTTATACATTTTCTTTAAATCAACGCGCGCGGTTCGTACCCTATGAAAAAAATTCATCACAAAAGCTCTTTTGTTCTGCCCCTGGATTGGCACCCCTATTGGACTGTCGCATTATTGACCGGTATAGACAGAGGCTGAAATTATTAGGGCCTTCTTGCTCCGAGGCCTTTATAGGCAATTATGGCATACATACACAAGGTTGCAAATAATGGAACATGTGGGCAATTTGATCTCAATCACATAACTATATGAAATTATTCGAGGCAAGATGAAAAATATTTAAGCTCGCTACACTCGCTTTTGCACCCTATTTCCTCAAGAAACTCCGGTAAGTCGAAAAAATTCTTACCTATCCAAGGTAGATAAAGTGTTAAATTTTCGGGCTTGCTTCGCTCGCTCTCCAGACGGTCTTGAATCTTAACTTTGTCTAAAAATCGACCAAGTAACTCCTGTATAATCCTCCTGAAGGATCGACACAATACGACCACACAGGTTACGACCTGTCCTAGGCAACGCGTCAAAAAAATTTCGAGCTCGCTTCGCTCGTTCTTGCAGCGTACTGCCTCTTGAGTGTTACCTTAGTGAGTCGACCAAGTAACTCATGTATGAAGAGTCGAAACTATTCTAACTGTCCATAGTAGGGTCTTGAAATTTTCGAGCTCACCTCGCTCGCTCGCTCTTGGAGCCTTTCTTAGTTTCTTCCTTTTGTTCTTAAAATTGTCTCCCTTAGTCGATTCGCTGTCGATCCGTATTTCTGAATAAAAGGACTAAAGCTAACTTTTCTGGAGTGGAGAGCTTAAATATTCTTATAGTTTCTAGACTTTTTAAATAACTCTTAAAAATTTAACTTCTCCTTCTATATAAACCAGTGTGGAAAATCTAACCAGTCCGAGGTGCTAACATTTTTAAGTGGCTCCGCTAATATTGCATCTGCATCCGTAAATAGTTACCTTAGCCCTCACTAATCAGTTTTTACTCGCACCCTAATGCCCCCTCCTGGCCCAAAAGCTGGCGACGCCCTTGAATCAAACATACTCACTTGTTATTTTCATGATGAAACAGGCTAACATTTTACAGGTTTATTAATTAGTGTTCGCCCCACGGTTGTACCTGCGTGGACCTATATACCAATATACAAGCAGCGTCTCCTCTGGCCTCTCGTTTCCTCTAAAGTATAGGTTCCAAACGGGAGCGGTACCACCCCTTAGTGGGCGCTGGATCATTTCATGGGGGCGGTAGCACCCTCCAAAGGAAAATGGGGGGCGTTATGAAATACCTCTATTTTCATGAAAAAAAACATTTTATCAAGCCGTCTAAAATGTTTATCTAATAACTATTTTGTAAAAGGGGACGTTGGATTTTTTTTTTCTTGTAAAGGTAGTCCATTAAAGTTTGGGAACCTATGCTCTGAAGCTAAGCGGAGACGAGAGGTGTAAATAACGAAATTCCATTGGTGGTTCACAACACATCTCTTCTCTCGTGTCATCTCCGGATCGGTGGAGTCCGGCCCTAAGCGTGGTGGGTTAGAATACTAGTCATATAGTAATTTAATTTAAAAAACGTGTTAAAAGAATTTACATATTTCATTACCTATATTATAATGAACCAATAAAGAATGACCAAAATAATGTAAAAAATAAAGTAATAGTTAGGTATATCTTTTTTTTTCAGATAAAACTTACGATAACATTACATTACTTATAATAAAATTAAAATAATTTGTCAATGTGTGTGTTTCTTTATTGTGTGGTTGTTTTTTCTTCGTGTGCGTTTGTTGCCATAGGATGCATGTATCTGTGGATAATTGCCAAATTCCGTAGTGTGCTGCCAAGGAATTTATAGAAACTAACTGGAATTGGTACAAACAAAATTTTAATATCAAAAACAGTTTTAAAATGAACTTAATTTCAAATACGTAGAGTTCGTTTTACTTTAATTCATTCAAAGGGGGAAAATACTTCAGAGCGAGATAGCTTCGCGAATGAAGTGTGTCCTTGTCTAGCAATTGCCAGTAACAAAAATATATATATATGTAGTAATCAGAAATTACATTGATAGCTAAACTAGCATATAAATCGTAACGGGATTAATTTAATATTCAATTACTAAATATTAAAATAATTATTTCTTGCGAAATGGAATTCTTTAGTAGTAACTTACAAGTTTTGAATTCATGAAACTTATTTAAGAACTGCATGGTCACGAAAAAAAAAATTAATAATATGGCCGAAACACTTTCGCGTTGAAGTCATATTTTAGCGTTCTGAACTGCAATATTAATATAAATATTAATCCCACAGCATAATAAATAAATAGCTAAGGCGTACTTCGTTTTTTCATAAATTAAAAAAAAACTGTTCGGAGATCACGCTTGTCATTGTTTCGTTTCTATCAGGGGTAGGACAGTTCCATACATTGACAGATTTGGGTTTTTTTTTTCAAAATGCGACATCTGTTATCCCCATCCTAAACAATTAGTTACTTTAAGTCACTACAGATGGCGAAACCAAGAAACAAATACAATTTGTGACTACAAAATTAATAAATTAAATATAATTGAATTACCTAATCATTCTATTTAACAAGTATTATAACTATTTTCAAATATTTGTGTTGATAACAAGCAGCGTAATAAAATTACAATAACAACAGTGAATTATTGATCTGGCAATGATTGTCAAATTGTCACAAATATGGCGATTACTCCTTGCGCTTGCGCTTGTTTGTAATTTTCGTCCCATGTTTGTGCGTTTCTTCGTGAAATTAATCCGCCAATCGTTCAATTAACCGGATTTTGTTTAACAAAATCACATACCATGGTGAGGATGCAACTAAAACAGCAGCGCAGGCTTATAATAATAAACACAAGATAAATAAATAAATATGTAAGTAATTTTGTAAAAGAAAAGTTGTTTTTTTTATGCATCCCCTGTGTACCTGTTAAAATTGGTGCTTCCTTACTAATTTGCTAGTTTTTAATTTGATAAAGTTTTACTATGATTTTGTTAATAAAGAGAAAACAAAATTAAGTAAAAGTTTATCTACTTGAAAACAAGTAAAATAGTAAGGAAGCAGGAAGCCTAAAGTATAGGCACCAATGCATAGGTATTAGGTAGTAACTGTAGCTAGTTATAGCTATATATATCACAAGTTTGTGGATGGCGATAATAGATGGCGCTATTTATCCGATCAACTGACATTAGCGGTCTTCAAAAAAATCTGCGAGGGGGCTCTCTATACCCGTTATATTACTTTACTCTATGGTTTCTATGCAGAATTCATATTAATGCGAATCTTCAGCAACAGTGGCTTGAAGTTGTCTCTTTAAGAAGAAGTATTCGCTATTGAAGTGTAAGCTATTGCTTAGTTTGCAGCCGGCATATCAGCGTCTTCGTTCTTAAATTTAAGGTTAGGCTCTGACTCATACAAAAAGCCAATAATAACATAAAACCATACTATTAACTTCTTTGAATATGCTAGATGCCCATATTGCTCATGCGTCGTCTAATGTGAACATGTGTTTGCCTCGCCACAGATAATATAATACTACATACAGATACCTAATCCCATACTAAGAAATGACAGTGACACCTCCCTGAGTCTGGCTATAGTGGCTATTGAGCTGGCTATTTTCCTTCCTCCATTTTTTCAACAGATAGCAGTATCAGCGGCTCACTAATTGCCAGAGACAACTCCATCTAGGAGTCGGCCTAGATACTAGGTGGCATCGAAACTAAATGAAAAAACTGCATGTTTTGCAATTTAGAAATGGCGTACAAAAAAAAGTTGAAGGCCTACCTAAAAATAGGTACTTTTATGCATCAGTGCCGTGCTCGGCCTAACTATTTCTAGCCTGTTATTATCACGACGACTGCGACTTGTAACTTCAGTAATTTTTTTAAATAATTTACGATCAGTTTGGAAAAAATATTTAAAATTATAGAAAGCAAACTTTAAACATTATCATGTCATTTATCGCATCAGTGCTTTATAATGGATGCATGTTTGTAGAGCGCGTAAGCCGAGGAATTGATTCTTTTATTCAAAAGTTTTATGTGTTCTTTCCAATTACTTAAGATTTTTGTCAATTGTTACACCTTAAAACGAGGTAATTTAGGTATTTTTTTAAAACCGATCTTTGATAATTGACATTGGGGTTTAGTGATATTAAACGTTGACTGAAAAACATAAGTAAGTAAGTATAGTAAGTAAGTATATTTATTTGCATAAAATGTGGTAAATACAGGTGTTATAAAATGTTTTAGAGCTGGACACATTCCGCCGTAATAATAGCATGCAAATTTTAAAATCAATTTTTACACAAAGTACATTAACTTGACCACATACATAGGTATCCATTCATACACTTATGTAAGTACATTTGAAAAAAAATTAATCCTACAATTAGATAAAGATAACTTTTAAATAACTTTTGTTTTATCTAGTTTAATTTTAGTTAGCGTTGTTTATAACCTTCGTCCGCGTGAAATTATTTAAAAAAAACCGCCTCGCCTTCTGCAAAAATAGGCAGTGTTATGAGATTCGTTTTTGCTGCCTCCATAGCTTAATACTCTCTGTCCGGACCAGACCGAACTTTTGTAGATAATCTGTGGTCGAGTATGATATTATAAGGTTTTGGTTTTGACTAAAACCTGGTTCATTGTTCATGTTGATAGATTGACATAAAAATAATCTGTGAAATTGTATTTTTGATAGTCACGATTTTCGCGAGTTGAGGCAACATTCTCGCCTTCTCGGCAATTCTGTCGATTCTATTTTAATTTGTGTGTGTAGTGAGTAACTGGAGTCCTATATCTGTTACTTTTTGTCAAGGCATTAATTCATCAAAATGTTGGACGGAGAAGCTCAAGACAATGGAAGTGTTGAAACTGGACAAAGACGCAACGCGAACGGTGGTGGTGATGAAGGCGACGCGCTGGGCAGTTATGAATCCTCGAAATCACGCCGCCTTGCAAGGATGCCCGTTGACAGAAATGCACCGTTTTACAACATGAAGCATAAGCATCGTGGGATGGCTATTATTTTCAACCACGAGCATTTCGACATTCATAGCTTAAAGTCACGTACTGGCACCAACGTAGACAGTGATAATCTCGCCAAGGTCCTCAAGGGCCTAGGCTTCAAAGTTACGGTGCTAGTCAACTTGACATCTGAAGAAGTAATTAGATACGTTCAGCAGACAGCGGAAATGGACCATACCGACTTCGACTGTCTTCTTATTGCTGTGTTAACCCACGGAGAGCTAGGAATGTTGTATGCCAAAGATACACATTACAAGCCAGAAAACTTGTGGCACTACTTTACTGGTGACAATTGCCCAACTCTTGCTGGAAAACCAAAGCTGTTCTTTATTCAAGCTTGCCAGGGTGATAAATTGGATGGTGGCATGACACTAGTGAATTATACTGAAACAGATGGATCACCTTCTGCATCATACAAAATCCCGGTCCACGCAGACTTCCTGATTGTATTTTCTACTGTGCCTGGATACTACTCTTGGAGGAACACTACTCGTGGATCCTGGTTTATGCAAGCATTGTGTGAGGAGTTACGCTATGCAGGAACAGAGAGAGACATCTTGACATTATTAACTTTTGTATGTCAAAGAGTAGCTCTGGACTTCGAGTCTAATACTCCAGACCTGTTGCCCATGCACCAACAGAAGCAGGTTCCTTGCGTCACAAGTATGCTCACTCGCCTACTTGTGTTTGGCAAGAAGTAATCCCACTGATAAACTGTCCTTGATCTTGTACCTATGTTAGGTATTAAAACATATTGTTAGCATCCGTTATAAAAAAAGGAAACTCCTATTTATTAGTAAATAATGTTCAATGGCTGTTGAAAATAATATTTTAATAGCAGTTATATTCATAGTGTTTTATCTTACATTTTATGAGATTATTTTGTTTCTGCATGTTTTGTTCCAATAAGTTGTTTTAAAGTATTTTGTATCCAAATGAAGAATAGTAGTTAGTGTTAGGATAACAATGCCATGCCACAAATTACTTAAGTAGACATACAAAGTGCTAGTGATGTTATGTCTTGGAATGGGTAGGTAAACAAAGTTGTTTGCTCATTATACAATTTACTAAATAAGAAACTATGCACAAACTTCGAAATTATGTTTTATCTTTTGTATTTGCTCAATTTAAAATAATATGAAAAAACGATGCGCTGCCAACCATAAGTGTTTAAAATGTATTGCTTGCACTGTATTTATTATACCATAATGTTTGAGATTACATAGTGTAAAGTACTTAATAAAAAAAAAATGTAACATTACATAAGTAACAAAAGAACTGAAGAACAAAAGAAATCAATTTCAACAGTAACAGTACATATCATGAAAGTCAAAAACTATTTTTTTTATTTTTTGTAATGATTTTTAGCTATGCTTAGCTACTTTTGCGTTTATGACCTTGTATTAAATTTGTTCCTTGCTACAGATATAATTTCAACTGTGTTAACTACATTTTTGTTATGTTTTAAGATATTTTTGCATTTTTCTTAATACTGTAGGTTCATCCTACATAAAGACATTACCTTTTATTTAAAATAAGAGCATTTATTGTTGTATTAGTTATTAGTAGCACACAAAAACATTTCTGCGAATTGCATTGTATTAGTAATTAATATTTTGATTCTATAAGGGTGATGGCTTGATTGAAATTGCCTAATATTGCATGTCCAGGTGTCATAATAATTGTCTGATGTGATAGTTTAAACTTTATCTGTAAATGTGTTTCATTAATAATATTAAAGAAAAAGGATTTAGGAATGTATGTGATAGTGGCCATCTCATTGACTGATTTATCTTTAGTATGAATAAAATTCAGAATATCTGTGAGGAGTAACCATGGATTTTTATTAGAAATTATATGAAATTATTGGTATATTGAAATTGTGCCTTCAACTTTAAAAATATTTTAGATACATTACAGTTTATTTTGTATGATGATTCTTGTTTAGAACTAATACCCTCCTCATAGATTTTTGATGCAAGATGTGACTGGTTTGTATTTTTTTATAAATGCTTATAATTATGTATTTTGTAAACAATAAGCAATAAAATTCTTCCATTCTAAGATACCTATTTTATTTCAAGATCAATAATTATCAAGCCAATTTAAGTATCCTACCTAACTTATAATATACTAGCTGCTGCTCGCGACTTCGTTCGCGTGGAAATTTTGATGTGCATGTGTGAGAAAATAAAAGAAGATAACCTATGTCCTTCCTCAGGATATAGTCTATCTCCTTGCCAAATTTCATTACGATCCGATCAGCAATTTAGTCTTGAACAGGTAACAAACAAACAGTTACTTTCGTATTTATAACTTTATTTATGTAAATACTTATTAATTACATTTTTCAATCTAAAATTAATTAAAAAACATTTAATAAAATAGTAGCCCCCCGGTATCGGGAACAGGGCTTTAACAATACGATCCGTGACCAGGTTGGAGTAGGGTGGGGTGGTAGACATTGAAACATCAAAAGTTTGAAAAGCTCTAGCACGGCCGTTATTGCAATACCGACTGTGCTAGAAATCGTCTAAGAAAATATTTTTATCTCAGAACATGGGTTATATAATACTACCAAATTGCGTTTAAAAAAATGGAATTTTTTTGCTATTGCCGGATTGATACAGGGGGTAGTACTGAATGATCCAGGTAGTACACAGTGAATCACAGTAATAGTAAAACCGATAATTTTTTGTTTTAAGTAAAAATAAATAAAACAATTGTATCACCCCATTCTATCATCGAACGAGCAGAGATACGGCGAAGCGTCATCGTTATATGGTCTAAGATCTATGGACCCGAACAAAGCGCTATGCTTCCACATTTATTGTGCGAACCGCCAGTCTGTGGACTTCACTGCCAGCTTCTCTGTTCCCTGATCATTATAATTTGGATCTAATCAATGTTGGAGTTAATCGGTTTCTTTTAGGCAAGCGTGATCCACCCTTGGCCGCATCATCGCTTCACATCAGGGGAGTTGCGGCAAAACGCGAGCCTATTTAATATAAATATATATCTTCGCAGTGATGGATAGGGAAGGTTGCAATCTTTGGCTGCTTTTCTGATACTCAGTCCCAACAAGCATTTATCTATGCCTCTTTGGATAGCTTCTCCGGTGTGATACCCTTTTTCACGGGCTTCCTGCCCTACCATGTTTCGTCCGATGCTGAAATAAACAAATACTAATTAAACTCACATTAACACTCGGAGGTTGACTGGAATTCTCAATACTCCCACATGTTTATATGTGACAAATCCATACTACAGTCAATGTTACCTACACAAAACACTTAGATGTACACAATGAACCATGGTTCAATGCTTTCCCAGGATAAATGGCTCACTGCTTACCCATCTCCCCTTAGAAAGTTGAGTAAACACAAGGACGCGGCGGCGTGGCGCACGCGTTCGTTTGTGGCGACAAGCGGCCGGCGACCGAACTGCAGACCAAACTGCACCACATGGCCAGCAAGTCGTAACACGTTTTTTGCGCGTAGTGGCGCCGTCGCCTATGTACTATTTTGGTTCATACGGTACACGCGGTTTATTGGCTACCACCCCACCCTGCCGCTTTCTGAATCAAGCCCTTGATCCAGCTGCCTAATGAGAGCCTCCTCAGGTATTGGTCAAGGCTCTTGGCAATTAAGCCATTGGCCGAAACGACTATCGGCACTATAATCGCTGAGTTTACATCCCACATGTCGACAACCTCGCTATCCAAGTCAGGATACTTAATTTGCTTATCTTTCTCGGCTTTCACAAAATTCTCGTCATGCGAGACCGTTATGTGGACAACCATTGCGCGCCGCTTTAATCGATCCACCACCACTAGGTATATCAGGCTTATTGGCTACAATAGTCCTGTCAGTGATGATGAATTGATCCCAGTACAGTGTGATATTGCCATTTTGGAGAACTGGGTACGTTAAGCCGTTGGTCCCGGCTGTCATTTGTAGATTTTTGACAGTCGTAACAGGTAGTCAGTGGCCCGAAAGTCTGACAACCAGTCTTACCAAGGGGTATCGTATTACCCAGTACCTACTAACTGGGTTGTGGAGGTCAGATAGACAGTTGCTCCATGTAAAATACTGGTATTCAGCTGCATCCGGTTAGACTGGAAGCCGACCCCAACATAGTTGGGAAAAGGCTAGGCAGATAATGATGAGACGGGACAGGACGAATAAAATCGTAATCCAATACTTGTTACTACTTGTAACAAGTCGCTCTGTCTAGTGTCACACGCCTGCTTGTTAGGGGGGTTATCATGATCTGTTAGTGCATAATTAAACATTCATAAGATTTAGTACTATTCCGAGAGTTGGTAAGAGATGGCGCTAGACAGCTGTCTAGCGCTGTCACTTTCCCACTCTAGGAATAGTTCTAAAATATTCCTGCACTAACAGATCATGGTAACCCTTCGTCAAAATCAAAAATGTTCGGGATCAAATTTTTGTCATGAAAATATAATATGTCCGCTCTAAGTCTTTTAAATTATCAACGAATGGCGATGGTACACATACATAGCTGAGCCAGCTACTTATTAGAAGATGATTACAATTTAACATTGCATCTTTAAATCGTAGCAGCAAGGGTGATATTCATATTGAAAGAATCGACTTGCTCTATGAAAATCAGCGGCATTCCAGCTAGTGGTGTCTGAAATGGTATGGGCTTCTAGATCAGGTTGTGGTGTACACAGTTTTAGTTATAATTCCACTTCACACCATTTTCCTATTTATAAGAGCCTAACTCACGTTCGCCACTTAAAAACAGGAAAATGGTGCTAATTGGAATTGTTTTCAATTATGTTTATTAAGATAAATTGTTGATAAGAAGGCTATATTTTACCATCTGTTTCGATTGCTCATTGTGCTTTATCTAAATTCGAGTGTTTCAGTGATTTCATGGCCGTATTCTACTTATCCACCGACTGGATTCCGCTCCCCTTTGGCTGCTTACTCGATTAACTATTGAAATAATCCACTATCGTACCTGCTTTACCGAGTTTATTTCAGAAACAGCATTCCCCGCATTGCGTATTCGCGTTATGTATGTATGTATGTGTGTGTAATCCCCGAATGGTTAGGCAGAGTTGTAAAGTCGTCGTCGAGTTGGTTTAAGTTTGTTTCGTCAGTTATATTTAATCCCATGTCATAGGGGGCAAGCCTATTGCCATCAACAAAGCACAAATCCAGACGCAGTGGCCGCTACTGAGGAATTCCTGATGGAAAAATCCAATAACACTGCCCGACCCGGGAATCGAACCCCAGGACCTTATACTCAGCAGTCGTACTTGCGACCACTAGACCTACGAGGCAGTCATTCCGGACACAGCCAAAATTCCTGACGTGACCGGAAAATTCCGGACACCGGAGTTAGCTTTTGATGCTTACCGTACCTTCATAGTTATCAAGTTCGTTATATGAAACTAAATTCGTTATCGATTCAGGCGGTCTAAATTGGCCGTTTTAACAGAAATAAGGATAAATAAATAACAGGATAATAATATGAATCGCTAAAATTCTTAAAATGGTCACATACGCAGTTAATATTATGAACTATGAAGTGTCACTTTGTGTCCATTTTACGAATTTTACCTAACGTAATTTATGTTATGATTCTGCTAAAGCGGCCATTTGAATCCATGAATTGATCATCACTAACTTAATGTTCCTGTTTTTGATGAGTGTATCATATTAATAAATAAATAAATCCTAATAATTCATGACAAAAATACTTTTCCTTCTATTATTTTATTTACTCGAAAGTGTATTGAAAAACGTCGTTTGGTAAACGTAGGCTTTTGTTACTGCAGTTCTCGGCTCCACAACACCGTGAATTTCGCCTCGGCATCAATAACAAAGTTTCCCCACTTGTATGAAAATATACGATTGATGTACCCATAGAAATATATAAATCAGCATGTAGCTATTGTTTATTACAAAATTATTAACCGCCATTAATGAGAATTGACCCACTGTGTACACCAGGTGGTGAACAATGAATCACCTCCTGGTTAACAACGGACCTGGCTATTTTTATAGGTAAATAAAGACATTTACAACCAGGAAATTAAATATTTGAAAATAAAAACAAAATCGACATTAAAACATTAAGTATGTCGTATCTCAAAACTTAAAAAGAAAAACGAACCAACATAAATTTATTGTTTTTCAGTAAGTACCTATCAGTTCAGCTCTAAATATTTTTCTAAGATGAAATAATTGGTTGTAAGGCGGTCAATATTTTCTTTACCATTATATCTCTGTAAAGTGGAAAAGGCAATGCGGTGCTTTGCAGCCATTAGGCAAGCAGCTGCAGAGCACCAGAGCGGCGGAAAAAGCCGGGAAAAACATTCACTTTTCCCGTCTTTTTATCCGTCGCTCAGAACCGTCATTTGTTGCTAGGGCGAGAAACAGAGCGGGAGTGCTATCGCACGGGGCAGCATCGACGATGCGCTCGGCAGCACGGTCACTTACCTACACAATCAGTAACATTAAAACATTAAGGTCCAATTTAGAATACATTCTACTTTTTAAAATTCAAAGTTTTTCGCTATTTCACAAAAATCGTCTAGCACCATGAGCAATCTCTGGGGTGATTGACCTTGGCTTTGGTTTTTTGTGAAAAAAATTATAGGTTTATTCAATATGTATAAAAAAACCCTGTCCGATCCGATCCATATAGGTATCCCAATCACATAACCTAATAAAATAAAGAAAAAAAAATTACGTGCAAGTTTAGTGTTTTTTAAAGCGTGGAGCCAGAAGCTCGCGAAGGAGTTGCTGAGTGGAATGAGTGCACGATACCGAAGTGTAGCCAGTTAGGGGAGGTGGCGAGCGGAACGAGCCACCGACCTCCTGAGCGAAAAGCTGCCGCTGGTCGAATGTGCTGGTGAAGCGAAGGGGCCACAAAAGAGTCTTCTGGCGGAACACACTGAGCAGCAACGCGGTCAATATTATTGATAATGACCTCGAAATTAAAATCAACAACTTTGGTGTCAGTCAATATAAATGATAACTACCTCAAGGTAGGACTTGACAATTCGTGTCAGGCAATACAATTTGATACAATAGGGCAAACTTTGTCATTGTAGCCGAGGCGGAACTGACACCTGAGCCGAAGGCGACACCTGCAGTGATAAATGCTCACAGGTATCAAAACAACGTTTTTGAATACACTTACGAAGAAATAAAATAGAGCGAAAAGTAATTTTATCATTTTGATTAAGCATTATGAAACTATAATTTAATATCCTTTTTCCCGCGCTGTGCCTTTGCAGGTTGAAGAAGAAATGGTATAACGAAGCCGAAAAACTGCTTAATAATAAATTAAAGAAGAAAATTTGTTGATAAAATAAATTGTTGTTTATTTAAGATATTCAAATTACGCTTTGCCTAAACTTCGGCCCATTTTTGCCGAAGTCGATGATTCGATTTGATTTATAAAGTATGCCATGCCATCCTCGAATCTTTCGATCTCAGCATTTTGAACAGCAGTGATATTACAATTGACGGTATCATTTGATGCTTTAATTCCAAGGTATCTGTTACCAGCTGTTATCTTTTCGTGATGGCCCAGAGGCTAAGGCCTAGCTTCTCATGCATGAGGTTGTGAGTTCAAATCCGGGCAAGTACCAATGCAATGTGACATTTTCAATTCATATGTTCTTTCTAAGTTTATCTTAGACATCACAGACATCGGTGAAGGAAAACATCGTGAGGAGACCTAGACTTATAATATTAATATAATTCTGAAATCACCAACCCGTCTTGAGCAAGCGTGGTGACCAATCCTCGTGCCTTCTCTGTTTGAGAAGAGGCCTTTGCCCAGCAGTGGGATAGTATATGCTGGTATTATTATTTTATCTGTTACAATACAGACTGCCTAGATATGATTATTTGGAAGTTCATAATAATATTATGGTAACACAAACGTGCGCAGGACTGCTGCCTATCCCCATGCTGCTTGGCTATAAATATGTTGATTGTTGCGTCATCCTTATGTATCACTTATAATACGGCAGCACATGCATGTTTTTATACGCATGTTTTGAAATGTATTGGCTTATAGAGTGCAATTATTACTGCGAAACTGCGAGTTGAGCAGTCGGTGATATAATTATGAATCACTAATTGTATAACAACAACCAACAGTATTGTAAAAAAATCCGCCTAACCTAAAATACTAGTGTGGAATACCTATTTATAATATTATATAAGAACCTATTTGTGGTATCTACATAAAATGGCGGAAGGAAACGCAGAAGCAGCGCAACATTCAAAATATGGCGATGTCGGAAGACGGAATAACCATGATGATTCCTATAACACAATAAATAATGAATTTTACAACATGGACCACAAGTACCGTGGTAAGGCCCTCATTTTTAGTCACGACATATATGACGAACATCTAGGATTTAATCCAAGAAAAGGCAATGATAAAGATTGGCAGAGGCTGGAGAAATGCCTAAAACAGTTATCATTTAGTGTTGATGTTTTCCACAATCTAAAATATGCAGAAATTATGAAGCAAATTGAACAAACATCGAAGATGGATCACTCCGAGAATGATTGTTTTCTAATTATGGTTTTAACTCACGGAGAGTCTCATGCATATTTGTATGCAAGAGATACACATTACAGAGCGGAGAATTTGTGGTGTCGCTTTACTGATGAAAACTGCCCTACACTTGCAGGCAAGCCGAAGTTGTTTATTTTTCAAGCTTGTCAAGGTGAAAAACTAGATAATGGCATTACATTAACAACAAACTGTACCGAAACAGACGGATGGTTTGAACCACACAAAGTTCCGTTTCATCGTGACTTCTTACTGGCACTTTCTACTGTTCCTGGGTATTTCTCGTGGAGAAATAACGATAATGGTTCTTGGTACATCCAAGAACTATGTGAAGAGCTGGAGTTGCTGGAGTACTCGGCGACGGAAACAGATATTTTGACATTACTGACATATGTGAGTCAAAAGGTTGCCATAAATCACGAGTCGCGTAGAACTAAAAAGGTAATTTATTTGTATAAAAAGGAAGTTCCATACTTTTCGAGTATGCTGACACGTCGTCTCGTTTTTACAAGAAAAACAGTAAGTCAGGTTGGGCACAAACCACAAGATAAAGAAGAAGAAGTAAGTCATGGGGAGGGGCCTTTGCCCAAGAGTGGGATGACGCAGGCTGTCAGTAACAGCTCAGTTTCAAGCAGTATGAAAAAATTTTTTGGTTGTTTTGGTTTTGATATGTTTTAGATGTTTTCAATCCATACAAAAAGGAATGGAACGTCTTAATTATCTTAGCTTCATAACTTAGCCGAAAAATTTTGAAGTGCTACAGATTTAGAATTTAATAAAAAGCTTTCTAACTGGTTGTGTGAGAGATGTTTTTATTCCATCAATGAGTATTTTGAGTATAAAATGTAAAACTTATTTATTATAATTATTATGAAATCTACATACACATTACTTGTATAATATTGAAACATTTTCATTATTCTTGCTATTTTTATAGACATGACATGATTATTATTGATCGCTATTTTTAATATAAATTATAATTTTCAATGAATAGAATTGTGTTTAATTTTATTTATTGCAAGTATTTTTTTAAGTTATTGCTAATTATTAAATGTGTACTGCATGCTATAAACAAGATGTAAAATCTAAATATTTGTACGGTTAAAATGCCGAATAGGTATAGTGAAACCCCATTAGATATATCATAAGAACTTATGTAAGCTACCTATATTTTTGCAAATAAATATATCATTCATACTTATATTTCACTGTATAGTTATTTAATATTTTTTTACTATCTTATCTTTAAGTCCCACTTTGTATTACAATAAAAATAAATTATGTTGAAATGTTGAAGGGGGTCTTTTTCTTAACTGGTTACTGCTATTATCTCCAACTACCTAAGCAATAAAATAACCTCGGTGGCGGTTGCTTGTTCAAAGTCAAATATTTTTTTAAAGTTAGGCCATTAAAAAGCATTTTGAACGTCAAACTTTAAAAGAAAGGAAATTAAATTGATTCTATTGCCATGTTAATTTAAGTAGATTAAGTAGACATGTAGTAGGTTAGTACTTAACTTATAAACCGCTATCGCCGACCCGATACCGATACCTGCGTAGAAAGGTTGTCAGGAGTTACGACAGCAAACCACGTGATTTGAAGGTAAACTGCAGCGAAACTTTACTTTGTATAGAACTCGAATGAAGACATCATGACAAAACAAAATAAGGCCACAGTAACACGTATACATAGTACATACATACACTCACTTTCTCCTTCTTCCCAGGGGGCTAGGCAGAAACTACAGAACGCCACCTGCTACAATCCTTACATACTTACTCCACGTTCATACATCTGATCAAACACGCATGCTGATTGCGAGCACTACGCACCGACCTTTCCAGGTGCGATTAAGAAGTACTAATCCTGAATTCTAGACAAAGGTATGTATTTGATTGACGTCATTTTATTAATAATACCAAGTACAACTTAAGAAAATTATAAAATATATTTAATTAACTTAATTATAAATTTAACATTTTGCTTATAATTCAACAAGACTGCATGCCACGGGCTTTTTCCCGCATCTCCCAACATTGATCCCAGAACTGACTGAGTCTCTGTTCTTGATTAGCACAGAAATGTTTGAAGTCTCTGAGCATGCGCATTTGGAAGCCTTCGTCTCCAGTCGCTGGGGTGAGTGACGACTTCCACTTTTTTGATATCATGTGATTCCATGACCAGAGGAAACCCATCTGAAATAATATTAATAAACATAGTAAAATGCAATCATCTCGACATATCGTTGTCCAAGTCCAAAGGATATAGGGTTCTCCTAAGCTGCGGCCATAACACCGGTTGTAGGAATTTTGTGCAGATTGATGTGGATCATGTAGACAGAAATCCAAAAGTGTGTCAGACGTTGCAGTTTATTTAGACCCGGGCAGACTCCCGTGGTCGAGTGGTCGCAAGCGCGACAGCCGGGCATGAGGTCCGGGATTCGATGCCCGGGTCGGGGTATGTGTTATTGGGTTTTTCCATCGGGAATTTCTCAGTAGCAGCCACGGAGTCGGGATTTATGCCCGGTTGATGACAATAGGCTCGCCTCCTATTACATGGGGCTTAAAACATAACTGGCGAAAAGTGGGTGTACGGTCAGTGCCCTGCATTACCTGACCGCTCTTCCTGTTTTCTGCTTTGTAAAATGGGTAAGCTGACTGTTCTATTAGGTACACCTCTGCCTAACACTTCCGAGGTTACATGCGTGATGTTGTGTTTAAGACACATTATAAAACAAAGTCATTAGGACACAATATTATGAAAATGATTGATTGATTGTTTGATGTCTTTAGTTGTGCAAGATATTTAAACATTCTGTAATATTTTTATCGGGTCAATAACGATTTGGCAAATTATTGAGCGACCCGGAATAATACAGCAATCCGTAGTCAATGACGCAACATTCTATTTCTAGCTTAGTTGTCGTGCCGAAAAATCGCAGCTACAGACTAGCTATCGCAGTATTCCACAAATAAATGTGAGAATGTTGTCTGCGACAGCTTATATCAAAACACTCACTTCGGTTTCTCGTGAAAATGATCACTTGTAAAAATGTTGGAACTTTGACCCCCACTATCTCCGTAACTAGAAGGATCAAAGGTATGGTCCAAAACAAAAAAAACATATCGCGACGACTGGAAGAACAGGCGCGGTCCCAGCCAAAGATTTGGGGGGGTCACGAAAGGCCGTAGCCAGGAATTTGGTTATAGGGATTACCCCGAATTAAAAAAGGCAGATCGGGGGGCGATTAAACACTATTAGGAACAACATCTCTGGATTTACCAATACAAAACAATCATGGGCGCCGACAAGTTTATTTCCGGGGGGGAAGAGGAGGTTCATCTTCAGCTTTCCGAAAAGAGCTTGTACTCCACCACGGATGTTAGGTTTTTGTTTGTCGGTGTTGATTCATGCAAGGAGTAATTTTTTTCGACTTATGTATATAGAAAAGCCTATCAAATTGAGAAAAGTCGGGTTTCAAGAGCGAACGAAGCGAGCGAAAATTTTAGCAATACATCGGGTAGGTTAGATTTCCTTTTGACCATTCATACGAGGAGTTATGATGGTACTTAAACGACTACTGCAGAAAACTTTTGCTTCTGCATTAGAATGCAAGAACGAGCGAAGCGAGCTTGAAAATTTTTTCATCCCAGCTCGAATAAACTAAGTTATTATAATCTTAAAATTTGACATTTGCTCAAGTAAACACTTTGACTTGTATATAGATAGGGGTGTAAGATTTTCAAGTTTCAAGATGAAGAGAACGCAAGAACGAGCAAAGGCCCGGTTGGGCCTCGGATGGAATAGGTTCTTTTGGTGCATTCATACAAGAACAGGATTACAGGACTTACTTAGTCGTTTGCCATCATGCAAAATATTTATTATATTTAAATCAATGAGTTTAGAAACATGATCACGGTCAACCCAGACCCAGCCCAGGGCGGGGTGGTCATGACGCCCATGACCCCGCCTGGATCCGCTCTTGGTACTAATAGAATGAAAGAGCGTGAGAAGAGAGCTTCAAAATTTAAGCAGCCCACCCTCACCCCAGATATTAGGTTCTTTTTGTTCATTCATACAGAGATGAGAATAAAAGTAACTCCTTCAAATTATACAGAACTAAAAAAGGGCATAGAATACATTAGCGTGCGAAGCGAGCCTGAAAATTTTAGCATTCTACCGCGTAAAGGTTAGTTTCTGATGTTGAACGATTAAGCAGGAAGTTAATAATTTATACAATTTCTGAAAAGTTGCTATTTTAACAACGATTGGGGGGGGGGGGGCATGGCCCCTGTGACCCCCTCCTAGGACCCCGCATGTGGAAGAAGTGCCTTTCGGCTTCGTTAAGTGTTTTTACAGCATTTATGCTATTGTATGTTAGGGTTATTCTAATTATCTTACCCGCCGGCTATTATCGTAATCGTCTTTGTTCTTCCCGCTGACGTGTCTTGTAATATATCCCTCATGAGGACTGGGCGCCGCCTCTGGGTGAACGGGGTATCTGTTGTGAACAAATGTTATTTGTTATCGTTTTAAATGTTTCGAGACAGAAGCATGGACACCTGTTTTAGCAAGTAACCATGGCCGTCGTCATGGAGGGGGGGGGAGGTTCAGCTGAACATAATCTATTTAAAAAAAAATTTAGTAAGTTGTTACATTTTCGACCAAATACAAAAAAGTACAACATTTTCAACTGGCCTTAATTCTGTTCTCCGGCGACATTGTGGTACATGTTGCAATAGTTTGAATTAGAGTACGTATGACGTATTATTTGTGATATATTGTAACTTTGATAGACTTACTTTGACTGATTTCTTTGTAATAAAATTGTATAGATAAGAGACGATTTTACCTGCTAGCATTGAGAGGTTTGTTGGCCGGCTTGGTCCTCAACGCCCTCTGCTCCGACTTGACAGTGGTAGGTATAAGTATGAACATGTTCCCAGTCACGTGCACATACAAGTGGTCGCCTACGCCCGCCTCGTGCGACGTACTCTCCACAGTACACTTGATGAACCCGAAACGACCCACTATGGCCTCTTGGAAAAGGAACAGACGTTCCAGCCACGTGTCTTCGGGGAAACCTGAGGATTACATTTAGGAAGAGTCGTTTAATTAATTTTGTTCAGTGAAATTTTAGTACTTACTTAAATACGCGGAGATTGTAGAATATAATAATCGAATTCTAAAAACCAACCACAAATGGTGTTGGTTTTAGCGTTTGCTGACGATACTTCTTTAATATTTAAAATAAACAGACGTGCCACAAATTTTGATGACGTAAATAGCGCCCTACTGCAGGTCCGTAATATGTTTACTGTGAATAATTTAGTATTCAATTGGAAAAAAAATAAGTGCATAAGATTTGCTTTACCAAATGTCAAAAGTAGTGATTGTGACATAGTATTGAATCAAGAGAAACTAGAATTCGTCGATGAAACTGATTTCTTAGGGATCACGCTCGACTCAAGGCTACAATGGGGTCCTCATTTAACATCTCTTGCTGGACGGAATTCAGCAGCATATGCTGTTAGAAAAATCCGTCAATTTACTGATGTAGATACCGCGAGGCTAGTCTATTTTAGTTATTTTCATAGTATTATGTCATACGGTATTTTACTATGAGGACGGGCTGCAGACTTCGAATCTATATTTGTTCTGCAGAAAAGAGCCATCAGAGCCACATAGAATTTGGCGCGAATTTGGCCCGATTTTCTAGAGAACTGTTTATGGAAATTAACATCATGACAGTACCTTGCCAATACATCTATAATAACATCATGTATGTCAGGAAAAATCTGCATTTATTTAGTAAAAGAGGTGACAGACACCACTATCATACTAGAACCAGGGACCAACTAGTTCAGCCAGGTTTCAGGCTAGCTAAACTAGACTCATCTTTCATGGGGTACTGTTTAAAATGTTACAATAAAATACCACTATGTAGGCAAGCATTCTATAAGTTGGGGGATTACATTGATGGTAAAAATGCTTTGTCTCAATGCTGGTCCTGCTCCACAACCATAAAACTAATTGAAGTTATTGTGGAAGCTGCAGAAGATTGTAATCATGTCTTTGCATTGTATAGATTCAATCTCTTAGTATTATACAATTGCACAGTGTATGTGTGAGTACTATGTACGCTAAAGCTACCATTTACATCTTTCATTGACTCGAATTTGCCCTGGCGGTTGAGAGAATGTCATGCTCACTCAAATGTCTCGCTGACGGTGACGCGTGTGACAGGTCTTTTAGTTCCCTTCAAAATGGTTGAGTTGGATGATGGCTGATCCATGCATCATGTTCGTGAACGGGCATGGGCACGGGAACTGTCAGTAGGCACTGGTCAAAAAATCTAAATCTATTTATTTGCCAGATATATTGGCACTAGATTGGTTAACTCCATTCAATTAATAATATTTGTTGTTGTAGTAACTGAAATCTAAAAATATATTGGTAGTACCTTCGAATAACGTGACTTTGCTCCTGAGCAGGGGTTCTTCGTTAAGAGGCACGTAGATGGGTCCTCTCAGAGGGTCCGACTTCAACGTGAAGGGCAGAGCGAGTGGATCCGCGGGTATCGGCACCATTTGTAGTCGACAGCTTTGAGCTTTGCGCGCCCATCCGAATATCTGGTAAATACACACAGATTCCTTGCTATACTTGTGAAAATTTGTGAGGATGGATGGATGTTTTTTGCTCTTTCAAGCAAAAATACTAGAACGGATTTGGATGAAATTTGGCATGCATATAGTTTATAACCTGGATTAACGGATTGGATACTTTTATGCCAATAGTACGATACCGTGGGACACTTACCGAACTCCACGCGCGCGAAGCCGCGAGCATAAGCTAGTATTTAATAACGGTTCAAAAAGAAAATCCATTAAAAAAAGATACGTGTCGTGATTTTCTAACTCGAATTTTTAATAAGAGCCTGGTATAGCCGGGAATAGGCTTACCCATTTATATGATCCCGTATTACATGTGGGAGCCTATCATTTAAGCATTACTGGGTAAAATGTGTGCGTGCTGTATACCTGAGCACCCCTTCGTAGATTACGAGTATACAGGGGATGACGCTAACAAATAAGTACCTATATAAGGATCGTAGCTCGTGGCGTTGTGTAGATTCTGTCTACACCCATGACAAAAAGTTATGTATGGTGTGAATATATGTTTGTGTGGTGTGTGTTGTGTTCTGTACTGCCTACACCCATGGGAAAATAGCATGAGTTTAGTTTGTATGTAATGACGATAAAAACCAGTTCAGCGACGATATTCCCGCTGGCGACGGCCCACTGTATGCACATCTCGTAGGCCTGGTCGGGCCGGAAGGTGGCCTGGTAGCGCGCGTGGCCCCACTCGATGCGGTCGCTCTTGTTGCTGATGTCAATGTCCAAGTGCGTGTTCTTGTACAAGGGCACTGCAACCACACAATTGAAACTGTTTGTTAAACTAGGCTTTACACTATCACTTACGGGATATCTTCCGCGATTAATGTTTATATTGAGCTCCCGATATTTCGACGCTGTTATAAGCGCCATAATCACGAGATGGCAAACAATATAAACATAAACATTAATCAATTATTGTTTATATGCTCAATATAAACATTAATCGCGGAAGTAATCCCGTAAGTGATAGTGTAAGTTCAGTTATAAACCGAGAAAGGTTAAAACAGTGTTTAAACTAGGCTTTGTCCTTATAAAGAAAACGGGAGAAGGGTCAGGTTATACAGGATACTAACTGACTGACTGATTGATAGATCTGAGAGGCTAAGCTGCTCTTGTCGCGGTCAGTTCATTGTATTTCAGAGCGTTTTCTTAAGGGGTGTTGTATGTACCCTTTTACAGTGCACAGGGGCTACAGCACATCTGATCTCGCCCCGTTCTTCTTGGATTGCTGTCGCAGAGTGTGCACCTGTGTTTGCGCAGACACTTCACGCAGCTATCCATAATATCTCCTGCGTACTAGACTCAACTCTATTCTGATTAGCGGCCGTGACGACCATTTATTAATAAAAGGTGTAAAAAGTCGCTTGACGAAGCTGAGAGGTACTTGTTCTATCGAATCTGTCGATATCGATTTTTTTTTTGTTCTGGACCATACCTGGGAACTTTTTAGTTACGGAGATATTGAAGGTTCCAACTTTTTCAAGTGTCTACTAACACTTTCGGTGCGAAGCACTCAGCGTATAGGTCGAGCAATAATTCGTTCATGTGCGCACAACCCGCCTCCCGAGCCGTCGATATACGTAGCTAATTATAGTGATCTTTATTTTGTTGACAGTAAGGTCGCTGTTAGATTGCAGCTGTCAGTGTGTAGATGACGCGCATACTAGTAAAAAATTATTATGTGAACTTAGCAGCGAAAGTGTTAAATACAAATTTTAAATATACTTTACATACCTCCATGACCCCTCTACTATTGCATACATCCATCAGCACAATGTTTTGAATGCATTGAGCGCTACCGTAAAACAAGACTTTTCAGAACAAAAAAAAAAAATAGTTTTTTGAGCAATATTTCATTCAAAAACATTTACGCGCCGAGTTACTTAGTTTGATGTACAGAATGCTTGGTTGACAGCTTCGTGAAGTGTCCGTTTACACCTTGTATATCAATACGACTCAGACCAAATACATCCGAAACCCATACACAATACTTACTGTCACTATCAGACCCCAACTGCATATAACTGGGGTCTATATTATCACAGAGGAAGGCCGGCACTCCCGTGTCGTCAGTCACCGGGCAAGTGCCAGATATATCGATGGCCCCCACCAAGGTCTCGGCTGACAGTAATGGCGACCGTGGTCCTAATACTTCGACCTCCATCCATTCGTTTTCGAAGCTTTGAAGGTCGCCTAGAGGCTTTACGTAGTCTGGGATAGCATCTGTAAAACAAAAAACAAAACATTTTAGAATTAATATTTATTTTAGGGTCGACAAGTGTGATCAACCTACAGACACGCACTGGGCCCTCGTGGGGGATTACCCACTGGCAGTTTTTATTGTTATTATGAGCCTTATGTGTCTCACTGCAGGGCAAAGGCCTCCCTTCCTTCTTGCCATTTTTCTCTATCTTGGGCTATTTGGGCCCAATCCTGCGTCAAGAGTCCAGCTCGTCACGCCATCTCCTTTTATGGGCCTACCGCGTCGCCGGGTTCTGTTGTTTGGAACCTAATCTGTTGCCACTTTGGCTCAATTTTGATGCGACATGCGGCAGATGTGGCCTGCCCAGTTCCATTTTAATTTGGCGGCTGTATTGCAAACGTCTGCGATTTGGGTCTTGGATCGAAGTATACTGTTCCTTACACGGTCAGAAATGTTGACCCCTAGTACGCTCCATGGCTCGAAGGCAGACCCCGAGTGCAGACTTTGACTTTTTCGCTTCGTTTATGACCACGTTTGCTCTCCATAGGTGAGGGTGGGAAGGATGCACGTGTCCATAGTGTGTATGTACTAACAATCCGTCTCTCGACACACTGTAACCAGCACTGGGCCCTCGTGGTGGGTTAGGCCTGGACTCCAACAAAGCGGTGACGAACGGAGCAGAGAGGACATGCGGGAGTTAAGCAATCATATTCGTTGAACCCCACATCGCGTCTGTTCTCTCCTGGGATTGGTTAATTTTTGACGTCTCCGCATCGCTCTGCTTGTTTCCGTTTTGGTGGACTCCGGGCATTATGGTCCACTCTCGCTCACAATGAGGAGGCCACCCCAGGAGCATCATCCAGTTTTTATCCGCGATGACAACAAGGTCTGCCTGCGTTCACAAGTTGAAAATGAATAGGACGATATAGGCAGCTTGTAGGCAAGATAGTTCCGAAACCTCCTTTACGGGATTTCAACCTCGGCATTAACTATTTTCATATAGTTCGTTCCAATACGAAAATAGACGTGAAATTACTAACCTTTTTCTTTTTTCTGCGGCAAAATATGATACATATAGTATCCTACGACGAAACGCTTCGTTGTATCACCGGACGCGTGGCATATCATTTTCTCTTGTAGTAATTTCTGCAAAAAAAAAACATCAATTTATAGGCTTGGTGATCGCAAAGTCGCATTTCTGGTGTTTTGTGTGACTACAAAATATTACTGAAATGAAATACAAAGCATCACTTTACCTCCATAACAGTCGTAGCCCTTTCATATGTAACGCCTTCCATATTGGCTTGCAACCAATGTATGGCGTATATTGACACGAATGCGTGGGACGGCAGACTAACTGTCTGTTGTAGGAAGCCCACGCCCAGCTGTGGGCTACGCATGCGTTCAATAATCTCCGCCAATGACGAGTTCGCTTTCAGTTTCGGTTCTGGCACTCTGAAAAAGGTGTAAAAACCGCATCTAAATCCGTTGCGTAGTTTTAAAGATTTAAGCATACATAGGGACAGACAGACAGCGGGAAGCGACTTTGTTTTATACTATGTAGTGATGGTGCATTTTGTGGTCTTTTTTATGTCTTTTACTTATAAAGTTTACATTGCCCCACTGCTGAGCAAAAGGCCTCCTTCTCTTTCTTCCTTAAACTGCAATGCAGCATCAGTAAAATACATCAGAATCAGTGATAGTTGCAAAACAACAAAAAAAAATTGCAAGACAATGATAATATGTGGCGGGTCCACTATCCCATCACACCAATGTCGAATTACAAAAATTATTATTATATTATTAAAAGGGGATTTATTTAAACTTCACGTACAATAGTGGAACATAGGCGGCCTTAATCCCTCAAGGCAAAAAATATGGCAATCATTCAGATATATTTACCCGTCATCATAAGTGTCGTCGCATTCACCAGTCTGGGATTGCGTTCTCTCTAGAACAGTTTTCGCTGCGGCCCTGTGGTCATTATTATATTAGAACATTTCACCACAATATCAATACAAAATCTAACAATGATTGTGAAGCAGATAATTCCAAACGCAAAGCTGCCAAGCAGAAGTTGAGTTATCAGAAAATTACGATGATTTTAGGGCGTTTTAGAGTCATGCGTATACGCATGTGGGAAAGGTTTTCCATGAAAGTGCATTACTGTTAGCCTGTGTCATCCCACTGCTGGGCAAAGGCCTAACCCCGTGACTTAAAAATCTTTCGATCTAGGGCTTATGTCAACCACTGGTTGTTGGTTTTGTCCAGCTCATCCATACGGCAGTCGTGGCCAGCCCAATCCCAATTCAGCTCAGCAGCTTTTTGAGTAAATCATGTCAAATATTTATTGAGCTCTGCACGGGCGCACTGTGCACTTAGTGATCATATTGATCACATAGAAATACCAGAAAGGATTTATATGCAATTTGGCACAAAGACCGGCCATGTTTAAACATAACTGGCGATTATGGGTGTCCATCTCTGCCTAACTCTTCGGGGAATACAGGCGTGATGCTACGTATAGACCATTTTTTCATTTCAATAGGATACTTTTTCACCTGGCTGCAAAACCGCGGGTATAAATAGCTAGGATTTTGTTTTTAAATGCGCGTTAAACGCCTGACTCTAAAACCACGCCTAAATATAAACGGCATGATGGAGCGAACTGTATACTTACTTGTTACTTTGACTAGTGTTTAGTGACTTAGTAGGTGATAGTTGCTGCAATGAAACATTCAATAAGGATAAGAATAAGCAACTGACAGGAGAGGCACGGGCAAGCATTCGATGATAGCCTAGTGATAATAAAATAAACCGTGTCATGAATTAGAATTGGTATTATAAGGGATATCTGTAAAAAACAATTTGTCAATTTAGTCATAAAAATAAGGAAAATTAAAAGTAAAGTAAAATACAGAGGTGCAACTTACATAAATAAAAAAATAAGTGAGTTAGTTAAATGTTTAAAGAGCACAGGTATGAAGCATAGTTCGTTCACGTAAGAAAGATTATTTAATGAATGAATGAATGTGCCAAATGTGTGTCATGAGAACAAACGAATGAATGAGTGCATGAATGTTAGCAATGTGAAGAATGTTGGTCAAGCGCGCGCACACCATGCGGCAGTCATAAAGCGAACATACGCATTGCGATTTTTATACGCGTCTTTTTAGTAGTAAAATTGTTATGTAGTTTAAAACGTGACGTCTTACTACACATGATCTTACGATGGTCGGATACAAAAATGGCTTAGGAGTCAGAGATAGGGGATAATTGAATGGTTATAAGACAATCCCTTAAACTACAGCAGTTGGGTCAAATAATTATATAAAAAGACTGCACTTGTATTCACAATATTTCATTAATTCATCAAGTGTCTTTCGCGACTACCGCGACTAGATATGTTTTAGATAACACGCCATGCGTCAGCACAAACTTTAGAGACGCGTATAAAATGCATTTAAAATCACTGATCATTTTTAAAGACTTCTCATTTAAATAGGAAAACAGTTTGCTAGCGATGAAGCGAAATAAAAAAGTTGTTCTGTCTTTAAAATCGGTCAGGTCACAGCTCAGGCTATGATATGTATGTGTCTCGTAGGTACTGACATGGCTTCGATCCGTAGCCTCGGTCGGTCAGGTAGGCGGGTGCTGCCCACGCGCTCCCTGAACGGTGAGTTGGACACACCGCCCTGATACACCACACACAACACGCACTTTAACACGGCAACAGATAACCTACATCCTATCATAACATTCGAAATAGTATAATACTAGAACTACCCCCGAGACAAAGTTACTTCGTACAGTTGAAATGCTTGTTTAGTATAGATACGGGAACCTTACCAGTTCCATGCATTTAAATCGAGCTTTGTAATAGTATAAATGATATGCTTACTACATACAGATTAACTTTATCTGTATAGCACTGGGACATACCCGTAATTGTATTAAATACATTCTGGAACCATCCTTTGTCACTCAGTGTTTTATACCCAGGAGTTCATAAACTTCAGTATTATGCTATTCAAAAGTGTTATGTCGTAAACTACTACAAAAAAATATAAAAATAATAATTTAAAGAAGCCAGCAAACAAAATGTCTCAATATCAGTGCATTCCGTGCATAATAATATTGCATAATTTTATAATAAGCAGTGCAAATATATACGCAGTATGCATATACAATGTGGTGGTTCTTGTTTGAGAGTACTGAATACAATCAAAACTTTTGTAATGGGGCCACAGTCTGTTAGACAAAAAGACATTTTTGAATATATGTATAATCAAATATTACTTTTTGCTATCGACATTTAGGGTATTGCATTATAGGATTTATAGGTGATTGATGAGAACAAATATCTACAGTCTATAGAAGTGACAGTCACCTGGCGAAGACCTCTACTGCACTGTTATCTATAAAATTGCGATTAATTGTGAAATTAGTACCTACTGTGTCATAATAATCAACGTGGTAACGTTAGTCTACTATGGTTAAAGTGTGAAAAATTAGAAGGTCAAACGCCACTCCAATGTAAGGTTAATACAAATTAACAATTGATAACAAACCTAGTTATCATGGAGCCAATGAAATGGGTGCGCAAATATGCCACAGAAAATAACAACGAAATTGTAAAATTTTGGTTCCGAATTGAACATGAAGATACGAGTCAAGCGATCAAAAGACTAGCCCATTATTTGCTGTTAGCTTTCGAAGATTAAAACTCTGAATCGTGGAAAATTTTATTATGCACACCCTTTTTATAAAAATCGGAGGTCTGCCCCATTTGATCGCAGCACAAACTGAAAACTAAAAAGTGTCAACATGGAGTCATAGTGGAGACAGGGAGTGGCGGCGGAAGTGGGCTGCACACTAAGTAATATCTAGCGTAGACGTGACTCTAACGTTGCACATGACACTACCATCCTATCGAGCTAAGATGAGTTGCGTCGGAGTGTGTCGTCAGAGCGGTCGTGTGGGGCGGGTACGTGAG
Organism: Standfussiana lucernea; assembly: GCA_964057025.1. Taxonomy (NCBI): domain Eukaryota; kingdom Metazoa; phylum Arthropoda; class Insecta; order Lepidoptera; family Noctuidae; genus Standfussiana; species Standfussiana lucernea. The sequence continues at coordinate 7,110,835 of OZ059791.1, read as the reverse complement.
TGCGGGTGTACCTGCGCGCTCCGCGTGAGGATGGACGTGGAGTGCCGGCGCCGGGTGAGGGCCGCGTCGGCCGCGCCGCCGCCCGCCAGCGCCATCTGCACAGCCACACTACTAGTGCGCGCCTACTGTCGCCCACTCCGACCGGACGCACTCAATAACGGTACTGAGGGCTCGCGATCTCGAGGCATTTTACTGGTGCGATTTTTGCACAACAATTTCACAATTCGGAGCACAGAAACTTGACCGCAGAGCGGAGACGATGTCGCCCGATAACGACGAAGAAACAAATCGATTCTAAGCGACGCTACTACCTGTGCGGTGACGCCAAAATTGATGTCGCCTAGTTTGGTTTGTTGCTTAGGTAATGTTGATAGCGATGCTTAGTTCGATACTGAAAAGTAATACTTTGAAACGAAATGTCTACACGATGCTTAGGCAGTTCATGTCACGCCCGGTCTGCGGTCTGTAGGATTATTGTCAAGTTAATACATCATGCGCTCAGACTCAAACAAGAAATTACAAATAACACGTGGTGTGCAACAAAAGAATAAATAAAATCTCATAGATAAAGTATAAACATGTCTAGCTGCATCACATTCATACATTTAACATGGACGACATATTAAAGACAGTGAAGACAACAACAAAGATTCTAGTTGAAAATTAGCATGCATTTACATAATTACGACTGTGAAATTAATAATTTAATGTTTGAGTAAAAATTTAGTAAACAAATTATTTCAGTAATGTAAATAATTTTTGGGAGCATTAAATCTGAATTTTCAAGCAATATTATTGCAAGTCTACATATTATTTAGGAAAGGGTGCACTTCTACGATACATGCAGTGGAAGTAGTAGGAATTTAAGTGTCATACAAAGTGCAAATAACTACAATCATGCTTATATGCTCCACTTATAACATTATTTTGTATAAATATTTACATTTTGACCTAAAATGGTCAACTTTTGAATGTATAGGACAGTCTATAAGTGATACAATCATTTACATACATTAAAAAAAATACCCATATAGGTACAAAAATAAATTTAAAATTCGATTAAAATAAAACAAATTCTCAATATCCTTTCATAGTATTTGCTCTTGAGATTGGATCTTTAAAATACGATTAATTGATCAGCGCTAAAATGACTACTAATATATAACCAGCTTAAATGTGCGGAAAAATCATTGAGAAATAAAATAAAAAAATAACTCATTCTACAATATAAAAATCACATTCTATTTCGTAGCAGTGAAATTGGAAATTACGCCAAATACGCTTTGGGGGAAGCGCTACGGTAGCCCGCGAATTTTAAATATTCTTACGTTTTTTGCAATTTTCTGGTCAGTGTCAGGCTGTACATTGAATAAAATATGATTCGCGCCGTAATACGTACATATGTATTTACAGAATTATAATCATTAAAATCATCAAAACAACCCTCTACGTTTCATTTTACTCCATTGATTAACTTTTTCATGAAATAGTCATTGATTGGGGTTAAACGAGCTTAGAGGGTTAAATTGATGATTCTAATTATTATAAATCTGTAACTACATACGTTTTACGGCCGCAAATCATATTTCGTTTAACCTACAGTCTGACACTGACCTGCAAATTGCAAAAAAAAAACCAAGATTTTTTTTATTTCGCGGGTTACCCTGGCGCTTTCCCGTTCAAACAGCAGCCAACACTACTTGAGGTAGCTCGATTTATAAATCGTTCATTCATTCATTTTCCTGCCCTTACCCCAATTTATTTCGGGTCGGTGCAACATTCGTCCTTACTTCTCTATTAGTCGTCAACTCGGCTCGACATAAAAATGTGAGTAAAAAGTTGAAACTACTGACGCAAAACGCATGTAGCTACTTTCATTTCGACAAACAACAACCGTTGCGCTGTATGCATTGAAACCAGGGACCAAAAAACAAACCAGAATATGGGTTTTAATAAAATAAATAAATATCGTTGGACATTACACACAGCGCCATCTAGTGCCACACTAAGCAACGAGGCTTGTGTCGTGGACACCAGATAGTTGATATACTACATAGATACTTTTTTGTTTGTAAATACATCCTTATTATACATATAAACATCCATGACTCGGAAACAAATGTCCATGCTTATCACACAAACACTTGCTCCTACCGGGATTCGAACCCGGAACCCTATGAACGTAAGGCAGCCTCACTACCGCTGCGCCATTTGGGTGGTAAAAAAAAAAGGTCGCCATATAGGGTTAAGGTTTAGGGGAAAACCCTACAGTAAATGTTAACCTGTATTTATAGGGTCAATCAGCCTATAATAACCGGATCACGCACAGAGTTCATTTTTGTTCATACAAAATATGTAAGAAAGTGACGGAGTAAGCCTGCGCTCGCTACTTTGTCTCTTTCATTTTGGTTAATCAGCAATATTGAAATGGTTACCCATGTGTTATAAGGGTTAACCTGTATAGTGGTCAGGGCTGGGCAAAATACATGCTTTGCTTTAATTGAAATACAAATTACAAAATACGAATTAAGGATAAAAAGTAATCCAGCCCAGCATGGGCTAAAAAGCAGAGTAAAAGAATATTAATCAGTAAAACCAAAGTTTCCTCTCGTGAACACCAGATTTTTAAATGTACTGTCAAACAAACAGCCTCTTGTTGGAGAATGAATAAAACCTGCTTAAGAAAACAATCCTTTTACAGGTCCTGATGAGCACAAACTTGTGTTAAATTTTATGAACACATTTTTTATATTTGGATATTTGAATTTTATTAATTTTTATTAATGTTTTGGTTAAATGTATTTATATTAAAATGTATTTTGAAGCCGTAAGTATTTGAAATGCTAACTACAAAATACCTCGGCGTCAGGTATTTGAAATCCGAATTACAAATTAAATTTTAAGCAAGTAATTGAAATACAAAGACCAAATACGTTTTTGTATTTCAATTACGTATTTTAATTACAAGTAATTCAAATACTGCCCAACCCTGATAGTGGTTAATCAAACATTTTATTGTGTTATAGGTCTAACCTTTAAATCCGATTAATCGGTCCCTGACTAAAATCAGCGTTCACAATAACAAAATCCACGCAATAAATGTTGTTGAACGATCAAAATGAAAGCCAAACGAAGTCGGAGTGATTATGCCATAAAGGTGTAGCTCTAACCAGCATTCCGAATAAAATTTAGCACTGATCAATTAATTCCACATGAAAACTACTCTCTAAATCCTGTTGCCATACTTACCCTCTGCTTGTTAGGTCGTTTGACCTTATTGAAGTATTGTTCAGTCATTTTTAGGAACCCATCTGTCAGTTGGTCGAGGTCGTGCCGCGTTGGTGTCGGATAGATGTCGCAGTGGATCACGTTATCGTCTATTATCTGTTTAGTTGCTGGATTGTATAGCGGCAGGAGGAGTGTACGGAACCTCCAGTATTTGAGAGCCTACAATTTTTTTTAAATGTTAGTTATGTAGATGTTTTTACGTATGGTAATACCTCGAGTTTTATTCTTCTTCGGTTACTTTTGACATTGATTTATTTTCTGTTGCTTCTCAAAGCTGGTTCTAATAATTTTGCAGAACATAAAATTCCTACATTATCTCACTACACAAAAATAAAACTCCCATCAACAACAGAAATTACAAAGGCATAACGTTACAGAAAATATCTACTTTAAAAAATAATTGGGTAAAAAAAATACAGTTTTGGGATACTATACACAAAAATAAAGTACATCGAGATAAAACCGTACGTAAATCAAAACAGCAAAGTATAAAAAGGCCCGGCAGCAATATTGTTACTAGCAATTTAAGGCTGTTAATGAATACTGCCGTTTGACCTATTACCGTGACAATGACCTCGGCTAGGGCGAAGTCGGTGTCCCCTCGAGTACAAATGTAGTGGTCCATGTAGTTCCAGTTATAAGTCTCCAATTTCTCTGTAGTGAAAGACACCCAGGATACTTCGTATGTGTCGTGGTTCGGCGCGTGGAATCGGTAGCGGTAGTGGATGTTGAAGGGCGGGTATGGATGTCTGAAAAGTAAGACAAGGATATAATTATGTGTACAAATGTAAAATTGATGTAATGGCTCGTAAGCAATTTCAAGATTTCCGAAGTGTTGCGATGATCGACTATTTAGCAAGCTCTTTACATCCAAAAGTCGTGTGTGACTGCTGTTTATACAGTCAGAAACATTTAGTCGGATATTAGCAAAATCTGCTGTTTCATACAAAAGAGCAAAACCTATACGATAAAATTAAATGTCAGCTCTTTCATAGCTGATATTTTTATTTATATATAGTCACCTAAAATTTTTAATACTGATGGATTTGGAATCATCTACTAAATTCATTACAATTCAGATGTACAATTCACTTAAAAAAAAAAACACAACTGAATTCATTCAAAAGCAATACGATTCCATAATACGGCACGGTTGGCGCAGTGGCTGAGCGATTGACTGCTGCGCTGCGTGTCGCGGGTTCGATCCCCGCACGGAACAAATATTTGTATGGCCTACAGATAGTTGTTCCGGGTCTGGTTGTTTGTGTATGTGACTTTAAATGTTTGTAAACGCACCCACGATACAGGAGAAATTCCTAGTGTGGGGCAACATTTCAAAAAAACAAAAAAAATACAGGCACGAAAAAAAATACCTAGGTCTATATCTCGTGACAGTGATGGTAGACCCGACAAGCGTAAGCTTATGGAAGATCCTTCCAATAGAGAGCAGGTATCGCTTAGTGGGCGCCGCGTTGACTTGCTTGCCACACTGCGGGGCCACCTTGGACGGAGGCGGTGCCGCCGTGGACGGGCAGTGGGACTCTATTACTTCGCTGTCATTTACACCCACTATGAGCTGGAAACCCTGGAAACAAGAAGTATTCATAAATAGGTTAGCTTACGGCTGTAATTTTCGAAGGAGCTAAGTGGCTTATATACACACATCAAAAGTATCTAGGGATCAACATATATTTTTGCAATAACTTTTCTCCTGATTGATATTAATTAAAATTTTCTTTAAGGATTCATCAAATAAAGTGTTTTCGTTTGTCACAGTAACGATAAACCAAGTCACCTTTGCATTAATAAAGAAATTTGCCATTTTCCTAATAAAGGGATTTTTGACATTTGAACCACTAACATTAAAGTTCGAAAACTAGACTGAAATAACAGTTTTCTTTAAAATTTTATTGGGTAACTTAAACAATTAATAATCCGTGTTTCTACCGCGAACACTAACAACACAAGAACATCGGTTTGGCATACTCAAAATGAGTTCATCCAAATCACGCTGTGGAATGGCCGCCCATGTTCGTTGCAACAACAAAAAAAGGTCTTCTTGCGACTGGATACCCTCCATATTCGGCAGAGCTCTTCTCTGTAGCATATCCCATGCATGCTCAATCGGGTTCAAGTCTGGCGACTGAGCAGGCCAGGGCAGGACATTGATGTTAGCTGCGGCGAGAGTCTGTCTTACAACTCTTGCGGTGTGCGGTCGTGCATTATCATGCATTAACTGAAATAAGGGACCGATTTGCACTTGTAGAGGAACGATGACGTCTGATACAATCGTCTCAGCATAAATTTGAGCGTTGAGGTTGCCTCTGATCCAAATCAACTCAGTTCTTCCGCCGATCCAAATACCCGCCCATACCATGATGGTTCCACCACTATAAGGATGGACTTCCTGGCAGGATTTTAATCGCTGTTGGCGTCCAGGGGTTCTCCAGTGTCGTATACGTCTTGTATCCGGTCTCATACCAAAACGAGACTCATCAGAAAAGCACACGAAACGCCATTGTTCTTCTGCCCAATTTCTGTGTTCAAGAGCCCATTGATATCGAATCCTACGATTGTGCATTGCTATAGGTGGTACCCGTAGCGGTCTTCGGGAATGAAGGTTCACTTCATGCAAGCGGTTTCTGACTGTTTGGTCGCTAATTAAGTTCCCTGAAGAGTGATGAAGCCTCACGGCTAACATCATGGCGGTTATTGTTGGAGCTCTTCGAGTTAAGATTTGAATGTATCGGTCTTGTCTCCGTGTGGTGCAGCGATACCGTCCTCCATGGCGCTCAGCCACGGTACCAGTGCTTCGGTAACGTGTCCAAAGTCGACTGATAACACTCTGACTTGTATTCAGAGCTAAAGCCACAGTACGTTGCCGGGAACCAGCTTCTATCATTCCCACGGCTCTGAGCATTTCTTCCCTGCTTAAATGACGTCGCCGCTCCATAATAACGTTGGTTTTAATCAGTAGTAGGGAAACAGTAGCACTAATAATGTCTTCAATGCGTTGTATGTTTTTATAGGGAAAATATTGACAGCTTATTTTCATCTTTTACTCGAATTTGATTGAGAGTTCCTGATTCAAATTATGAAATGCACCAAAAAGGATCCATATAAATTTATAAAATCATAAATTTATTACAAAGCCACATCTCAATCTCAAGAAATCCGCATAAAAATGCTTGATCCCTAGACACTTTTGATGTGTGTACATAGTGCCGTGTCTTGTCGTGAGAATTTATTAGTTGAAAAACTCAACACTCACACATCCGGGGAAGGCCGAAGTTAGAAAAGAGGTGTAGTCAATTAACGCAACCAACCAAGTTAAGAGCGAGACGTGCGCCGGTCGGACGTACACTCGGGTCTATATATAAACCATACTTGGCTCTCGCTTTGACTTAGACATGTTGGTATCTCTATCTTGAACTATCAATTTGAAAGCCGTGCGACAGTGGCAGGAACATCGCTTAGCAACAGTAATTGCTAAGTTACGTTTATAATCTCGGCTTCATTTCACGCGCTCACGGAACGCTGTGAAAGCATATTACCATCAGTCTTCAGCGCACGCGGCCGGCGCCGGGTTCGCTCTAAAATGAACCTAAGGCAAATTAAGTTATTCACACAGAAAGCAAGCAGCACTAAAATCACTATTAACACTAACCTGAGCCAATCTCTGAGACACCAACTCTTTGAACACTTCCATGGTAGTCAGAGGCTCCTTATAAATGGCTCTGTTCTGTGCAAAGTCGGCGTTCACGTCATCCGGCAGAAGGTTGTAGTCGGACACTAAATAATCGTTCTGTAAAGAACGCTTGTCCGGGAAATAATCCGTGGTGATCGGCAAACACGCCGGAATCGTCAATGATTTCCAGTCCACACCTGGTAGGGGGAATTGTGGGTTATTTTTAGTTATTTTTTTATGAGCTTTTTGTGAGAGTGACTATTTGACTAAAGATTTTGGCGAAGATAAAATTGAAGCTTATTCGAAGCAGGTACATAGTGGGCCAGTGAAGGCCTCACCGAGCATCTAGTGATTGAAAATATAATTATGTCTTGCTATTGTATTTTTTTTATAAAATCAATCCGCAATATTTCGGTGGTCTCCGTCATTGCGAGAAAGCAAGCGATATTTCTGCATGGTACTAAGTATACATTAATAAATATCTAAAATGACTTTTGCTCCATCATCAAAACTTACATGATTTGGTTTATAACTAAATACAGCTTCTACAAATAATTCATTCACTTTACCTGCAAGCATACCAAAGTAGCAAACAGAGTTATTGCTACCTTTTCCTCAAATAAACTTAAAACTGAACATTTTAATAAGTTATTCACAATATAATATTCGAAAAGCTGAAACAAATGTTTAGTAAAGATATTATTAATATGAAATGTCTGTGAGATGATACCATATATAAGTGCGCTATAGTTATTTCTAAGCATTAATTTGTAAGCATAATGCATGCAGATTAGCGTTATGTTGTTTTACTCTGAAGTGAATATACTATCACCCAATCAGGAAAATCGGAGAAACCAGCTATAGAAAAACGTAGAGGCAGATGGGGTTCTCCGACTCTCTGCTAATCTGCTCTCACAAGTTTAAAAAAAAGTGGCTAATTTAGCTTTATACATGCATAACCTACATAATAAATTTTAGCTGTGCTTTAAAATAAAGCTACAGGCGTTATACAAGCCTTTTAATTTTGGTTTGATCTATGTGAACATTATCAGGAAGAATTATCGAAATACATAAAATAATAAATGATAAAATTTAAAAAGCGCATTATTCATACAAATGTATAACCCGTTTAGCGCAAATAATAAAAATACTAATAAAAACATATAATAATGCAGAAACTACTGAATGCAAATCCAATAAATGGAATATCAAACCTATAGCTCGGTTCGCTTCGTTCCAATGAGGTTTGAAGATAATTTTTCAACGCGATGGTATCATGAAACATCAAAATTTAAGTGAACATTTTGTACACCAAAAACACAAATACATTTTTATCACGATTTCTAAACCAATACAGAGTATCAATTATAGACTAATTGGACTCTGTTAAGATTCCCATTTACAAGATTGTGATGGACATTTGTGAAAGATATTTCAAATTCACCTTCTAGATAAATAAATATCTAGCCAGATAACAGTACTCGTAAATTACTTTTTTGTACACAATGCTTTCTTTAAATGATAAATAGGACATCAGTTATTTTATCGTTCTTTAGTCGCCCGGAAACATTTACAGTGTTTTTTTCCTAATTATGATAGATTCAGCGACCAGTGATTTTCCGTGCTTAAGGGGTGCGTCGTTAGTTTTAATGAATGGTCGTTGAACATGCAAGAAAAATCTAGAAGAGGAATTTGAAAGTTATTAAATGATTGTGTGTCGAATTTTATAACAATAGTTACTATCTATATTAAAATATAAGAGGTAGTTGAAGAACTAAGTTGAGTTATTGTAAAAAGATATAGAACAGGTCGATATTGGCTCATAAATTAGCTACTAGTCATTATTATTTACACTCAATCTATATTATACATTGCACACTTTAATGAAAAACAACTACATTTTAATTTTTGCCTTACTTCATACTAATTTAATCATGATGCTACACTACAATTTGTTAACAATGATAAACACCACTTCAGGAATGTGGTATAAAATGTTAATGAAATCAATGTCCTCACCAATTAGGCAAGTAAGTTACCAAATAGCTGAAAGTAAACTCAATATTTTACCATAACTTATTCAGATATTTAATAAATGACTCGCCTTGTATACATGAACGAACCAATGGCATAGTGACATAGACACATAGGCACACGTGACTAGTAGGAGTACTCACCCGTGGTGAGCGCCGGCGTCCACTCCTGCTCGCCCGTGGCGCCCCACAGCAGCGCCAGCGACGCGTTGTTGGTGGCGGCCACGCCCAGCACGCACGCTAGCGTGCCCGACGTGCTGATCATGCGCTTGCGACCTATAACGTTACCTGTAAAGGAATGTTACTTCTGAATTATTATTTATTTCAGTGCCCAGGTAAGGGGCCATCCTTCAATCACGTGAGGTTTTTAAGCCACTTTTATACCCCTCTCTCCCCTCTGTGATACGTCGTGAGGTCACTCGAATCCCCTTTCCCCCCCCCAATTTGATCCTCACGTGATTAAAGGACGACTCCTAACACCGACCCCATAAAAATGTGCTATACTATGTATACCACAACTTATCCGACGGTGCCGAAATGGACCAGTGGTTTTCTGCTAGACGTAAAATAAACATTGCATGCGAAGATAAAAGTAGAGCGCCCCATCGTAGTCTGACACTGTCGCAAAATATTAAATCTTGCTATAAATAATAATACTGGCAACAGTATGTTCAGAAAAAGAAACAAAGGTATGCGTTTATTTTGGCCATGACACTGCTAGACAAAAGTCACCATTATCTTCAACACCTTAGCTTCCTTGGCTATAAGCTAGCAAGCTGATGGAAATTAAAAAATAAGCTATTAACTCACCATCAACCTGATAGATGGAGTGATTATTATTAATGATAGAAGACGATCCATTTTCCTTGGGTACATTGTTTTCACAGCGGTGGTCTTCGGTCCTCGATGCTGGCTCCCCTGCTGGCCGCGCTTGGTAGTGATGCTGTTGTATTAACACACCAGTTGGACCTGAAAATAAAGAACAGTTTTGAATGTAGGTATATGTCAATAGATTATTGATTAGAAGAAAGTAATCGTAGTAAGGTTCCTCACATAGTGTTTTCTTGCGCAATGAGAATAGACTTGTTCTAAATTTATTTTAAAACCACAAATGGTGTTGTTTGCCGACGATACTTCTTTATTATTTAAGATAAACAGACGTGCCACAATTCTTGACGACGTAAATAGCGCCCTACTGCAGGTCCATAATTGGTTTACCGCGAATAATTTAGTATTAAATGGGAAAAAAACGAAGTGCATAAGATTTGCTCTACCAAATGTCAAAACTAGTGATTGTGACATACTATTGAATCAAGAGAAACTAGAATTCGTCAATGAAACTGTTTTCTTAGGGATCTCGCTCGACTCAAGGCTACAATGGGGTCCTCATTGTATAATCTCGACATGAAGGATGTAACCAAGATTTTGTAAAAACATTTTGATTTAAAAGAGTGTCCATGGAGTTTCTTGCCCATTCTTCTCCATAGGATCTACCCTTTCGAATGGGCAACTACTTTCACATGTTATTATGCCCTGTGACTGAGACTGTAGCTTAGGTTATTTTTTGTGTTTTGACATTCAAAAGTGCCTGTAATGGTCTAATTGAAATAAATGCTTTGAGTTTGAGTCATATTTTAATATCTTTAAAATGCTGCAAATGATGCTTAAATAATTTGCAATAAACAACAACCCGACTTGCCCAGAAAGAGCGAGATGAGCTGGACTCGTATCTAAAGGGAACGAGGAGAGAGAGGCCTTAGCCCTGCAGGGGGACGACAAGGGCTAATAATAATTATATTTAACCTGAAATGTTGGGACACAATGCTTCCTCTCTGTGAGTAGTAATGGGGCGTAATCAACCATGCGGGCCCAATGCATAAACTGATACCTAAATGAGGGCTATCGTTTTTGAGCTCACCAGATGGCACCACTGGCGAGTAAGGTTCTGTCATTCCTTCTATTTTATTTTATACTTTAAAGTACCATTAACTTCATACAGAGTTTATTTTATTACGTATAACAACATAGTGTAAACTTCAGATACATATTTACAACATTGTCCATAAAACTAGCAAGCACGAAACATTTGAAAATCATTCTACCTCCAAGTACTAACAAATAAGATCCCAACTTGCTACTTAAAATCTTCAAGTCATAATTAATCAGGAATGCCTCAATCTTGACTATTATCGTGAATATCAGTAAAAATAAGTGATAAAAGATCGCGCAACACGCGAACTCTCTATGACATCTGACATTTCTGAAGACCTTACTCTACACGAACGCCTCTAGTGGCCAATTCATGCGCGATAGCTCCCATTGCGCTAAAATTGCCTTGATGTTAAATCAGATCTTGCACTATACTCTGGAAGGAATATGAGTGTGCTGTATTACTGTAGTTAATTCACACCTAAATAATTCCTTTACTTAACAATTAATATCATTTTATTACCTTTAGGAAAAATATGCGTCCAACGCCGTCTGTTACTCGTCAATTTGACAGTAACGTGTGAAGGGTCGAACGGGTTGATAAGAGCCCGCCCCGTCCTGATGACAGGCTTGTGGGACGAGATTGAGCTACGAGGCGAAAGTCTGTTGCTTGAGAGGGGCGAGTCCGTCGCATCACTATTTGTGTCGTAGGCTCCTTGCTTATCTGTGAATTAATGATTATGTGATATATTTGGGTGCTGTATGTAATTTGCTAGATGTCAAATTTCTTAATTTTAAGTTATATTAAGTTGACGTCTAAAATTGAAGCGTAAGCTTACAGCTTACAGGTACTATAGTCATTGTAATTCATAAGCGCGCGTTTTGTAACTTTTATTTTATAGATGTTAGATTTAAATTGCCACGTTTGACGCGCGATCGCCTCTCTCTCTCTCTCTTCTTCAACCTTTGGCCACCCAATGCTGAGTGTTGGTCTCTTCCAAATCTCTTCACTTTTGGACGTTTTGTGTTATGGCTGCTCTCCCTGTCTTCCAAAAACAAAACAAAACAAAATTGTTTTTTTTTTATGATTATTTTTTGGAACTTACTGCCAGTAGCCAGTATGTCTGCAACCGTGTGATGTATATCTGGATCCGACATCTTTCTATGATGCAAACTGGACGTGGGTGGACTCCTTCGACTGATGCCTTCTAACCCAGCCACGGATGTCTTCTTAGTACGTGTGACTCTTTGCACGCTACACAAGACACTAATAATGGTTATTTCTGTATAGAAATAATAATCACAATATATCCATATCGGGAGTTTCGGTTCGATTCCAATTCGAGAAAGTGTTACTAGAAATCTCTCAGAAACAGGCTGGAGTCTGGGTTTCTGTCCAGTTGATGGCAATAGGCTCGCCCCCTTTTATATGGGATGTAAACAACTGGCGAAATTTGGGTGTACTACAGGTACACTTCTGCCTTATCCTTCGGGGTAGACAGGCGTAATATTATGTTATATTAAATCCATTTAAAGAAGGAATGATACAAGTTAATTAATTTGCTTATTACTTTTGAGTATCTCTAGATATCGAAGTACTAACTTAATCTAATGACATGCCAGTCAGATCGACGTATAGTAAATGGAAGTCTCACCACGTGCTATGTGCTAAAGGCAACTGGAAAACCTGAGCGTCATACGCGTCATAATCAAATATAGAATTATGCATATATTCATCCTCCTTCAACAGGTTCCCTTTCCGCTCGTCTTCGTACATTTTCCTCAGCGGCTCTTGACTTTTCCTCGGCGGCAATTTAATTCTAGGAATGAAGTTTGAATATGCAACCTTTTTGTTTGTGGAATAGAATGATAAGTTGATCCAATGTGGCATAGAGTAATCGTCTATAGAGTTGAGATTGTTGTCCTTGTTGTGGAATTTGAGTAGTGGTACTGCATGTAAGGGTTGCTCCCCTACACAGACCAAGTCACTGCCAACGCCGTTATCTATGATTCGTTGTTTAGTGACGTTGGTCAGTTCTCTGTCGACCTCAAAAACTCCGACGCCTGGCGTGATGACCACACTGAGTTGGCCGGTACGATCGAAACATCTGTCCAGATAGTGTTTTTCAAATACTGAAATACAGAAATGTAGGTTTTCAGAATAGAGGTCAGGATACTATTGCAAAACGTTAGACAGAGCCTCAACTTAATATTACACTTTCTCATATTCTGAAGCATGCCATTCTTTAGCAATTTTGATTTTACTTAGCATTTTTATAAGTAGAATTTATTTACCATTTAAACTCATGTTTAAAACTTCAAGGAAGTTTCCTTGAGCTGCTGTAGAATTGATGGCTGTTGGAATTTCTAAGTTTGGTCTTTCATGATATTGCAACACGATTTTTTGGTAATCAGTGAATAATCGTCTTAACTGTAGGAGAACATTTGACCAGTCTTCATATCTCTCGTTCTGAACTGCCACCCTGTGCAGAAAATTAAATAATTCAAAACAATGCACTAGGTTCCGTGCCTAATATATTCTAGTAAATAAAATTTCACATTTGGGCTCACAAGCATTCGCTAAATACATTTGGCGCTGCTGTCTATGATTTGAAATTCTCAAGGACAGAATGATGGGACACCTGAAATTGTGTTCTGCATGCCTCAGGAATTGATGGACGCTAGTGATAGCGCCAAACGCCATGGACACGCTAAGACTCAGGGTCAAAATGATACTTGAGACATAGAAGTCCTTCTTTTCTGGAGGATGACCTAAACATAGTAAGAGAAAAACCAATTTTGAGCTTGTTTAAAATTGCTCCATCAGTTACCCTACAGCTTCACGGAGTAGGATAATTCCTCTTTTTATAAGTTTTTTTTTTCTAGGAGCATTGACCACATTATATTTATACAGTGAATTCAAGTACTAAAAACTAAAATTATAGTTCCAAATACCTGTAAAAGTCTTCATAAAATCTGCCTCTGTAATCTTTTTGCAAACATTCCTTCATGTGCTGAGGAAACTCTTCCAGTGATTTAGCTTTATAAAATGTTCTTGAGAATAACACTATGGTCACCTCATGATTGCTGCCATTTTTCTATGGAAAACAGGCACTTTTTATCAATATCTTCACCATTGTATTTGTAAGGACACTGGGCACAGTTGCATGGGAAATGCTAGCTACCAATTTTCCCAATCTCATTTTGTACCATATTTAATTTTATCCTTACCTTCCATTTTGCAAAAAGGTCTGCAAGAAATCCGTTTACCGCCTTTTCGAAATACAAGTCACCATGTATATCAAAGTCCCACATTTCAGAAGACATCTGTATGAACAGGTAGACCATGGAGGTAGAGGATCTGAACACGATCTTGGTATCTTCTGTGATGACTCCACAAGCTACTCTGTCACCCTGAGACCACATCTCGTAAACTTGACATCTTATGGCACCACCACAGTATTCAATCTTCTTGTTTAAGTACACACAGGTGCTTACCTAGAATATTATTATAGTTGGTATAACAAATATTGTACTACACTATTATTTTTCAAACCTTGCCCCGCACTACGAATTTCTCCTGTATTGGGAGTGCGATTATACTTTATTGTAATGTTGTTTTCATAGTAACAACCAGTTATCCAGAGTTTTGAAGCATTGGTGGAAGCGGCATTGTCAAGTCTGTCCAAACAAACCAAGCATGTTCCCATTTACTTGCACTAAGACATGTGATGACACTGATGCCTTTGAATCAGAAGTTGTGCACTCAACGGGCTCTCTTCACCACGTCGATTTTAAAGAGCACCACCATATTCAGACTGGCGGCGCAGCGATTCTATGTTCTATGGCAACAATTGTTAGTACATAGACACTACATTTTATACAACATCCTACAAAGTGAATTAAATAAATACCAAGCTATTCTTCAACCGCCACATTTCTGACCTCCCCATATACTGATCTTTGAATGTGAGCTCCACAGAGTCCAGAGCCACATCCACCACATTCACAATGTTCACGTAAACATCAGCAAATGTTCGCAATTGGAAAGTTGTGGCTATGCTCTGTTCCACACTGATGGTATCTGTGAAAAGACAAGAAACTTGTTAAATGAAAAATGAAAGTGTGAAATTAGAATTATCAAAAACATGTATTTGCACAAAATACAGGTGAATAGTTATAAAAAGTTGGGGACTTATATGCAATCCATATTTTGCTTGATTTTTAGGCATTCGAGATTAAAAGAGCCTTAATATGAATACAAAAAACCTCTTCTGCATTTATAAGACTATCTGACACATGTTTTTTATTGATTTAGATTTTACAAGGATTAAATCCTGATTTGAAAAATAGCAGATTCTATTACCTGGATTTGTAATTATATTTAATTTTCAATTTATTAGGCTGAATATTGCAAGGAGCATTCATCTTGCAATATTCAAGAATATGGAACAATAGTGTCAATGTTACTATAATGCTGTAGTTTAGCATTTGACCTCTTTATCTATAAAGATTATTATGAATGAAGGAACCTAATCGAAGTTGCCAATGATTCTTAGTGTTATTGAACAAAAGCCTTCTCTTTCCTTTCCTTTGGTGGGTTACTTACCTCTTCCACGTCCAGGTGCATCCACTCTGGTAACTTGTAGTAGCAGGCGCGGGTAATCATTTTCCGGATGATATATCTCAACAATATCCTTTTCTTTCAGTCCAGGGTAATCTTTTAAATTAATGATTAGGTCCAGAGCTACAATATTTTAATGACAATTAGTACAAGTTAGTAGAATAAATAATAGATTAAAACAATTGAGTCAAACACAGAGAAAAATAAATGTAGAAAACTAAAAGGGATGGCTGAAATATTAGCTGAAACTAAAGTTCTCAAAATTGGACTTGTTTACTTCATGGAATATTGCAAAACAACTAAACAAAACAGTTCTTTTTTTGATGAAGAAAACTGAATATTAAAAATAATACTTACGACTGAAGCTAGATTGGTGGACAATAAGCTTGAAAGACTTCATTTTTGAAGTCTTTCTTTTATTATTGGTTACGACACACTATTGGGATATTCTATTCCATGATCAAAATAATGGAGATGGTGTGCACATTTTAATTTATTAGTGTTAGAGATGAAGCCACATTAGCAACCCGTCCCCAGTAGCAAAAGAAAACAGAACAATTTTTGACAGTGACAGTTAATTGCACAGAGTATTTACATTTTATGTCTAAGGATTTTCTTTGGCTTGATGCATGGAACTGATATGTACTGATGTTTTTTGTGCATTACACATTTTTTCTAACTCATGAGAACACTAGATACCGTCAAACTTACTCGCTGTTGTCAGTGCCTGGTAACTATTAATTCCAAGTAATCAACAGACAAAGAGAGCGAGAAAGTATTTCCCTACCCAACCCATTTGTGACAGTTGCTGAAAATTTACCACCCTTGACATCATCTGTCTAGCCTTTTCCCAACTATGTTGGGGTCGGCTTCCAGTCTAACCGGATGCAGCTGAATACCAGTATTTTACATGGAGCGACTGCCTATCTGACCTCCACAATTCAGTTCATACTGGGTAATACGATAGACCTTGGTAAGACTGGTTGTCAGATTTACGGGCTCTGACTATCAATCTACCACCCTGGACACGAGTCTTTAAATAGACTCCGGACACAGATTTGCCGAAGCAAGGATTTCTCTCCCTGCCTTAGAGTAATAATTTAGTGTTGCCCCACAAACGATGGGACACTTGATATCGTGTCCGGCCTGTCCTATTATTTGGACTTCACAGGGACTGATGGACTATACTAAAAGTGCCAAATTCTTCGCCAAAGGGCTGATTGCTGAATTTAAATTGTCACCGACGACGCGCTAAGAAGAATAGACAAAGCTGATGTCACTGTCAAATAGACATTGACATGACGTTCATTCAGTGCAGCTGCAGCTGTTGTCAGTGTTTACGTGTAGTGCGGCTGAGTTTGAAACGGTGAGATGAAAAACATCATAACGGTATTTTTTAACATATTCTCTGAGTAACATGGTCCGATTAATAACACTAATAAGAATAAGTAAACTTTAGAAAGTGGCAGAGGAGTTACAAAATATCATTATGCATCTATCAGATTTTGAGAATGTTATTAGCAGCCTAGCTGTAGTTACAACGATTCTGCAGTTTTTATCTGGCGCGTAAGTATAAAATGACACATGTATGCATGTTTACATTTATGTGAGCTGTTGTGATTTCTTTGTTTAACTCCATTTACACCTGTTTTAGACTTGTGTGTAAACAATACGTCGTTAACCGAACGACAGCTGAAACCTCGTCGCTACCTTTTGTCTGCGGAGTGCTGTGGTAAATAAACCCAATTAAAATGCAATAAGTCTAGGTAAATGACTGAAACAATTAACCATTCTCATTTATTCTTACAGCTCCTGCCTGTGGTTTCTCTACGGATTAGTAAAGCATGATAACATCATAGTGTTAGTCAATACTATAGGCATAACATTGATGATATCATACACTGCAGTATTTTACATATATACATTTAAGAAATCAACCGTTTTAAAACAGGTAGTTGGAGCAGTTGCCTTAGTAATATTCATACTATGTTATGCTGTAACAGAGGATGATAAAGAAGTACTTTTTAGTACACTAGGTAAGCGTTTGTATTATCTATTGCTGATATAATAACACTTAAATTGTTATCATTATACATCCTCATCGTAAATTGTTTTGATAAAAATGACCATGTTTACACATTTTGTAATAACATCCTGGATGAATAATACAGGCTGGGCACCTAGAATGTATACAACTTAAAGTTGTAGAAGTATTTGAAGGTATTTTTGTGTATAAAGGAAAATTACTATATATTTTCATAATACAGTGCAACCTTAATATAACGTATGGACCTCAATATAACAACTTCCTCAATTTAACAAATCCTTCGTAATCCCCTTGAATTGTCCATAAGAGTCAATGTAAAATATACCTTTACATTGCGAACAACCTCTTTATAACGAATTTTCAACTATCAAGAAAAAGTGTAAATACCTCTAATTAATGAATTTTGTCAACCCAAAACCTTTATATAACATTCCCACCAATGTATGACCCTTAATCCTATAGTATGTGATTCATGTTGCAACAGGTTTCGACATGCTTTTTTTCATAAGACAATCGTTGTTGTTTGATGGAAAGTAATGTAAACACTGCTGCTCGTCACTATTGTTAATGATTCAAGTTGCTACGGCTCAGAAACGTAAAAGTATTTTTTTAATTCTTTATAACTAATTTTAGACCATCCTAACCTCAACATAACAAACTTCAGTTTAACAAATTACTTGATATAACGAATATTTACTTGTTCCCTTCCGATTTTTTATATCGAGGTTACACTGTATAATTTAATTCAAAAGCCTTAGTGATTTGCATCATAGCAAAAAAAAAATGTTTGCTACTTCAAAACATATATAGACACAAATATTTTGCTCTTGGCATTCAAGATTTATGACTATTTCCCTTTAGATAATCCAAAAAAAAGTCAAGACTTGTTGATTATTAATGTCAATATTTGAGATTTTATGGTCTCTGTTTTTGCCCCATTTCAACTAAAAACAAATATCAAACTAGTACTGCAAAATTTTACATCAAAATGATGGACAAAAAAAAGTTGTGAACATTCAAGCTACCCACCATATACAATAATTTAAATTGTATCCTAATAATACTTTTATTAAGATAAGCTGTTTCACATTTCAGGACTGATGGCTTGTTCCTTCACTATCCTGACAATAGCAGCCCCTATGAGCAAACTGCTGTATGTATTAAGAGTAAAGAGCACAGAATGTCTTCCCTTCCCTATGATACTGATGTCCTTCTTCGTGTCTATGCTGTGGTTTCTCTATGGTACCATAAAGGATGACAACTTTTTATGGGTATGTGGCTCTTAATCATTTCCAACTTGCTAGGTCTTACCTTCATTTGTTATTAAATAATTTTGTTTTCCATTAAATTTTTCATCTATTAAAGTGTTATTAATTTATCTATACTTATATTAGAAAGAGATATAGTTGGGATGTGTGAGGTAATCTCCAAAACATTTAATTTGATTTCAAAAATTCTTTCACTGATGGCTAGCTGCACTATCAGCTAATACCATAAAATACGTTTCTAAAATGCAGACCAAGCCACGGGCACAAGATAGTACTATTTTGTAGACATATTATTATTTTTAAATATAATTTCTCAGGTACATAACTATTCTAATTATTACTTTGTTCACAGATGACGAATTTGTTTGGTGCTGCACTGGCTGTTATTCAACTCTCTCTTTTTGTGATATATCCTAATAAATCGCAATCACCTAGCTCAATGAAACATCTTATAGCATAATGTCACAAATATTTTGGTTGTGTGAAAACAAACAGTGAGTTCTGCTGACAAATACTTAGTTCAATTTAATTTATCATTGACTTATAGTCCAGGTCTTTAAGGGGTTTCCAAGGCTGCTTAAGTTGGTTAGTGTTACTTATTAAGAGAAACTGATAAACTAAAAGACGTCTAACTACTATGATAACTTAATTTAAGTAACTAAAAACAAATAAATTTAATAAAAAAATAAGAAACTCCGCCACCAAAGGGGTGGTAGAGTTTCTTATTTTCTTAAAAGACCCGGACTTTTATTAAAAGTAGAATCATATTTAGTATTTATTATAAAATAGATCTGATCTCAAGAATTGTATTCATATTTATCTAAATAGCCATGACTTCTGTGCCAGTACCTTGAAACAATCAGTATTATGCTTGTACATAAAAAGGTTTTAATGTTATCTTGAATTTAGAATCTCAGATAATTTTCATGTTTTTGAATCTGCAGCTCAATGCCCTACATGACAAAGTTCAAAACCCACAGTAACCAAAAAAAATAGGACTGTTTATAATGAATCGTCAATCCAAAATTGACTTAGACTGAATAATGCTAAAGTAAATAGTTGACTGAGTGGTAAATTGTCTGAGATTCTGATTTGAAACATATGTAGCTAAAGGTACAAAATGTGGTATGGTTTAATAATATAGTAAAACAATCCTGTACAGTTACTAAGACAAAATAATTTATTTATTAAGTATATACAAAACAAAAAAAAAAAAACATTATAAGTATAATAAAACTTTCCAATGCTTACACAAAGTCTTTTCTAATATAATAAATAGGAATTTAAAATAAAATTTATAAACTGGTAAACATTTGTTTATTGAATAACACGTAAGCACGACGCCTACCAGATAATTAGTTCAGCTAGAAACTATCAATTGTGTGTATAAAAACGTTTTTACAATGATGTCATAAATTCAATAATCATGTCATTACAGAATTTATAAAATCATCAAAACTCTTAGGACTAACTTTCATATATGATGGATCTAAATAATCAGTAACGTTTTTAATAATCGGTTTAGGAAGACAGCTGGTATCAAAAGCGCACTCACAAAAAGGACGATCTTGATTATGCAGTGCACAGTTCCCCATGTCATTGTAACGAGTCATGGTGCCTAGCGACAGAACCTTAAAACGTGCACCATAGTGTCCTACTAAAGCTTCGAAATTCAATTCACTCGGCGACATATGGAAGGCAATGACAAAATACTTTTTTTCGTCCTGGTAATACTCGTGTGCTCTAATAATAGTGATGTACCTCAATTTTTTACACGACGTACAGGGTAATGTTTCGATGGAGCTCCTTATTTTTTCTAAATGTTCTTTGATTAACGATATGCTGTTGTCGGCCCTCTCTGTATCAGTATCGATTTTCGACATGTTATGGCAACTGCAGCAGTATTCACCAACACCTGCGTCGGCGCACGTCCTATTCGGTGACAACTTTTCCATGAGACTTGTACATTGCGGACATCCCTCTGACTGTTTTTTTTCAGTTGAATTAATTGATATTTTAAGGATATCGGTTAATGTTATATACACGTCATAGGGGGTTATTAAACGTTCTTGATTCACTTGTAAATTGTAATGTTTATTTATGTAATTCCGTCGAAACTCTACTGGGGTCCAGAGAAATAACATTGGCAGTCGATTGTCATAGTGAGACTCCATCAGAAATCTCATTTCACCGAAACTGGTACCCTGGTCACTAAAGAAGAAAACAAACGTATTGTTTAACACTCCAGAACTATTTAGTTTTTCAAAGAAATTTACAAATTCTGTGTCAGAGAGTTCTGGGGTATTATTGTAAGAAGCGTAGGTGTTCATCCAGAACATTCCAAAGAAACTATTGGTTTTATAGGAATCAACAAAATTGAGAGCGTATTCAAGCAAATGCGTGGCTGAAGGCTTCATTCCCGTACACAGTACTTCCCCAGAACAGCTTGTTCTTGAAAAGAACGACGGTCGCATGTAATGATCCGTTGGACTCCTTTTAAACCCACTACTCAAAGTTTCTGATTGTAAATCGGATTCTCCATATGCTGTTTTGTAGCCTGCATCTTTATATTGTTTCCAAATAAAATCATCTGCACATTTGTATAAATCAGATGTACAATTCGAGTAGATACTAGACATTCTTTTGCCAGTTAAAACCGACATTAAATTTTGAAATGTATTATTTTCAACCTAAAAATAAATTCAATGTTATTATTAAGTGTATTGCAGTCCAATATGGTAAAAATTAGCTTATGTAGGTAGAAGAATATCCGTCACACGGAATTCACGTCGAAAGACGGCCCATATCAAAAACGCACGTCGTCGTGTGCTACGACCACGTCCCGTAGCGGACACGCTACGACCGTGTCACGTAACGGATGCTCTACTACCGCGTCGCGTAATGGATGCTCTACGACCACGTCGCGTACCGGATGCTCTACGACTGCGTCGCGTAACGAATACTCTACGACTACGTCGCGTAGCACATGCGCTACGCAACATATCAACGTACCTTTTGATATGCTTTGAAATCCAGCCATTTATGGTCTTTTAAGTATTTAGTAGTACGCGGTAAGGTATCAAATGCTCTTGTCCTAGACATGCTATCAAGGCCTATCATAAGAACGTTCCACCGCATCTTGTTATCGAGTTCAGATTGTTCATTTGATTTTTTAAGTATTATATAAGCGTCTTTGTATACATATATATTTTGTTTTCTACAAGTAACTGTAATGACTTCTTGCATAAGCCACGCCTTTGAATTGTTTGTAAAAACTTCGCATGGGGTGTACCTTAAAGTTAAAAATGATTAACTATAGCTACCGGTCTAACCTTAGAATACTCAACTTTCATACAAAAAAATTACTCCCGGTGGTCCACTAAGCATCATAATCTTTATCTATGAAATTGTCGTTCTACAATAGGTACTGGCAATTTGAAATGTAATTTATTTTGCGTTTGCAAAGAATTCAAAATTCGATTTAAAAAAAATATGGAATTCCACTTTCAAATTCAGTCATTTGTTTATTGATTAGTGTTTTGTTTTGTTTTCACCTCATTTGAATCTTTTTTTTTTTTTAATTTATTCTTGACCATGGATACATGTCCTTCAGTCGTAATCATTAAACATACTACTCTTATCTATAATGTATTCATTTGAATCTTTTTCGTCGGTATGGTCACGTTAAAAATACACGAGTAATTATGGAATACAGTAGCAATGCGGCGCAAACGGCTCGCAACATTAACGACGTATACGGAACACAACAACGGTTCCGATCTGGAAATTTTGCTCTGATAAATAATTAACCCCGTGGTAGCCCGATAGGTAGGTACCTAATATCTGATTTAAAATATCATCTTACGATAGCTGATTGAGCTTATGTCCAGGCATTGTAGATTCACTAATATATTGATAACAGCAAGTAATGCCCTTTTCGGTAAATTTGTGCATTCGGAACTTAATTTTATCATCCTTTATGGTGTCTATAAATATATATCGTACACCGCACATATCATTTATGTTTGTGAATTCTTTGACTGAACGTTTGTACTTGAACGTTTTCGCATAATTTGGTATAAAACATCCCGGGGTGTTGATGAGGAAATCTTGTGTTTCTGAAAGAAAATTCGGCTTGGTCGTAGTTATTTTTACACCCGTCAACAAATTAACGAAGTTATAGAACTTACCTTTGATTCTGAAGTCTTCTATCGCTGGGAAGAAAGCAAGAGCAAATAAATAATAGCATTTAGTTTATCATTTTCAAGTAAATCTAAGATTTGGTATGTATTAGTACCTAATACTTATAAGCAATTATTTGAGTTTCTTTGCAAGGTTCTCGATTCTATTAAATCATGATTCAATTTTGAGGTGATATGAATGATTAAAATACATATTATTTTATTGTAATTATGTCTATGGTTGCAGCATAGTGCATACGAGTGGATGACATTTGTTTGTAGATTATACTACGAAACTGCTCTAACTTAGGGTTCAATTTCAACAAGACTAGCTTTTATAGTCTTAATGAAATTGGACTAAGTATTAGTTTTACATTATCAATTATCATAGAACTTACTGCTATCAATAATTGGAGGATCAGTCGCTACTTTGTAGATTATTTTCTTAGAGTTATAAAAGATGTGACGCAACGTGATCGCCAATATTATAATATTGAGAAATATAATCAGTTTATATAACTCATTTTTTTTTCTTCGAATATATCTCACTACTCTGACCTGTAATTTATAAAATTTCAGCATTGCCTGAAACAAAAATCGCTTTGAATTCAGTTTCTTCCTTATTTTTTGTAATACCTATACATACAAATCGATATTTGTACAGTTTTTCACGATTTTAAGTATTTTATAAACTACGTGCATATCTCATTCAATAAATATGTGTTATTTACTTAGATTCGTGGTAATTAATAGTTGGATCCCAGACAACCAAACAATGACTGCAGTTCAGGAATATTTAATTTAATAATAAAACCACCAAGCGACCTACCTGTGTGGCTGCGGCATTAGACTGTGTATTTTATTGCGGCTTCACTACTGCGTTTTATTTTAATTGTTTAATTAATCAAAGTTTACTTACGCGTTTATACGTGGGTATATACGTAGAGTGAGGTCGCCGCAATCGCACTCACCATCACCGTAACTATGTGTGTTAAAACTTGAAATACCATTCTTTGTAGTCACGGAGTCTGGATTTGTGCCCGGTTGATGGCAATAGGATCGCCCCTATTACATGGGACTTAAAACATAACTAGCGAAATGTGTGTGTACACCTCTGCTTACCCCTTCGGGGATTACGGGCGTGATGTTATGTTATGTATTATGATATGTACCTATTATGTTCAAAACAACCCTACCACTACCTTCTTTTATTTTTCTTCACTACCGTCGGTGCCATAGAGTATATAACCACTAGAGAGCTTATAGGCCGATTTCTTCTAAGTACACGACTCACTACCGCGGGCCGGGGGACGAGGAACAACGCGCGGCTGCAATTGGTCAGTTCAAGGTCAACTTGCATAGGTATGCATATCGTTAGGGCTGATCTATTTGATTAGGGGAAAACAGTCGATATCGATAAAATGGATTTTAACATTATGAAAAATACTCAATTAAAATCGTATAAAAATAATGATATTTAATCAAAAACAATTGATTACAAAAAACACGTATCCTGTTATTATCGATTTTTAAAATGAATTAATTTGGTAAATGTTTTTCGAATTCAGCTTTTAGGGTCCTGAACGTATAGTCGGTTAAGAGTAGATAGGTATTTTAATGCAGTATTTGAATTGAATAACATTTTAATTAATTTAAATTTTGTTATTGTCGATATCAATTTCGGATAGTAAAGGTAACAGCACAGGTTTCTACTATAAACACACAAAGGGAAAGAAAGGGATAAAAGAATTAGAATTGTCTAATGAACGAACGAGACATTTCCAAAAGACATCAACGCGGAAATCAAAACGTGTGCTATTTCACCCAACCACCATTTTAACGAGACCTCTGCGGTCGCTCCTTATCTGATTAAATCAAAAATAATTTTCTTACTGTTTACTTACTGGTGAAAAGTTATGCCATCATTTTTGTAACTAGATGTTTTGGAATGTTTCCCACACCACTTCACCGCGCATGAAGGCATTTTGATGCATTATAATTAATTGCATGAAAAGTTTAAAAAATTGGAATAATTTAGCGTGCACACAGGTCTAATACTTGGTCACAACTAAAATGGTTAGGTAATAGTACCGTAGCCTATATGTAGGCGACAAAACACTAATAGTTTTCGAGCATCGGGGCACTGTATGCGCAGTCAAGTGGTTATATAGTCTTTGGTCGGTGCCTTGGTCATCCATCATAAACTCTCTTATATTCGAAATTCTATACCATTCTAAACCATAATGTGATTAATTCTAAACTTTATGGCACTAACGAGTTTTAGTTATTACTCTAGTAGTCTCAAACGCTTAAGGCGCCGGCCAGCGAGTGAGTGTGTACCTAGATCTGGTAGGGTAGCTAAAACTTCCTGAACGTTTCCTTTTTTTTTCAAGAACTTATTGTTATTGATAGGGCCTGTGCTCCCTTCTGCCCAGAGATTGTGAATGGAGATGAGTTTTGATGCATTCTAGTGTCCTATAGGAAACCTCGTAACTTCTATGCAAGTGTGCAGGCAAGGCCATCACCGACAGTGCAGCTTGATAGTAAGGAATGTGCCGTAGTGAGCTGACGTCACCATTAGGTCGAAGCTACGCAGCTAGGGGCTTCATAAAACCATGCATTGGTTCGCTGGAGTATTGTCCCCTAGCATGCTGTGTCGCACGTCGCACCCTTCTGCGTGGTGTTTTCAAAACACTATCCCGCAAGACAGCTGCACGCGCACTTTATATGTGTAAAAATATGCTGTCAAATTAAATTATGGTATTCCTAAGCTTGTAAGAGTTGTAAGTACACGGGAGGAAATGAAAAAAAGTTTGAACCCCCTGAATTTTATTTTTTTCGAGAAAATATACCACAAGATACGTGCTATATTGTCGCATGAGCTAATACTGAATACCTACCTAGTTAAGTACTGTTGTTATCCAATGAGCTAGCATGCTTCACCGATCCATAATTTTGCATCCTTTTGACAAACACAGAGCAGGCGGTCTCTCCGATTAAGAGCACACTTACCTAAACCTTGATAGTTAGAAATAGTGCTGATTTTCCCAATAACGTAATACCTATCTGTCCGCAGTACCAATGCTTCGTAAGTAGTGTTACCAGGTGACAAAGTCATTGCCACAACATAAAATGTTTGAGTTTTGTCTTTGTCGTAATAGAAATGTATTCTGGTAACGTTTTTTAAAGAAGGCCTCGCACAACCCCAGCATTTTTGTGTGTCTATATTCATACTCATTCCTTGAATATATTTCACAGCCGCGTTAACACTTTTCAGTCCAATAGGGTCTTGAATAGTGAGAGGATACAGTTTGTGGCAAGTACACCACTTTTCTTGAATTTCCGCTTCCATGCACGTCCGATTGCTGTCTATCAGTTGTAACATCGAATGGCATTGCGGACATCCGCCTGGTGCTGGGACGCTAGAATTACTGCACAGAGATATTTTCTTTATATCTAAGAGGGTGCTATAAACATCATAAGGCGTTGTCAAGCGACCCTGGTTGATCACCAAAGCTTTGTATTCCGCAGATTGTTTTCCTTTAAAAAGTAATGGAGTCCACACAAATTTCATTGGCAGACGATCGTCATAGTAGCTTTCCATTGTAAGGCGGTGTCTACCGAAGCGTAAGCCATGGGCGCTCAAAAAAAAAATGAACGTGTTCGCCAAAACACCCGTGTAAATCAACTGGTTCATAAAGTTTTCTATGCGTTGGTCCGCGTCTTCCGGCCGACTGTTTTCATCGCGGCTAAAGGAGTTAATCCAAAAAAAACCGAAAAATGAGTCTTTTTTATAAGTATTAGCAAAGTCTACAGCGTAATCTAACACCTGTTGCCCGGATGATATTTTCCCTGCACATAACAACGACTTGTTAGAGCGATTATTTTTTTCATTGAGAAAAAATGGTTGCATGAAATGATCCGTGGGAGCCTTCAGAAATGCGTAGTCTTTTTTAAATGTACTTCCTAGGTTATCTTCACCGTATGCTGTAACATAACCGGCGTCTTTGAATGCTTGCCAAATGAAGAGGTAGTTACAGTCATCCATTGCAGCAAAACATTCTCTAATTATTGAAGTCATGTTTTTTCCCGTCAATGCTGCCATTAAATTGGGTAACGTTTCATCTGCAACCTGTTTATTCATTTGTTGTTAAGTTTAAAAAAAAAACAACAGAAACTCAATAAGAAGTAAAGTAATGAATGATGTGCCTACCTTATTGTATCCTCGAAAGCCAAGCCAGCTGTCTTCTGCCAAGTGACGGACTGTTCTGGGCATGGTAGCCAGGAAGCGAGGTAAAGACATCGATTGCATTCCTAGTATTAGTACGTTGTATTGGACTTTACAAGTTTCTGTATCTATTTCTGGTTTTGAGATTTGAAGTTTCCTACTGAAGGCATACATGTCTTCATAGATTATATGCGATGTATCGTTCTCATCAATTTCGGAGCAAATCACACGTACAAAATCAGATTGAAGAGTTATTATGGACTCGTCCTGGAAATCTGTACAGTTACTGAATCTGAAATAGCCATTATAGATAGTTAGTTAATTAGCTACCTACTTTTCTAATAAGTTAACTAACTATACCTACTCTAAGTTTTTAGTTAGATACCTACATAAACTCGCTAGACAGAAGTGCTGATCTATTCTGCGTAGCACAGGAACAAATACATACTTATTCAGTGTCGATGGCCAACTCTCAATAAAATTGCAGAGGAACCACAAGAAAAACACCTAGTTCCTAAATCCCAAAAGTTCCAAAGTCCCCCCAAGACGGGGAACATTCGTGAGGATTTCCGCAGATGATTTGTTATTTATAATAAACCAGCTGACCCGCCTGATGTCCTGTCCCAATAATTTCTGGATATCGACAACAGCTCCAACTATTTGGTCCAAACTATAGCTAGGAGCCATTCAGGTTCTACCATAGGTACAAATCAAAGTTTTAACAAAATCAGTCACGTCGTTTAGAAGTAAATGAACACATCGGATCTTTATACAATATTAAAAAAAAAAAAACGGTCCGTGAGCGTATTATTTATATTTGGTTTCATATCTATACTAATATTATAAAGCTGAAGAGTTTATTTGTTCGTTTGGTTGAACGCGCTAATCTCAGGAACTACTAGTTCAGATTGAAAAATTCTTTTAGTGTTGGATAGCCCATTTATCGAGGAAGGCTATAGGCTATAAAGCATCACGCTGCGACCAATAGGAGGGGAACTGCGACCAATAGGAGGGGAACATTAATCAAAAATGTTACGCAGACGAAGTTGCGCCGGTCACAGCTAGTATACTAATATGTTGACTTTCTGTTAACTTAAACTAAAACAAATCATATCAAAGCAAAACCTGGATCGGTAAGGTAACCCATCTGTGTCCAAACCTCGGCAAGAGTTACTTAACCTGGACTAGTATGGGAACCCATCCGTTTCCAAACCTTGGCAAGAGTTGCTTAACCTGGACCGGTAAGGTAACCCATCTGTGTCCAAACCTCGGCAAGAGTTACTTAACCTGGACTAGTATGGGAACCCATCCGTTTCCAAACCTTGGCAAGAGTTGGTTAATCTGGATCGGTAAGGTATACCCATCTGTGCCCAAACCTTCGCAAGAGTTGCTTAACGTGGACCGGTAACGGAACCCATCTGTGTCCAAACCTTGGCAAGAGTTGCTTAACCTGGACCGGTAAGTTAACCCATCCGTTTCCAAACCTTGGCAAGAGTTACTTAACCTGGACTAGTAAGGGAACCCATCCGTTTCGAAACCTTGGCAAGAATTGCTTAACCTGGATCGGTAAGGTAACCCATCTGTGGCCAAACCTTGGCAAGTGTTACTTAACCTGGAATAGTATGGGAACCCATCTGTTTCCAAATCTTGGCAATAGTTGCTTAACCTGGACCGGTAAGGTAACCCATCTGTGTCCAAACCTCGGCAAGAGTTACTTAACCTGGACTAGTATGGGAACCCATCCGTTTCCAAACCTTGGCAAGAGTTGCTTAACCTGGACCGGTAAGGTAACCCATCTGTGTCCAAACCTCGGCAAGAGTTACTTAACCTGGACTAATATGGGAACCCATCCGTTTCCAAACCTTGGCAAGAGTTGCTTAATCTGGATCGGTAAGGTATACCCATCTGTGCCCAAACCTTCGCAAGAGTTGCTTAACGTGGACCGGTAACGGAACCCATCTGTGTCCAAACCTTGGCAAGAGTTGCTTAACCTGGACCGGTAAGTTAACCCATCCGTTTCCAAACCTTGGCAAGAGTTACTTAACCTGGACTAGTAAGGGAACCCATCCGTTTCGAAACCTTGGCAAGAATTGCTTAACCTGGATCGGTAAGGTAACCCATCTGTGGCCAAACCTTGGCAAGAGTTACTTAACCTGGAATAGTATGGGAACCCATCCGTTTCCAAACCTTGGCAATAGTTGCTTAACCTGGACCGGTAAGGTAACCCATCTGTGTCCAAACCTCGGCAAGAGTTACTTAACCTGGACTAGTATGGGAACCCATCCGTTTCCAAACCTTGGCAAGAGTTGCTTAACCTGGATCGATAAGATAACCCATCTGTGTCTAAACCATGGCAAGAGTTGCTTAACCTGGATCGGTAAGGTATCCCATCTGTGGCCAAACCTTGGGAGATTTGGGCAACACCTTACCCATCAACATCGGCAAGTTTCTTACTAATTTATTGCATCGGGCAAAATTGTTTTCAGTTATTCCGAGTTCCGACTAAACTACGACTGGAACCTATCACAGAAATCGCGTAAGTGGCTACTAACTAAATTAAAAAAAATCAATATCTTTTTCGTCTGTAAGTCGATTTTGATGAAATAAACGCTAAATGTTACTCACAATATTGCTTCTTATTTTTTATTATTTTAATTTTGAATACAACGTGTGGTTTTTACGTGTTGCGTGGCCAAATGAACAAACAAACCGACAAACAGAAAAAAATCTAAAAACTGTTTTTTTACGTTCTATTATTTATTTCCCGTAGGTACCTTCCAGTATATTTTTTTGCAAAAATCTGTAATGTACAGACACAGTAAGTCTACCATTTTATTATATGTATAGATAGATGAATAATATTATCTACTCACAATAATTTTACATGTTCGTGTGGGTTTTGCAGACTGTCAAATAAAAACTTATGGCAACATTGAATGCGAATATCTTTCTTAGTGGATTTTCTCAACTTTAGATATTTTATTCTAGCTATTACTTTATCGTCATCATATTTTCGCAAAAATACGGCTCGTTTTCCACACATATCATCCATAGTTTTAGTTCTGTTTTGTAAATACTTCCTGTATTTGATCATAGTTACGGGTATTTTACATCCCGGAGTGTCTATCAGTCCAGCTAAAATGGAAAATCAATATTCAATATCATAATAATAATCAATATTCGTGACGCACTGTTTTATTATTAATAAAACAGTGCGTCACGAAGTGGGTGCAAGAAGACGGGCGTCGTCGCCGAGGGAGGTCTAGAAAACGCTGGCGTGACGACTTAGAGGCGTTTGTAAGTGATTGGCCGGAGAAAAGAGGAAGGCTGTGGGGGAGGCCCGCTGTTTTCGCCAAAGGGCCAAAACAATTGTTTTTAATATTATTAGTAATATTTTTATCCATGCTTCGTTGCGCGTCGGGGGACCGCTACAGTTAACAGCAACTATTCTTTCTATAACATCATACTATATTTTTGCGGTCCCCCGTCTTATTGAAAGTTTATAACGTAGTACCTGGTTCCTTTTGTTCTTCATCTAGAACATTGTAATCATTTTCTTCGAATGGTTTCAAGTCTTTGTATACTTCGTCCAATGGCACATGCGATAGCGGAGTCCCAAACACGACGTCATCGTCGGTTGGTTTCAGGGGTTCGTCACTTTCGTGCTTGTAAATTGTATACCAACACACGTAAGCCACTAGTGTAATAATAGTTACGGTTGTAAAAACACCGATTTTAATTTGTTTCGTACCGTATTTCCTTGATAACTTTCGAAGTCTGGAAGTAAATAGGAACCTTAGTTCATTTGATGCTGTTATACCAATTTTTGTGATGAATGAGTTAGTTTCTTATTCTTTGCTTGTTGATTCCACCCAAATTCTATCCGACTGACTATGTAGCCATCTGCATATAGCTCTATCATAGGCTTCGTTTTAATTTTTATTTAAATGCGGATAGGTGTTCAATCAGAAATGGAAAAAAAACTCACTAACCTTGCTATCGGAGTCAGTAATATTTTCAATATTTTTCTGAAGAACACACGCACTTTACTATTTTTCCTTTCCATTTTAATTAAACCGGTTTAAACGACGTAGTTGTAACTGTGCAGTCACAAAGATGATTGTTGTTCAATAAAGCCGAATGTTTGCCCGCATCAAGCACGCGTCGAAGGCGTTTTGTAAATAAATACTGGCGGCATACTATGACAATAAACATCCTTCACATCGTACTAAAGTAAGTATTCTTTACTTATTGACATCTTTTAAGTCGTCTCGTGAACATATGAGCCGGAAACAACTCTACTGTATGGCCCACTGGAGTGTCATGTGAGGAAATACCGAGTCAAGAGACGCTGCAGTAAAGAAAACCGCATTCTTGGCGCGCTGTCTGTTCAACGGCATGGCGCAATGGCTAAGCAATTGGCTGCTGCGCTGCGTATCGTGGGTTCGATTCGCGCACGGAACAAATATTTGTATGGCGTACAGGTCGTTTGTTCCGGGTCTGGCTGTTTTGTTTATGCAAGTTTGCAACGCACCCACGATACAGGAGAAATTCCTAGTGTGCGGCAACGCAATTTTTCTTTTATATACTTAGGGTCCGTTTCCACCAAGTGGAAAAATCCTTCATACTTTTTTGAAGTCACTGAATAAAGGATTGTATCAGAATTGGCTTTAAGTATAGAGTTCGAAGCAGACATTAAGCGTCTGCTCGAGGATGTGCGAGCGCCGAATTTTATACTTAAAGGCAATACTTATACTGGAATAAAGGATTATTCAGGGTCATCAAAAAAATTTCACTTTTTTCAGGGTCTGTCCTTTAGGCAGCGATTGAAGAAGTCCATCCCGTAGACGGAAAATGCCTCAATGTTTTGGCCTCATTTATTGCTTGGTCCATAACATATGCCTATATAAGTATGTAAGTACATTGGACATATTATGATGTATGTAAGTATAGCGTTTATAATTTATATTTTAAGTTCATCGCAATGTTTTGCAACAAATCGTTCACTGTTAAATAAATAAAATAAAAATAGCATTTATTCTACCACAAATATTTCCCTCATACATGAAAATTGAATATCATTGTTAAAAATTGACTTTCGTAAATAATTAATAAAAATTACTAAACTAAGAAATTACGTTAATAAACTTGAGTTTACTAGTTTACTTTTTTAACATTTTAAATTAATATCATTATTTAATAAAAAAAATGTAATTATTTTCATGCGTTTTTCTTTTTTTTCCCTTTTTTTGTTCTAATTTGTGGAAGTCGCCTCTTTGGCGTAGCCTTCCCAGCTATCTCGGTCTTTAGTCTGTCTTCTTCAGTCTGATCCACATCTATCCTTAAATACATATGTCCTTCCATCGTTTTTTCGGTCTACCTCTGCTTTTCGTCCTTCTCTTGGTACCCATTCTGTCAGTTTCTTCGTTCATCTGTCATTGGTCAGCCTGCACACATGGTCTGCGTTCACTATTAACGTTGTACAAAAAAGAACAATAAAAGTATATAGGTATTGCGGAATGAAATCCTATTTATGGATCTGGGAACCCTATTCAAACCATGATACAATTCATACGAAGACCACGTAAAAGCGACATCTAGTGGTATCTGCGGAACTAAATCAAACCGCAAGTAAAGGAATCTTCAAGCTACTGTTACTTTAATGTACATTCAGTTGTTTCCTATAGATGTCGTAACTGTGAGTTAAGTTACAAACTAGGTATAAATGATTGGAAAAGGATTCGAAAACTGCAGGATATTTATAAATGTACCTACTTAGGTAGATATGTTAAAAAGTAAAAAACGAGTAGACAATACCTACAAGACAATGTCTTTCGAATTCACATAGCTTACTTAGGAAAGTTTTAAGTTAAGACAAAAGATTTCCTAAGAAGATTCGCACAGGATTTCGTAATACTTAATAGGAAATTTTGTGGGAAAGTAATTTCTATATGATGGAGAATCCTATTCATACATTCAAGAGAAATTAAAGGGTTAGGTAGTTATTTAATGAAATACTGAATTTTATAATGAAATTAATTTAATAAATACATTATCACATTCACACACATAACCACACTATATTACAATAAGTTACACTTGACTGCGCTTAGCCAGGTAAGTTCACACAAAACACAAGAAACCTAAATAAAAATCTTAATTATACGTTTTTATAGTCTGTGGAGTACGAAAATAAGATGCCTGTGCCAAACGAATGACTTTCGTGAAAAAAGGTAATATTTACAACCATTTTGAGCGGGATTTTAGTAAAAAATATTCTACGCTTCTTCCTGATCTATTTCTAATTCACAAGTTGTTAATATTCATGGGCTATCACTCTTCAGTCTTGTTTTATACGTGGCTTAAATATATCTACTTAAATTAAAGTTTTTGTAAATCATATTCATTTCATCTGAGCATGAGAGTATCAAAAGAAATTGAGACATTTTTTGTTCACCGGTGTCGTGCATAGGTACTTAAATAGTGAAACATTCTTATATTTACATTTAAGCTTACATTACAAATGAGCCAAAATAAAATTTTATTTTTTAAATTCCTTCTTCGACAATAAAACATTACCTATCCAGAATATTCGTCAAGTTTCCTCATTATTCTTTTTTGTACCTTAAAAATAATTGAATCAAAAATTTGTCAACGTAAGTTTCTATAAATGTTTGCCCGAATTTTTAAACAAAAAAAAAATACTAAATTGTTGTCCTAAAAACTTCCTATCGTAATTTATCGAAGCACTAATAAGCAGGAATGTTTACTGTTTACACAAAATACCTAGTGAGCATTGAGATCCAGCAATCGGATTTTCAACTTTTAATCGTGTCTATGAATGCATTGATGTTCAAGGCTGCGGTGGGGCAGGACATCCTGCAAAAAAAGACAATATTCATTTGATTAAGTTATTGTTGTGCCGTGTGTCGGCACTACTCCGGTGCCGTCCGGTGCCATTCGCCGGATCGTTTGAACACTATTGTTCGCGTAACGGCATCACTTATCGTATCGAATCGCTGATATGCAGAAAGCGACGGTCATTCATATTTCATATGTTTGGTCAAGTGGTCACCTAACAGTTCCTGTCAGAAATCATTATGGATTCCGACAAGACTGTACGTCACTATGATTGGTCAAGCTACATAGCACTTTTTTTGCATTATTTTCTTGCATTGTTGGTTTTTGAGTGCACGCCATATAAGGCGACCTACTGCTTAATTAAGGTCTATTATGATAACTGAATGTTTTGTCCAAACATGAAAACATGTGTAGATCTCCTAGGTACAACGCATCTTCTCTGCGTTAGTTTTTATCCAATTTAAGATTTTGAAGCAAATTCTGAAAATTTGTGATTTGACACTCCCTTGTTAATTTCGATTCCTCTATGAAATATGCAAACTACGAACGAACTAGTAACTCATTCGAATTTACGCAATAATGCTCAAACGAGTTGCTATGGGATAAATTACTTACTGCATACACTGCAGGCTATTTCGTCACTGTTGTCCCCGCAGCCGTCGCGGCCGGAGCAAGCCACGGCCGTACTCCTGCAGCGGCCGTTCCCGCAACGGAACGGACAAAAGTCAGCCGCACGCCATCTGAATACATATGGGAAACGTGTCAACTACTACCATAAAGGTCAAATATTTGGACAAACACCGTTACAGGTCGCACGTGGTGTGATTACGAAATGCAATGGCAAATACACCTAACAGCTTATAAGGTTTTTGTGGAAACCGCCTCAAGCTTAACACGGCGCCAGTTACTGTTAGAGCATTTGTCAAGAGTCGAAGCTTCCGAGTAAATTGACAAGTGTGTGGGTAATAAAAGAAAATGGGCTCTTTATTTTGTATTGTTATACACTATTATAGTTACCGTAAGACTGTAAAATCTGCAGAAGATGTACCCTTCCCTACCTTGATTGTTCGTTACACAGGTGTGGCGGCTCGTCCGAGGCATCTTTGCAAGAAATTATCGCATTGCAGAACTCATACTCGGGAAGACATTCCCCTGAACCGCAACGGAATGTATGACGTGGACACCTGAAGGTAACAAATTCGTTAAGAATTAGCAAAGCGGTGATTATTTTTTTAATGATCAAATTATGTTTTGTAATGGGTTATTATAAAAGTTCAACGGCGCCAGACTATGGTCCCACGGTTTTTCAATAACACACGTGCGATTCCACAAGATCATTTCTGAGATTGTAGATAGACTAATCCCTACTTGCGTGTTCTTATCTCCACCTATACCTATCTATCATCGATTTTGCTTCCAGTTCCAGTGTTTTAGGTAACCAAAATATTTGAGCATATCAAAGCTCCATTTTAAACGTCCTACTTTCATTTATCTTACGCATAAGTTTTAATGAATAATTATAACATTAGGATTTACGATGTACATAGATATGCTTATTTTCTATCAAACTTACCCTTTACGTCGCGTCGCCCGGCAGTTCTTCTCATCCTCTCCACCAGGACATTGAGGAGTACCGTCACACCTCGATGCTCTGGACACACACGGTGACCCAGGCCCCCCACATCTGAACGAGTTTGTGGAACAACGCTCCCCTGTTAGCTCTGAAAATTAAGATCAGGACTTAGAAGACCACTGACTTATGCTCGATGTATGAATATTGGCCAAAATATAATATCTTGAATTTGGTGATGAAATGCAAATGACTAAAGGCGTACCTACATAGAAAACTAACTCATCGTTTTATCGTTGTTTTATCGTTTGTACGGAATCGATTCGACGATTAATAAAAATAAGAAAAAACTTTTGAAACTTTAAACGAAGATAAAAATAACCCTAATTAATATTAAATAAGCCCCAACTACCAATTAGATATCAGGCTGTGAAGCAATGAGACACAATCAATTAAAACTACCACACGTAACTAGTTACTCTACTAACTAGCCAAAACGGTACCAAGTGAAATGTTAAATGATTATTATCCGCCAACGGAAGTCTCCTTCGGGACCACAGGTCTCTCAATTGTACGCGCATGTCATTTAACTCGATGTAAAACAAATAAACGACCATGGTTTTTGAAGAATCACCTATGCCATTAGTTAGTATTAGTAACGAAAATCACAGGATACTTTCCGAAAATGAGTAGGGCGAAATGGAGAGTTTGAAATGAAAATGAGACGAAACAATGAAGACGAAAGATGTGCGCAAAAGCAAAAGTTACAGAGTGCAGAGTGTACGAACCTTTACCAGTACCTTCACACTTTTCATCGGAACCGTCTGGGCAATCCTTGCGTCCATCGCACACGAAGTACCAACTTATACAAGTTCCTGTTGACCGGCACTGGAATAATAACAATGAACCGACTTATAATAAAGAAATTGTGTGGAAAGTCATCTAATGGAAAACCCATGACTCATTCCATCGTTTAGCATAAGTCTTTATTTGCATTGAAAAGCAATGAGCTTTGCCTTTCTGAATGATTTTCTTTTTCATGTTTTCATAATCTTCACCATTTACCTAATCTTTTAGAGAATATTGTATCAACTTGTTATATTTTCAATATTGGTTGTACAACTACTTTAAAAGTTTCTATGGAAAGTACAAATCATTAGCTAAAGATCATGCGTAAATCTGAACAGCGATTTAGTAGAAATTACAAATAAGCTACATTTAAACGCATAAACTACGACCGTTTCGTCGTAAGCTTAAGAAAACATATAAGTACTAACTTGGAACGTGTTTGGCAAGCAGCCTCTATTACGAGCCGAGCAAGCTGAAGTTGAATTTGTTCGGTACGTGCAGTCACATTTCTTATTGAGGCATCGCGTGTAAGGATCCACTTGTTGGCATTGCGGATCTGTAAGGCACGGCATTCCGAGAGAAGCAGGGCCAAGGTCGTAAACTGGTGTATCCGCACGGATGCGATGCTTGTCTGGAAAAAGTTGTCTCCTTATAAAACTATTCAACTATAAAAGACAATTCATTACATTATAGACCTTAAATATAAGATACCTTTTAGAGATGACTTCTTTTGATGTCCACCCTTATGAAGCTTGCCACCAGAATTAACTTGTTCCTTTGACGCACCGCCTTTCTTGTTGGTTTTCTTTTCCACGGAAGGTTGAGTTACAACCCTATAAATTGGCTGGTCATTTGCATGCAAATTAGCCGTCATTTCATCTACCCTTATCGTTTCATTCGGCTCGCCTTCTTTTCTAATCGTAACGGGTAATCGCTTCGCTGGTTCTACACTCGGCACTTTCATGACAGCTTGCATCAAGGGGCTATCTTCGTCAGTACTAAACACATCGTTTTTGTTTGTGTACAGAGGTAATTTGCTTGGCTGAATATCGTCAGAACTGCTTACAGAGAGTGGGGATCCAAAAGAGTTGACTGAACTTGATGTTAGTTGAACTGTTGGACTCGGATCTTTGTAGAGTGTTGTTCCGTTTGCAGGAGCCACAACTGCATCTATTTCTGCTACCACGGCTTCGGTAGCATAAGGCGGAATTTTCTGAGCGACACACTTGTCTCCTACTTGTTTGTAATAGCTGTTGCATGCACACCTTCCGAAAAGGTTAAGTATGACGAACTCGCAACGACTCTCCTTGTCCCATAAACGACAATGTTCGTTGCTGTAGCATACGTGACCGGGTGGTGCAGCTGAAATAACGAGATAAATAAAGCACGTCAGCACACGTAGCACATGCAGTTTTTTAAGCTTTAATGCTAAATTGGCTCACGCCAATTGGTCATTGAATAAAATACACCGAGGTATTTGTGTACTTCGTGACTGTTACAGCACTGAGTGGTTGGTAGCAATTTTCCTGAGGCTAGCCATACGGTCTACCATTACATGCTCTAATAGTTGGATATATACAGTTTTAACTCAACTTTTATGTATCCAAATGATCATGTCATTGGAAAGCGTAGGTATTGTTGTCGATTACATTAATGTAAATGTTTTAAATTGTTACATTGTTTTCCCATGCCTGGTTAACACATAATGACTTCAATTTGATGAAGTGTCGTGAATGTAAAATCACAAATGGTAATTTGATTGGCTATTATATGTTAATCAGGAACAGTAAAGCGCGGCACGCAACATCGCTAGTTATTTGTCGACCTACTCCTATCCATGACTGTGTCGTTATTCTTCATGAGCCGTTATTATATTATATGTATACTATTATTAGTCCATCCGTATTTTTATTAAATCAATTTTGTTTGAAATAACAAGTGTATTACTACGTCAATCATTCCGTTTTGTATAACTGTTTCCGAGTGGAGTGCGCGAAATAATTTCATGATTTGTTGCGCGCAACTTAGATTTGAACTTCTAACCTTTTCGCCAATCGAGATACAGGCCGAGATATTAAATAGTGAAACATAATCCACCTTTCATCGTTCAGAATATATTATGTTTGATTTGGATATTCATACGGTTAGAGGTAACAAGGTCAAGACATAAAATGTCAGCCTTAGTCTTGATCCAGATTCTTTATCGTACATATCTTCAGTATGGTGTCTTGGCATGTAAAGAATTTGTAAAGCTATACTTAGGAGTTCTCACAGTAAGGTTACAATACTCGCATTATATGCGATAATAAGCGCGGTTCACATGAGCAGACGCTGGTGGATTTGACAGAACAATTACTTGCTTCATTTTCTCACAGAGCTCTTACGATAAATCGCGGAAATAAGGTCTGTTAAAGCATCTTAACCATTGAGCCCAGCGAAGAGGAGATTATTAAGCAACAGCTATTAGGTTTTATTGGGCTTTTACTAAATGTGACGTATTAAGCCTTATATAGGAAATTACGGTATTTGTATAAGTGTGCCAGTTTGTTTAATAGCTGTTACAAAACATGCGCCCACAAATTCAAGTTTCAAATCGCAGAGGTGTCAATTAATGCCGCTGGTTTCAACTCTTTTACGATCTATTAAACAGTGGTAACAAACAAATGATGAATTGGCAAAATGAGGTACACAAACCAATTAACGAGAATTCGAGACACTTTTCCTATTCTATTGAGGTATTCGCTTACCCGTGGACTAATAAAGAATGAAGGTCAAATTCATGGCATTTCAACCCGTAAGTACTTACTTTCCTCTGGCCGCTTCATAGAATTTCACGGCTTATTCGTTATGTTATGATCCAATACAGTGATTTAGACCATGACTAGTATAATTTTCTATGAGAAATTGGGACATTTGGATGAAATTGAAAGTTCTATCGATATATTGATAACTTTGGAAATAATCTCTTGTCATGGCGATTAATTAATAAGTAAAAGTTTTAGGTATTTATTTAAATCGTTCATAAATAATTTGATTCAAGAACATGCTTTGCTTTATGATTTGCTATGACTCTTTTAAATAGCTTGTTATCGAAATAAGTAAGTATTTAAGTTTAACCCGAATAAACTGAGTGATTCATTGGGATTAGAACACATCTCAATTTCTCGTTAAAGTACCTACAGTACTTCTTTGAATAGTTTCAGATATTTGTAAGCTATATTGATCATATTGACCCACCCAATGTGCCAGCTCAGAATGGAGTATAAAGAATAGTAACTAATCAACGATTTAAACTTAAATTCTAATTAAAATTCACACGTCAATGTCCCACAAATTATTCGACGACGATATAAAAACCCAAATAGCTAACGAAATACTCTTCTATTAAATTATAGGAACTAAACAAAGAAAATATGGACACTACCGGCTTATGACGCCAATGACATATACCCTATGAAAAACTAATTGATAGCCACGCCACGGTCGTTAAACAGCCATTTGAAAAGTGTTACGAAACAAAAAAACAATGTTACGCATTTTTTCTTTTACCGATTCCAAGTCGTTATAAAAATTAGCATTGGGAAATGAAATTCAATTTATTTGTCGATGTTACCGCCTCGTTCTTTGATGTTTAATCAGTGGCTCGTAATGGTATTTCCCAGTACTATTTATTCCTTGTTCTGGTGGTTTAAAAAAGTGATGTCATAAGTGGTGCTGGTATGTACTAAACACTTAATCTATTGCAATAAATCTGGTGGTAGTAAACGCAGGCTGACATCGAATCAACCATTCGCTTGCAAATGTGAAACGGCTTCCTACGTACTATACATACACACTTACTTAAATTTTGATACAAGTGGGGAAACTTTGTTAGGGGCCGTCCTTTAATCACGTGAGGTTTGAAAAGGGGGGGAGGGGGTCAGAAATTTGTATTTTTTTCGTGGGACTAAATATATGCATTTGCAGCCGAGGCGAAATACACGAGAAATTAAAATATCACGAAAGCTTCTGCTTAGTCTATTATACATAATTATGTTACTTACGCGAAAGACAAGTGTGTTTCCGGAACTGAAGATGTCCATCGGAACATCGGCAGACCCCTTCGAGACAAGCACTGTATGCTACCTTCAAGGTACACTGCTCTGATACCGTGCATTCGGATCCCAGTAGAGTTGCTGCAAAAATAAAGAAATTCACAATTATAATTTTTCATTTGATGAAATTGTCTATGATAGCAAATAAAGTATTTTAACGAGAACTATAAATACAGACATACAAAACTGTCAGTAAATACATAAAAGCGGAAAATAATCAAAGTCACCGTATTCGCAAAACTATGATGGATCTAAGGAAAAAATAACAATTTTACGTCACGACACGGTTACAGCACTATTGTAAAAACTTATACTTTCTATTATAATGTACAAAAATCTTTCAAAATTCAGTTTTTAAAAGACACAATAAAAGTATTGTGAATATTGCAATAGCCAACGAGATCATGATTTACATAATATAAATATACAATCACATCAATTCGAATTTCTAATAAAAAAACGTTACCGGATTCAGGCTGAAAAAACGGAATGCTATAACTAACTAGACTGAAGGAGCGTTACACTTTGCTAGGAATCTAAACGACAGTTATAGATGCAGTAATATTAAGAATTGGCAATCAAAATAGTTGTGATAGACAGCTCAGGATAAACTACTGAAGCCAAAATAAAAACTTTTTTGCAAAAAAAACCGACTTCCAAAAAAACACTAAAAAAGTGGAAAATAACTTTACTTTCGGAAGTCGGTGACTATTGTTTGTTTCATTGACTTTTTGCCACCGACTTCCGAAAGTAAAGTTATTTTTCACTTTTTTAGTGTTTTTTTGGAAGTCGGTTTTTTTTGTGCAAAAAAGTTTTGATTTTACCCTTTGTAGTTATCGCATCACATACAAATCCTTGTCAAGTACATATCAATTTCGCAATTTCTTTTACTTGGATGACATATTTTTTCCAGCTATTTTGATTTCAAAATAAAACTGCTGAACCGATTTCGATGAAATTTCTATGGGACCAATCGGGAAGTAGATCCATTCAGATAAAAGAAGAATTTTTCAAATCGGTTCATAAATGACGCAGATATGACGTAACAAACACAAAAAAAACATACAACAGAATTGAGAACCTCCTCCTTTTTTTTAAGTCGGTTAAAAAAAAACAAAATTTTTCAGCTACAACAGCGTCTAGCTAGAGCAAAGTTAGAAAGCATAATCAAAACTCAACCTTTGGGATTATCTTTGCTAAGCTAAGGTCTAACGGGGAAATTTATTCATGCTTGCATGGCAAAATCAACTAGATAAACAGAAAGTAAGTTTTTATCCGAAATAGTATCCATGTCGCAAAAGCTGAAATTACTTGTAGTTAGGTAGGTAGAACAGATAGGTTGGTAACCTATGGACTAAATTAATGAAGAGTGGACCACTGGCTTAAACATCCGTTCCCAGAATAGAAGAATAAGATTCCTAATTCAAATTCTAAATCTGCCAGTCATCTGGCCATTGACAATACGTTTTAATATGGCCAGTTCCACCTCCTAGTTCTAGTTGTCTGGTCTACGTGCCCTAGTCTCTATGGTGACAGTGCACTGAGTGACGGGTTCACGACCCGAAGGCGTGTGCGACCCTATTTGATTTCAAGTTCACCGTTGTTGCTCCGTTTGTACGGGTGTGGCCGGCAATTTGCATCCAATGTATGTACATACATTTACGTTACTAAGTC
Organism: Standfussiana lucernea; assembly: GCA_964057025.1. Classification (NCBI taxonomy): domain Eukaryota; kingdom Metazoa; phylum Arthropoda; class Insecta; order Lepidoptera; family Noctuidae; genus Standfussiana; species Standfussiana lucernea. Next base: position 7,068,501 of record OZ059791.1, on the reverse strand, counting down.
ATAAACAATACTAGTATTAAGGCCGTTTTAAAATGATATGTTTATATTTAGATTCACAAAATGATAAAGCAGGATTTCGTTCGTGGAAGCAAAATGTTTATGCATAACACGACTTTCGAACGTTTAAACGATAAATAATAGAGTCACACCGACAACGGTTGGTATGCGAGCGGCAGTTTACAAGAATATCAGAAGTAGCTGCGATTAACGCTGTAGAATAAACATGAGAGATTTATTAACTACAGCCGCATTGATCAGTCGCAGGTTCTGGTATCAATATCTACATTAATGATACCATTAGCTCCATTCATAGATTAATACGGGAAATCGGTTATATAAACATTTGCATTTTTTGGAAGCCGGATATATTTTTCATGTCCAAACATCATTTCTCTTTGTCCGTTATTAATTAGTTCCGACGTTTTGCTCAATTTAATAGAGGGTAAACACACGTAGTTTGGCACTAAAATCAATTAATAAACATACGTGCCACCAATTTCATTAAAATCCAGTTTTAATTATGGTTGTGGTAAATCATTAAACGTATTTACACGCGTTTGCTTTTAGCGCGTACGCGGAGCGACGTCTCTGAATGGCTGTCGGCCTGCTACAATTATAATTCTTTTATATTTCTCGCGATAACCATCTACGACGTCTGACACATTAATCTCAAAACGAAGACCACAAAGAATACTTACATTTATTAGATTTGGCACGCTGCTGACAACCGTAAAAAGAGTGTACATGTGCGTGACTTTTCGATTTCCAATCCGAAGATTATAATCTTGTTATACAAAGTCAAGGTCGATTCGATACGTGTAATGAGTGAATGAAACGGTGTCATTAGCTGTCTTTCATTCATTCGATATTACACATCTGAAATTCACACAGACAGACGGATCTTTCCAGTTGAGTACAGTGGGAAGGCGACAGGCGGATAGATTCGAGCCTTTTATAGGAGCTAAGTCTATCTTTATAACGGTTGTCCAGTCATAGACGCCCTAAATCACCTTCTTTGTATATTGTACAGGAACAGTTATAGATAGTCGCAATTACACTTCATGTCTCTAGCACAAAGCGTAACTACACGTTCACACGGACACATGGCTATATTTGCAATTGTGAATTTGTAAGAAGTATTCGATAAGACAACTACAATCAGTCCATTCACATAACGGTGATGAAAATCAGAGAACAATAAATTATAGCACTTACCTACCTACACTACACTGTACCGACAGTGGGCGCAGTTATAATTTGTAAACAAAAGAACGCAGTTTTTCGGAAAATAACAATGATATGTTGAAGAACAATGCAGAAAGTAAAATCAGAGCAACAAACAATGAAAAAGCCAAAACAACAAAATAACAGAGAAATTACGTTGACGATGATATAGTAATTGTTAAACTTGTTTTCATGACTATGTGAGGTACCTGATTGAGACTCGCACAAACCAGGAAATCATGGCACAAACGAGATGAAGCCTCAACAGTGAGTGGAATAAGGCTGCCAATGATGAAGACGGAACTGCAGGGGTATACAGTGTGCTTTTTGAAGCTACAATGCTTGACTTTACATTATTGCGTAAGGCAACAAGAATCAAAAATAATTGTGCTGTGCTGAAGCCTTATTATTTTGCAGTAGCCGATAAATGTTTGACTACATTGAATGCAGTAAATACTAACAGAAATAGATTCGATTAAGTATACCGTATAAATTCCAAAACCAATTTTATATAAACGAGATATCTTAAAATACATAGATCTTGTATCTATATCTTGTATACGAATTTTATTTAAGATACCTTGTTTGATTTACGATACTTACTTACATCGTAAGAAATTGCACGCTTGTTAACTATGCATAACTGGGTTAATGCATACAAAATGGGCGTTTGTGCTGTTCAGAAAAAACTGTATGTCATGCTTACATGCATTGACATGGTACCCAGACACGTCTTAGTACGTGCCCCCATATTTTGTGTGTTAAAGCGGCAAGGTGACAAAATTGCTTGACATTTTTCTGGATATAATAAGCAACTGTGGCCTTTGTATTATATTATGGACGGAAATCCGGTTGTTTCACTGTCAGTGTCTAAGTTTCCAAAACAATGTAATTTTTTGTTGCTAGAAATTGAACAAGGAGTGACTGAATAATTACAATTAAAGTTTTAGGAAGATTTCGTTTCAAAAAGGTATATCTATCCGTTCCCTGTCCAATAACCCACAAATGTTTCTCTGCGCTTGTTTCACTGTTGTGTCTAGTTCGAGGCCAATGAACAACAGCCAGCAACTTCTTCTAAAACACATGGTGTCATATTTTCCACCATACTGTCGTAAATGCGTGTCATGCGAAACTAAACTTATTATAGCGCTTTCTATAATGTGCCCTTAGAAAGTAAGCTTCCCAAACGAATGTGCGTAAAATAAACATTAAAACTTCTATAAATATAAATGTTTGTATATTTGTCTTCAACTTAAAAGCAATAAACACCAATTGTGCCTGCTGCATACCGTTATTACAGAGAATCCACTTAATCGTTGGCGTATCTGATGCCTTCTGCATTTTTTTTGTCATTTCTTTACCCATGAGCATCATGAGATTTTGTTTCGGTGCGTCCTAGATATTGACCGTTGGTATTGTATAGTATTTAAATACCGGATGTGTTTCAGTAGCTAAACTTCTCGTTTTAGAGGCCTCATAAATGATTAAATATTTTCACGCTTTAAGAAGTGTGCCTAAAATATAAAATGTATAGGTGGTCCCCGGGTCCCGACTTCTGATATGTATGTAACCATTGGTTCAAAATATAGTCATATTGGACTCGTTATAAGCAAAAGGCACACGGAAGTAAACGCAATCGTAGTTTCAGAACTAACGTGTAGTAGTAAATAAATAAAATGGATAAGAGTCCCTACATTTCATACCCTCGAAGGATAGCGGGACCAATTTACGGCTGGCAAACCGGACGATAAGTCAGTCGAAGCTTGCCGACGGGGCCGCTCTCGTAATCATCAACAAGTTTATTTAAATTGGTACCTACCGCAAATAAACGAGATGGACATATTCACGTTGCGTCCATGCACTCAGCTTTAGACGACAAGGATTTATTAGCGTCATATTACCATTAAACTACGAACGCTGATGAGAACGTTTCGCTAATATGTTCCTTTTTCTCTGGAATATTTTGCTAATGAGCAATCAATGTTCCCCCAGAAGTAAATGGAGCAAGCAAAAAATAAATAATCCATAGATTTCATTTGTTTCTCTCTTTAAGGAACCCTGGAGCAATACATTTTTGACGGGTGGTTTGAAATTGGAACCTTCTTTGAAACAGTTTTGCGCCAGTTACACCAACAGAAGAGCAGAGGTTGTAGTCTGTAGACCTATATCCTCTTTCGATTTACAAATACTGATACCTTTAAATATTGATAGATTTCCTAGCTTGCACTCGTTTCTACAGAACTAAAGTTACTATAATATTCTGGCGCATAGCCGCGGTTCTATTTTTGGACAGCGTTCTATACATATATTATTAGCACTAAGCACTGTTGGAGGTAGTATTGGCTTATATTATGGATTTTTATCACCGAGAGCTTTGGAATCTACCTACAACAATTCTATTAATACTTAATTCAGTTTCGCCTAACCTTTTCCTGGATAAAATGGGCACAATAAACGTATACGAGCGAGAAAAGCAACGAATATGGCTAGAAAGGGGATGAACATTGAGATGAAGGCTCATAGAGATGGACCCATGTAAGAAAAGTTAACCATTACCAAAAGCAAATAAAATTGATATGAAGACATGCTGCAACGATGAGGATATCGAGAATATTATAAAGGTTGTAAATAGACTCTTAACTTCTTCCTGTCCGTCTATGCGATATTTTTTTTTTTTGTTTTGGACTATACCTGGGAACCATCCATTATTGTTATTATGAGCCTGTTGTGTCCCACTGCAGGGCAAAAGCCTCCCTTCCTTTCTTTCATTCTTCTCTCTCTAGAGTTATTTCAGGCCAATCCTTTAAGTAGCAATCCAGCTCATCACGCCATCTTCTGGACCTGCCGCGTCGCCGATTCCTGTTATTTGGAACCCAATCTGTAGATATTTTCGCCCAATTCTTATGCGACATGCGGCGTATATGACCTGCCCAGTTCTATTTTAATTTGGCGGCTGTGTAGCCTATGTCTGCAATTTGTATTTTGGAACGAAGTATACTTTCTTATACGGTCTGTGATTTTGACTCCGAGCATACTTCGTTCCATTGCTCGCTGAGAGACCCCGAGTGCGGACTTTTGAAGTTTTGTTAATGACCACGTTTGCGCTCCATAGGTGAGGGTGGGCAGGATGCACATGTCCATGAGTTTTCTTTTAAGGGAAAGTGGAAGTCGTCTTTTCATTAGGTACTTCATCGACCAATAGCTCCTCCAGGCGTTTACGGTGAGTCGAGCCACTTCTTTGCCTTGTCTCGCCCTATTTGGCCAAGATAAATGTACTCATGGACATACATATTCAACCCCCATACCCCCTATGTCTACTTTGCGCTTCGTGCTGTTCGTCATTAACTTAGTTTACGTGATGTTCTTGTTAACTCCGACCTCGAGGCTGTCTTAGTTCCAACTTTATCGCAACTTTTTTTTTTAATACTAGTTTTTAAGGTTATTAGTTTACTTTTAATACCTCCATGACCCGTTTACTCAATGCATCCATCAGCAAAATGTTTTGAGTGCGTTACATTGAATTTTACCGTAAAACGTGATTTTTTCACCCAAAAAAAAAAACGTTTCTCAGCAATAATTTTTGCGTAGGGTTACTTAGTTTGAAGTACAGAATGCTTGGTAGAAGGGTCCGTTTACATCTTGTATGCTCCCAGAAGGCAACAATTCACATACATATTGAGTTCTCTACCTTGAACCTTCCTTTGTTATTCAGCGATCCCTTTAACCTTTAAGTATAATTGAAGTCCAATCGTGTAATTAGAAAAATGTTTTATTACCTGAACTTAAATCTTAAATAAATAAACCAGGAAATAGCGTGAAAACAAGACAATTTCATTTAGTATCGTGGACAATGTGACCAACCATCGAATTATTTTATTTTAACGACGATGTAAACACTGCAGTATACATTAAAACAACATAATATTTAAATAACGAGAACGGTTTTGCAGTCTCCGCATCTTGTAAAGAGGATTGGTAAGAGCTCAATTATTTCCAGCTGACAGATGGACTGTCAAGCTATGTCTGTGTCTATATCAAACGGTTTATATTTCTGTGTTGTGCAGGTGATTGCTCACGCTTGGCACACTGACCACGAGGAAGTTCGAGATGACAAGCTGACGGCTCGCATCTAAACCGACACACTGTTGCCTTTCCAACGTTCAATGTCTTCCTATAATGACTTCCTTGATTTGTAGGATGCCCTGTTGATTTTAATATGACTTCACCTCAGACTATATATGTATTTGCATACTATAATTTATACAACAGCCAATAAGGACGACTAAATGATCAGTTAAATAATTTATTGGTCCTGTACCGTATGTTGTCTACATGCAAGAAAATGAATAAAACGGCGTCTTTTACGACTTCGATGAATAATTCTCTGACGCATTGTTCCTCACAAGACGCGGCCACTTTAGTCTTCTTATAAGGGCAAAGCAATAAAATTAAGTAAATAATTCCATTTATTTCACACACGCATTACGCACCAAGAAAGGACAAGATGGGATATTATGATTATTGATTACGCTGTTAGTATGGCCGTCGGTCTAGCGGGCCCTCTGTTCAATCCTAGTTTGAAATGCCGCCTGACTGGACCCGTTGGTCCATAAAGTATGTTACTCAGCGCATCCGTGAGTGGATCCTCTTTATAACATCTATCTTAACCTCTAACGCAAATTAAACAAACCTAATAAAAGTCCGTTATATATAAGACTCAAGGTATCACAGAACCCATAAAAGCGAATTTGGCTCAGTCCTTATTGGAAGTAATACGCAACATAATCGGCGAATGAACCGTTGGAGGTTGTAATCCACATGATACAGTTGTCCGATTTGGTCCCATACTTTTGTGCTAAAGAAAGTGAGACGAGCGTGGGATTATAGGACTATCGCAATAAAAGATCTGAGATATTGTACGATAGCACTACGTTCACTTCGTTTCCAATCGTTCTGAATCCGTATCGTGGAACCCTGCTTGAGGTGAACCGAAATAGGATGATTCTAGTTCGATAAAGTCTAGACAAAATGAAATGTAATTATTTTTAATATTCGAGGCAAACGTTTTGGCCTCGTTAAAGTGCTATTAATATCTACAGATGATGATCTGTGAGAATTATTTTAATAGTTATGCGAAATACAGTGAAAGCGAGGTGTGAATGGGGAGTGGTTTATTGTTCATCCGTTTTCGGTCACTCTTTTCACTATTATAATAATGATACAATGAAACGAATCTAAATAAAGAACCCTCTGTGCCTTAACTTAATGGTAATTGTCGAAGTCGGTAAATAAAATGACAGAACGTTTACAAATTACGAATGGAAAGCGAAATTGATTTTCGGTACTTAATACAAAAGTTAATGTTGATGTCCTATCATGAAAACAGAAAACTACCGCCATTACTCGATGGCTATTGATCATCCAAGTGAAAGTAATTTGTTAGTCTCACCACGGAGTTAACCACACGAGAGTGATTAGGTAAGGTATTGCCAATGAGAGGTGAAAACCGCGATCCAAAGTGCGTCAATTACGCACTGTGCGTGCGTGTGCGCAAGGAAAAAAGGATAGAATGGAGTTTTAAATGCAGGCGATATAAAAGCGTCATTTACTGGATGCCTCTGTTCGCATTTTCCGATCAATACTGAGTAGATTTTGTTAAAGCTTTCACTAGAACTTCGCTGTTTTATCCAGCCTATTCGTAGGAAGCCACTTCTTCTTCTTATTCTGTCGATGGCAGTCTAAATTGAGTTGGCCCAGAACTGGGTTACGAGTTTGGGGCCTTCCATAGCGGCCATCAGTTCCTGTAATGAAAAACAACAAGAAACGCAGGACACGAAAATAAGTGCCTTATCGTCTGTGGAACAGCACCACATTTACACTAAGGAAGCCACTGGCAGGCTAGCTACCAATATATTTAAAAATAAAAGTGTTACTTACATTCAAGGCAGGTAGAGTTGTCAACTCGCGCGTAGTACGGCTGACATGCGCACACGCCTCTCTCGCATTGCGAGTTAGCGACACCACAGTCGCTTTTGGCCCGACAACGAGCGCCCAGGTACGATGCCCGGTTATCTGCCTGCACTATCTGAAACAGAAAGGTATCTTTGAATTTATTCTTATAGGTAGGTGGAAAGACGAAAAAGGCCATGGTTATAGTTCCTACTTCAACGTAGAAAAAAATCTGATTCTGACTACCCTGAAACGCCCATTCTCTAAATATGCGGCTAAACTGTTTCCTTTTTTTTTAATTGGCTTTGTTTTCGAATTATTTTAAGAATCCATTAATATTTCGATATCACCATCCGTCAAATACATATGTATTAGATGTTAAAATAGAAAACTCTTCAAGGGCTGAAGACATCGCAACTTCAATATCCTGAACATAAAAATAATTTACATCTAAACCACTAAAGTCACTTCCACTTTTAAGAAAAATTGTACCCCGTCGTAAAAAATTACGGCCTGTCGACGAACACGGTTTTTACAACTATTATATTTCCCCGCAAATTTGCTTTGCATTTGCATACCAAGGGAACTTACCCCTCGCTATGTTTACAATGATCGTAACAACGCAAGCGTATTAATCACGTCAGGCGTAGATACGCAACGTTTCCAAGAATGCGCCTCAGTCCTCACAACCTTCAAAGTATTTCGTGGTTTTGCGCTATTTTTATATTTCACGCTGGATATTTTTACTTGTTAACTTACAAGGGCAACGTTCTTGTGTAAACTTACAAGCCGACCTTGGCAAAGAAACATCCTTTATAGCAGCACGTATGCACTAATGCGTGAAGAAACGAATGCGTTTTAGGAGCGGATTACGATTCGTTCGACTTCGTTCGTGTTTGTGTATTATGTCATTGTTGCAAATTGCTATGACATTCCTAGTTGTAACATTGTCTTCGCTTATATGAGGATGTCCGCTCCGCCTACGACGGTCATACATCATCCACGATATATTTCTGACAACGAATAATTAGGTATGTATCCCATTTACTAACTTAAAAGAAGCTATTTCTGTTCTAACACGGATCGGAGACGAAGCCGAAAATGACATCACTGTAAAAAAAGCCAATATGTCAGTAAGTAAACGTTACAATGTAATATCGACCAAAATTAAAATTTTATGAAACGTTTCGGAATCGTTGCATTACTTATTCAGGTTTCGGAACATGAAATTATACAGAAAGGAAGAAGGGTCGGTCCTACGTCAGTATTTAGGTACCTAACATACTACATAATTCATGAGAAAAACGTTTTGTGATGCTATCCCGTTGGGAAATGAAAAACGATTCACTTTGTACACAGATTACGAATGTTTGATAGCAACAAATCACGTACGATTGCTTGTCGAGAAGTGCCTTCGTTGTCTGCTGATAATTGTATACAGTCTCGTTAGAAATAAAGTAATTATTTTCCTTCTTCTCTAACAGACACATTGTGTTCTCTATAGTGTAGTGATTTAGTGACCCAATTCCTGTGCAGCCTGAGTTAACCAGTTTTTTGATTAAGAAAGCATTGTTAGAATCTAAACGAGCACACGCAAAAACGCGTCCGTTACCGTACCTATCATGCGGATTGCGGTTGCTTCGATTGTACGTAATGTTAACAATTATCTGACGAAACTTATTTAACCGTATGATTTGGTTTCACCGCTTGGTTGCCGCGTAAATGACCCGAGCACGAACCCAGCTCTCTCATCAATTTCCTAGTAAATCACTAACCACCCGTCAGTCTATACTTAGTTCAATATCCACAGTTCGTGCAAGTTGTGTGTTCATAAATTCGGTTTTGCCATTATGAAGTAAACTTATTGTGCTACGGAAGTCTAAAAACGGTAATGATCTAGAAACTTACCTTTCTAATGCAAAAATGTTATTGGTGTAAAGCAAATAACTCGCTTATCTGCGAATATAGCGACACTAACGAGTCGTCGAGTGTCACGATTAGAATCAGGTGAAAGATAACTTTCATTCCTTTGATGGCTGTAATGACGTTTGAATAGCATTTGATCACTCTTTAACACTCCATTCATAATAATGACATTATAATAAAATGAATTTCTCTGTTATCCACTTGATGCTATTAAACCTAGCAAAGTTTTCTATGAAGTATAAACGCAAGGTTGTGGTAGCGATCTGTATCAGTCCATTACCGTCGTTACCATGACGTGTAATTGCATTACGTGACATAACAGCGCATAATTAATTGTTTTAATAACCTACCCTTCTATTGAGATTATTATCTGCAAACCAAATGAAATGTAAGTCCGTGTTTATAATGGAGTAAATCGACGTAATCACGGTATTCATGAGAGCGTAACGCTATACTACGATCATTACTATGTGCTAGACAGTAGCACTTGCTCGTGAGACCTCATGTTACCTAAACATTCTCAGTTTTTACAGCAATTAGCCGCATATGACAATTATTGTGATGATGACGTTGAACTCGCTAAGAAGGTAACTGTATTGCCTTGAGAAAGCCTCTAGGAAAGCAATTCACACATTGGGACATGACAAGAATATAGAGAAGAAGGTTGGTAATAAATATATAAGCTTTTACGGACCTTCACCGCAAATGTATTATGCAGTAGAAGCCATATACGGGAATAGGTTACGTACGACGAATGAAGACGCGATTTGTCATTCCAATTTTATATCCAGCTATAACAAGTAACGTTACCTGCTGTAGGTACGTTTTTTGGGACACACGATAGAAAGAAATAACAAAGACTTAATTCCAATACCGATTAAATCGTTACAGCTACATACAAAACCCAACACACCAAAAAGAATCATGTGTTTATCTATCAAATAAAGTTCTATAATACGAAGAAGCGACTATAGAACTCTTTATTCATAGACTTGAGTTAATTATGACATAAATAACCGTAGGAGTATTTATAATAGCAAACTAATTTTAACGACATCAAAAATAAATAAATTTTGTGACACTTTTAGTATCACCTCTATCTACCAACGGTTAGGATAATACCAGAATTTTCTGGCCAACACTATAAATTAACGATCGTTGTAAAGCAGGCCTAGTACGAACTGTAAATCTTAAAAACATATCTACTTCCTCAATTTGTTTATTATTTCCTCCAAGGAGATTAAAAAATCCATAACATTTCTAATTTCCATGCGGATGGCCGTGTAGATTATTGCCAGTAAATATTATATTTTGTTCTGAAGCTAATGCGTTGGGCAAGGATACAAGTCTTCCTTGACGACGACATAAAGTGGGGCCCTAATGAGAGGTCCATTGATGGGTTTCGTTTTTACTGCGACCAAGAATAATGTGTGGTCTACATCATTATTAGGTAAACATTCTCCAAGCATGCATTCATGCATAGTCATCTTTTCGACTTCACAACGAAAGTGATCATAGTTTAGAAATACTTGTGACTAGTAATTTGTGAAGAGGTCTATGGAATGTTGTATTCGAAAAAGACCTATTTGAAAGTGACAGCATTATTGTAGGCAGATAATTTATTGCTATTTGCATTTGTTAATTGGTAAAGCTGTTATTGTTTATGCAAATATCGCTTGTGTTGTGTTTGCATGCCTGGAAATCCATAGCTATGTATTTGTTGTATGTATGTAGTTCTTACTTTGTAGTGTTTATTTTTATCCCTCTTACTTTTATTTGTTACTTTACATTTATGATCATTCTATCCAATATTCTCTCTTCATTCTCTATGTGAGATTTGCTTGGAATCCGTTACAACTTTAACAGTGAGTTTTTTTAAGACGTTGTCTAACTCTTGGAATTTGTCCTGTATCGTGAGTGCGTTTGCAAACATTTTAACTCACATACACAAACAACCCGGAACAACTACCTATAGGCCATACAAATTTATCGAGCCTCCGACACGCAGCGCAGCAGCCAATCGCTCAGCCACTGCGCCAACCGTGACTTAATGTGCAAAACTTATCTTTAAAACTTTTGATATTCCCATGCTTATAGTGTTTCATCTGCCATTACCTATTATGGAAGCAGATATTTGTATAATGATTATTCTGCAGCACTTCTTTCAACACTGTAATGATTGTTCTCTGTCAAATCTGCTAGTAAAATATAAAATAAAAAAAATTGCAGTACGTCGATGCATTTACAACATAATTAAAAAATTGCAAAGCATTGTGTATAGTTGAGTCGAACTATTACATTTCTGAAGTCGATTCGAAGTGTGAATATTACTGAGGAGCAAAACAACGTGCGTTTTACGACGTGGTAAAACAATACAAAAGGAAGCTCTCGTCCAGTGTGAACAATAGACAGGTAGAGTGCTAGAGTGCCAACCGCACGAGAATATTGCACGCTGCGGTCACCTCGGTTATCAAGCAACTTACGCACAAAAAATAATAAAAAGATAACTACGTGAATTCCACAAAAAGTTGAAGGGAATGCTCACACCGATTACTCCTGGCTACAGGAGAAACTTAAAAGAATTTAGTCTGCTTTGAAGACACTCCGTGCCGCAAAACCACTGGAGAAAGATTTATAATCAAGGTGCACGAAATTGACATAATTTATTAACTCTCAAATAGTCATTTAAATTATAAACAGTTGTAAAATATGATGATGTCAACAAAATTTGTAACAGAATTAATGGAGCCATTGAAATAATTTATAATTTGGTAAAACAAAAATTTACATATCTTTGAGAGATTTAAAAGAAAATATGGTCATGGTTTCTATAATAACTGTGCTACAGGTCCCGTCAAGTTGATTTAAATAGGATACTACAAAAGAGTCATTAATATTCGCCACTAGGTAGGTAATAGTATGCGAAACAGTTAAATAACTGTATTAAGACGACAAAATTGGATTATAAGAAAATTATGTTAATTCTAAGAACGAGTTTCATTGCGGAAATCTCCAAAGGCATTGATATTCTGTCACGCGAGGTATAAAGTTATGTGCAGTATGAGCGATGCAATGGTTGCCAATCAAGGCTCATTCTTCGCTCGCTTACGTATTCCAAGACAGTAGAGACGTATACCGATTACCGAGTAGTTCCTAGCAATCCTAACGACCCAAGAAATATGAAATGTATGACGATTGTTTAAACTTCAATTCCTCTTACTCAATCAATGTACCAGAAGGTAACGTGCGAGGCGTAAGCATTTAAAGAAAGAAACAAACTTATGCACACTCGCCTTGATTTACTGGACTTAAACACGCTTCACATGAATTTCTTAACAAGGGGGGAAAATGGAGATTACTTTTTCTTCGTTCTAAAATTCTAATGTGCCTCCTAAAACGTTAAAAGTTCCCTTTGTCACGAAAAATGGTTGGGTGTTTCGTCTAATAACCCATAAACGAAGTTCGAAAACAACATAATAATAGAGCCGAAAGACAGAAACTCACCGCACGGCCACAGGTAAGCTTCCTGTGTAACACGAAATGGTAATATACAAAATGAACCCTTCAAAATTTTATGTGCTCGTAAATCAACAGTCAATAATTACTGCAAGGAAGTTTAGAGCCAGACTGGATTTACAGCAAATATTTCACCTCTCGCAATATAGATACTATCCGAGTGGTTGATAATTTGATCCCGGTTGCGTAAAGGTGAGGTTGGTGTGAGTGGTGTCTTTTGAGCAGCATCGGTGACACCAGCTGAGCGCGCCGACATGCGCTTGCGCGCGCGCAACAGCTCCTACTTCCCATGCGCGAGTGAACTTGCGCGACGTGTAGTGGTCGATGACCGGGCACGCGCGCCCTCGCGCTACGATCCAAGTCAATGGGCACAGCATCTATGACGTCTCTCTTTATAATGCACTGATATCGAATCTTTATAGATAAAGTAAGTATCTATATTATATATTGTTCATGCCCAGCAAAATTGCTGGCTGACGATTATCATGATCATAATACTAACCTCGGACCTTGGAACCTTATCATTGATAGGAAGCAAGTGCAGATTAGTCACGTATTGGTTCATCATTTTGTAGTACCTTATTATCGGCCCTCGCCATAAAAGTACTTGTATTGTTTGTTTCATGAATTGACTCTTTTAGAACTATGATATAGGTATAGATCATCTAATCAGTAATATAGTTTTTGGTGCACTTTATTATTTGTGCTATCATAAATTGATTTATGTTCTAATCAACATAAGTTTTAACATTTGTATTATTTAGTGTATTTTTGAATGGTCTTTGATCAGTATGGTTGGGTTACTACTGGAGGCACTGGACATGAACTTTTCTATGTCAAAGTTGAACCGTTAAGCAGATTCACGCGCGGATGGTTTCACGATTTTGCCAAACTCAACAATGGAGATTCTATCACAGATATTATTAAAATTTACTCCATTAATACTTTCTTTCTACGAAAACGAGCTCCGACTTTATAGTTAATAGATATTGAAATGCGTACAAAAAATCATCGGATCCTATTTTTTCTTGATTTGTATTACAGCCATTATCTTCGGTAGATTATTGTGTCTTTTATGTTTCGATCGATCTTGTAACACGAATTTTGAATTTATGAAGTTTTAATCTGTTTTACTTTCTCTGGGAAAGCAAACTTTAAACATTCTGGAGGATTAAAAAACTGTTGGATGTTTCTTCAAAAACAATGAAAAAACAATAAATTGGAATGTAATACGACTAAAGTAGGTAACGATTAGGTAATGTTCTGATGAGCAGAGACTGGATTATATGCATTTGCATATCATACATATATTCATGGCTGTTTTGTTAAATAAAATTGGCATATCGTATGTTTTTGTCATATGTTTTTGGGCATTTTCCTTAAATTTTTACTATTTGTAATTGGAAAATTGTGCCTAAGTGAATGTGTAGATCGATCGTTTTCAAGTTATAAAAATATTTATTTTTCTTTTATTTATTTAATGCACAATGTACACAAGCATAGAGTTACAGCTGCGCTTAAAACTAGTGCGTACATGACCCTGTTAGGGCGCAGCAAGATAACTGAAAACTATCATTATTGTAATGAATACCTATTATTATGTAATATGGCGTAAAATAGGAACTTAAACTATAACATATTACATTCATTAAAATTAAATCTAACTTTTTACATAGAAAAGAGGAAATATATTATAATATTAACACACACATACATATACAACATGTAACATAATTAACGCACACCTTCTTAAGGGGTCATTGTACTCATTATAACGAACAACTTTTACTATGGGACCAAACCTGAAATCGCGAAAAAAAAATCAGCTGTTCCATACATTTTGACGAATTAAGCGAACATAAATGTAGGGAACAGCTGTTTTTTTTTTCGCGATTTTTGGTTTGGTCCCATAGTAAAAGTTGTTCATAATTATGAGTACAATTACCCCATAAGAGGTTGTGCGTTAATTATGTTACATGTTGTATATTTGGACTCTACTTCAGCTACTTCAGCTTCAGCTACATTATATTAATTTGGACTCTACTTCAGTTATTAGAAGGCCAAATCGTACTACAGATAATTGTTATGTTTGATTATTTGTAGTTCTGTTACCGTTGTGTAGTTGAATTACCTGTAGTAAATAAAAAAATATACAAAATTGTAGTACTTACTCCAATTTTATGTTGCCTATTTTATTGCATATTTTGAGCATTTATAATGCATATTTCGATGATTTTAAGTTGCATAACCCGGTCTCAACTGATTAGTTAGAAGAACCTTATTGACTGGTAAAGTTCTGACAAATAATTTGACTTTCTGTCCAGTTAGGTTAATCCAGTAGATAATTTATTGTTTATTTGTGTTTATTGGAACACCGCCATCTGAGCAGATTTCTCCCGACCTATCAATTCACCTATGTCTCACTAGGATTTACTTGCAATTGCGAAGCTATATAACTTTCCCCAGCAATTATAATACTTGGAAACTATTTTTTATACAGTCAATATATGTATTCAGTTGCATGTTGTGTTAATGGTTAGCATTATTATTTATAGTAATTAATATGTTATCAAAACTTTCTCCATCAAATTAAATCTAACATCTTAAAAAAAATCCTTTTTCAGCAATAAAGCGTTTATAAATAAGAGATGACGAAGTTTGATATAGAATGAAGATGACTTGGTATTGGTTTGCAATATTGGCATTTCCCCGGGGGGCGCACCCTCCCGGTCTCCGTCTAGACTACTGAGTGGGATCAACTTATTTTAAACATCTGCAAATAGAAAGAAATTTTGTAAACAAGTTTTCTTCAATACCATAGAAATCTTCTTGGCTTTCACCTTTCCAGGGCGAAAACAATATTGGAAAAGGGAAACTTGCGAAAAATACAACAATAAAGTAACGCGAGATTAAATGGACTGTTAAACGATTGAAAGAAGTAAACAAAGTGCGATCGGTTACGGTCAGGTATGGAATTCGATATGTGAGTAATCATCGGAGTAATCTGTATAATTGATCGTGTCAATACCGAGTAGAAGTCGATGGTGCGTGTAATGTGTAACAAGATGCTGGCCACTTGGCCAGTTTTTCATACCTATAATATATGCCTCGCGTGCTCTCTGCACTGGAGCAGGTCATATTTTGCATTCGCAATTGTTGTGAACTTTATATTCAGACCAGTAACAGTATCTACTAAAACCCAATGAGAAAAATATTCGTACTATTTGCTCACCCGGAAGATTTTAATGACTTGTACTAAAGAATAATAAAAATAAAAACTTGTATGCGTATGTGCAATGCAAATTGTACAAAATGCAAATGTAACTTACAGTGATTAACATGTCAGTAACAATACTCAAAGAAATCACGATACATGGTCGTTACTTTTTAATTACTGAAGAACACATATCATTTTTATTTGACGAGAAAGTGCAATGTAATCGTCGGAACAATTTATTTGATTTTACGTGACGCCGTCTGAGTGGAGATCGAAACATTTTAATAGCGTTTGCACTCACCCCTATAGTTGGCGGTTGAAAACCTAATCTCCTTTCTTCGGTCCGCCGATCTGATGCGAGTCTATAATTGGGTATTAACGTTAATACCTCTATATTACGAACCTCCCGTAGGTACTTTATACAATGTTCTATAGAATCTTGATAATAACGCTTAGTTTATTCATAGGACATAAACTTTGCAATTAATGTGCGTACAATATACATATTTGTGTTAATGCGTATACAAACTGTTAAGCTACGCCTATGTGTGAGCCAGCTGGGGAATCAGGTTCGTAATGGTGTTCGTAGGTGATGAACTAGCCAACCTGTACTACCGCTACTTGAACTATTGTGAGAGACTACCCATATACTTGAACGGCGAATAAAATGAAAATGATCGGGTAAATAAAAAATACCTACTGATGCTCTGGTGAGAAAAGTTGCAGTTATTTATATTGTTATAGTTGTTGTTTATTGTAGGTCCCATCTTGAAATACATAAGCACGACGGTTTGAACTTGAAATAATCAAAATATTAACGAGGACGAAACTAGTTTCAATTAATTTGTGAGTGGGCCGCTTAGGGTACTGGGTAGGGTGTATCAATTGTTGTGCGGCCGCGTGCCCAGCACCGGATTACAAATATTATAGAAACGCCGTAATTCGGACAGTGATTTATAGAGCGGGGGTGTGCCACCCTCGGAGGGGCAGCGGCCACGGCGATCGCAAACAACATTGATTTCGGGAAACGACACAAGTTTGAGCCATGTCAGCGAAGTTCACGAACATTATGTAACGTGAAACCACCGAATCTTTTCCTTGACATCTCTGATTGCTGATTTCCCAGACGTACTCCGACAAACTTGTTCCAGTTTGGAAGTCATAAATTTGTGTGTTTCAACCGATTTTCCACCTACATACCTACAAACATGATACACTTTCAAAGTGTCCGTATAAAGTATTAACACGGAGAAGCCCATACATTACACGTCCACTTGTTTTATGGGGATCGCGATAAGAACTGGTCAAAAGTATTTCTTTAATAGCAAGTACAAATGTCAGTGGTATTTCTCTTTGAAGTCACGAGAGAGTGCGAATTCTGTTCATCCATAACAATAACGGTTTAGAGCCGCAGTGCGCCTGAGCAACCGCTAATTTTTTGCGTTGTTCTTTGTTAGAAGTAACTGTGTTAATTACAATTATCCTGATTAGAGTTATTAGTGATGGAGGTAAGTAGGTCGTGTATCATGTGTCAGTGGTTGTTGGCTCGTGATTGCGGGCCGACGTCCGCGACAACTTTTTGTGCGTCTGCGCAGACACCGCCTGTCATCGGTGTAATGGTTACTTAATTGAATTAAACACTCATGTCGCAAAAAAAAGTAATAGATGTATGAATAAACATTTTAGGCGTAGTTTTTTTTAACTATGTATTTACAGTTAATTAATGAGCTAGTTATTTGGAGGAAGTTAATCGATTTTTAGCGTTCCGTGCATGTTAGGCATTCCATTACTCATGGTTCGTACGAGTGATTTATCAGAAGCCTATTCTACTTTTGGTATAAAAGGCGTAACGTAATTAAATTAAATAAGCAATCAAAACATTTAGTTCGGTTTGTTTATTGGTTTGTTCGCTCAGAATGACCTATAACGGAATTTCAACCTGGTTCTTATTTTCTGACCGAATAATCAAGACTGCGGAACCTTTCTACTCCTTCGTTAGATTTGTTAAAAGAATTCATACAAGAATATATTGGCGTCGCACTTTCAAATAAACATAATCTTAAAAAAAAATTATACAAACAATATAATGTGCAGAGCCAAACAATTTTTCACGCTGACAAGACAATAGATAAATAGGAGGAGGATGCGAACTTGCATATTTTGAATAATCTTTTGAACAAACACTGTAATTGGACAAATACCCTCATTTGCCTACGAAAAATTTTTCGCTGCCAACTTGCTACGAGCGTAGCTGAGACGTAGAGGTTGTAGCAGATAAGTACCTACCATGATTTTATTTTCGCAAATTATATTTATCTAGAACTTCAAATATAATAGATATTGTGCTTTACTATATGTACGTTTCATCGCAATTCAAGTAATGCGTTCCTAAGTAACATACTTGTACACTTAGAGGCCTGATGGACTTTCCAAAGCTAGTTTAAGTGCATGCCTAGGGGCATTATGCTGTACTTATATGGATCGATAGGGCGCAGGTTATAGGCACCGCGACCTGACCATTGACGGCAGTAAGCAACACGCAACGGTACCGATGACCAGGGGCCTTATTCATGCATAGGTATGTGAGGTATGTCTACATTCATTGCGTGGGTTTTCTTCTGTGTGTGTGCAAAATGTGTATTTTACTATGTTCATTAATGTTTAGGTTGATATATTTGAATGGTTGCTTTATCTGGTCCTGCATTAAATGACCTTCATTTCAATGATTTTGGGACCAATACTTACCTAAAAAAAATCTTAGGTTCAGTCATATTTGTATGGATAATTTGCTAGTCAAAGCGCGCTTGTTTTCTTCCCAAAAGCACTTCTACCTGCTTAAATAGGTCATACACATTCATATAAATAGGTACATACAGCTCAATAAATCAAACACATAGGTACCTCTTATTCTGTGCTGTGAAAGGGGAGGTCTTTGCCCAGCAGTGGGACACATGACAGACAAACAAAAAAATAATAATTGTGTGCTCTTATTGCAAGATTGTAGTAATGTCATGAGTAGGTATTGTCCTCTCAGACCTGAGTGCGGTTCCAAGAATGAAAACCTAGTGATGTTTGGTACGGTAAATAATTACTTAAACGAATAGAACTTGTATTTACCACAAAATAATTATTTCACATAGCTACACAGACAGGCATAGAACCCAGTCCTTCGACTTTACAGTTTAACCACACTCCTGCCTGCACTGTTGCGCTCTGTACGTGATAATAACAATTCCATTAGCAAATTTACCCTAGGGCTGGGTTTATGAAGGATTTGCGTACCCATTAGACAAAATGCTTGGGGTCACAATTAGTGCTAATTGTTTTACCGTAGGAGTCTATAACCTGTATGTCATGTAGGTGTACTTGTGAGCGATGGTTTACGATAGCACTTAAGATTTAATAGGTAGCTTTAAAAACTTAGTAGTGTTGTTTGACATTTTAAATTTTGAACCTTAGAGCTTACGGGTAACATTAACAAGACATTAAAAAAAATACTTAATAAAGAATTAACTGCATAATTGGCCTTAAGCAGTTTTCTTTATTCATCACCACAATTTGATTCCTACCTTCATGAAAAAAAACATGTCAATGGAATACTTATCAGGCGTTGCATCTATACAGCGTCTAATTTTCGTCAATTAATATACTAGTTATGAATTCATAATACTGTCTGATAGAAACACAAGCAAAAAGTCTTGCCTACTCTCACAACATGAGATCAACTGTACATGCATGAGCTTCAACAACTTCAATATTGCTCGACAGGACGGATTAGTATAATGTTACAAGATAAAATCTACACCAGTTTATATTATTAACATGACGAAGAGACGTGAGTTCATTGAGGAATATGCAGCGACCCCCACGGTTTCGTCTGAGTCCATATTAGTCTACTTATTGTCTACATACCTACCGCTACCTAATTATGTCCTCCTGTCTGGATAAATAAGAATTCATGTTAGCCCAGGAAGCCTGTCTGTATTGCTTGGCAAGTAAAACTAAGCTGTGCTCTAAGCAAGATAAAGGTACTTAGATATGTCTCATCTTGCTATTAGAAATTCAATTCTTCTGAAGGTAAAACAGAAATCTGCCAATGATCTCTTAAACAAAGCAACGCTTCTGTTAATTGTATTCATTCATTATAATTAATTAATTTTATGTACGTAGTTAAACCAGGACACCGCCGTGAAAACGATTAAGTACCACGTACTCAGTATGTAGGTACCTGCATCATTCTAAACCCCCCACATTGAAATTTTTCATCGGATTATTTTTAATTGCTGTTTCCTACGAAAGTGCAATACCTACACGGTCAAAACGTATGGAGCAGCAAATTTTTTATATCTATTTTTATCACCTGTGTTTTTATTTATTGCCGTATTGTCCCCACCTTGCCCTTGTACAATTTCAAGTTGAGAGCTTGTCAAACTTTGCTGGAGCAATAAACGATGGAATATTGCTAAAGTAGAATTTGACAGGATCTCAAGTTAAAAACTTACTGCATAAATGGACTGTAAGTCGGGGCCAAGGCCGAGGTTTACGTTGGATGTTGCAAATATCACAGGAAAGTAAGTAGGAATAAACATTATAATTATGGAATATGCATCGACACATAATTGGACATTAAACGAATCTGGTTAGATGTCGTATTTCAATTATTTTTAGCACCGATGACAAAGACAATTTTAATCAATAATTAAGACTTTATCACGTAGCTGTAGTTAACAAATATACGTACCTACTTGATAGAAACTCCCATTTGTACCGACAACGAGAAGTAATTATCAAGTCGATTAATTTTATTGGCCGTATTATTTAGTGATTTTCATGAAAGCAGCGGTCATCGAAATCTTGATTTATCAATTTGGAATTGATTTGAAACCGGGTTCATTGTACGCGAAAAGGTTAACTGAGATTAGTATCTATTAATAAGATTAAGTTATAAGACGATTCAGAGAAATCTATTTTTACACATAAAGGATTGAATGATTGAACAAAATACAATGTTAGACTGCATTATTCATCATCACTGGGCGCTGGACTCAAATCGACTGCATTTAGAATTGAAATCATTGAATATTAAGGTGCGTGCACACGTACCTTGGCACTGCCTGCAGTTCCGTCATTGTCTATCAGTATCATTAGCGATCCATTATGCATATTATGTAAGTATGTTAATATGGTAGGAAAATATTACTATTAGTTGTCACATAAAACCGCCTTTATGTGACAACAACGTAGAACACTCTTCGTGAGTTGACAAATTAACAATCTTTGCGGAAATTAAATATTGCAGTATTAGAAACAATTACACTAGAAGAATTGAGTAAAATAACGTTACACAACTGTCTATTCAAGGTGCGGTGTGTTAATACACAAGACGAAAGTGCAGATATTATCAAAATGTAAGGTCAATATCGAAATATAATCCCATGAAATTCGATAACACAAATACCTTTTCGTTTCTCAATTTTCTACCAGAGAAATAGCATGTGAACACGAAAAATCCATAGGTACGATAATTGCTCGATCAATACAAGAAAGTAAACAGTAAAATAAATGCATGTAAGACTCACTTTTATTTACCTACATAGTGTAAATAGATATAGGTACCATTGTTCAAACGTTTTAGTTGGTAATTACTGTGGAACGTAGTAGGAAAAATATCTACGGGAAAAATACCACAACGAAGACAGTATCACTGGCATATCTATAGCCATCTAACCGACTATGACGCTATCTGTATAGTTATCGAAAATTGGCTAAGGTTTGAAAAAACCAATTTCAATCATTGGAAAAAAAAAACATTCTATTATGCAACTATAATTGGTTTAGGTCGTTGACACGAAGACGCGGCAATACACATATGACATGATATGGATTTTTTACTTTAATTATTTTTTTTCGCAATCACTTTCTCACTAGGTTTTTATACAAGAGCACGAGGTGGTTTGAATTGCTTAATGTGTTTTGCTACGCATGAGTAGGCGACAGGAGGTGAAGAAAAGAAACTAATTAATTTGAAAAATGTGGAACATGAAGGCACGTTTCCATTCATTGAATTACAAGAGGTGAGTACCTACCTAATTTAATCGCTTGATAAACATCATAAACAACAAGGAAAAGCAGTCTTTACTAATGGTATGACAACTTTTTTCATGATTTATGTATCGTACTTGCTGTTTTGGAATGTAATTAACTTACGGATGCTAAGAATTATGCTAATAAACATATCCAATCAGCATTTTAATTGTTTCCATTTACTAAAAACCAAATGAGTGTAAAACTAGGAATTTCAGCAAGTGCAAATGAAACAAATAGGGAGCAATAAAGTTTATGTTCCGGCTGAGGTTTCATTGCATCGACAAGGAGAGTCGCAATAAAAACACTGCGCAGTAATTGACTATACCCTCCGCTCCCGGCGTTCCCTAATTGCATAGCCGGAGACGATTCCCACGCGCGCCAATGAAGATCAGACACCGAACGTGGATACGAACGTCGTTATGTAACTTTAATCAAAATTCTGTGAAACGCAGCAGGGCGGCCCGCTATTAATACTTAAGTACAACACGTAACAATAGCCTCTTAGTAAATTAATACCTTTGTTGACATCGAAACGCGGCGCTTGCATCAGGGGCAACCAGGGGTCGATTTAACTCAACTGAAGCTAGAATCTTAAACCGTTTGAAAGAAAGAAAGAAAGAAAAAACGTTTATTGGCACACGCCACAAGTACACAATACAAAATATAAAAAAGCAAATATAAAATAAAATCTAAAACTAACCAAGAAATATTGTGTGACTCACGGCTGCGCCAAATAGGCCCAGTTCAGCAAAATGCCGGACAACTAGTGCCCGACGCTGGTTTGAGCGTTTAGCCTCCTAGCTTACACTATTACATGGGCTTAAAGTAACGATATGTAATGTGTATGGAAACTTAAGTAAGTCTGTCATCATCATCATTTCGACCTAATTCCGCTCACTGTTAGGCAGGCCCCTAATGCCACGCTTCATGGTCCTTCGTAATGCGTCTAACAGTACTCCTACATATGTTTACAATTTAGTAAGTAAGTAGGTATGAAATGACTAATCCCCTACAGGCCCACAGCCGTGCTAAATGAAAAGGTGATTTTAGGAGTTGGCGCCGTAAAAAGGAGCTGCAAATATCATTGAGTTATTTATAAACGAGAGAATAAACGTAGAATTCAGATGTCATGAAAGATACACATATACGCACAACTAGGTAGATACATACGTATGGTTTGAAACAGTAAAATTAATAGCTAGACGCTTCAGCAAGAAGCCATATAAGGATCTAAACAGCCAGCAGTCCGGACAATATAAAAACACGGTCGGGTAAGATGAGAGACCACAAGCACTCCTGTGGTAAAGGGCCAAGTGTATCAGCCAACCGCTAGTGCTAGACTGGACTGCTAATAAAATCTATTTTGCTGTGAAGTGAAATAATATGCGAGCAGAAGTCCAGTGTCAAAACAATAAATGCAGTGCTTAGACATTCTTGACATCTTTGAATAACTGGAGTAGCAACCAACTATTTAAGTAGGTGTTAATGTGGATGAAACTATCCAAGCTAAGCACTGAATAGTAACCTGACTCGGTTCTAGTGGTTCCGTCGGAAATGGTTTGCATTAGTTGTACCTACCAACTTGGACTGAGACACCGCGGGAGGTCCAAGAAGTGTTTACAGGATGTTGTTAAAGCCGACAAAAGCGAACTAACTGTTTAAGATTCATGTTGGGTGAAGGGAAAAGAGGACACAGGCTATGAAAGAAGGAGGAAATGATTTCAGTACTACTTAAATACAATGGCACATGAAGAGAGCATACAATTGAATTTGATTGAATACAATAGCCCAGAAACGCTAAGAACATAATTATAAAGGAATGTCATTGCTTAGAATTGGTTTTTCCTATAAGAATTCACCATTATTATCTTGAAAAAGTAAGTGTTGAATACCAGAACTTCAGAATTTTTCATGCAACAAAATTTTCCTTATATTCAAGAAAACGATTCATTTTGCTGCAGATGTAGGTATAAGTTCTCTCCGTGCGTAATGATGATTGTAATACGCCCTACAGACTCACGCCGAGAACCCCCGAGAACACCCGTGAATGTGATTGGTTTCTGGTCATCTCGTACTCATTGAAAACAAGTTTTGGCGAGACTTCTCGCCGAAACTTCTCGCGTGAGTCTGTAAGGCGTGTTAGACTTGAATAGTACACACATCAAAAGTGTCTAGGGATCAAGCATTTTTATGCGGATTTCTTGAGATTGAGATGTGGCTTTGTAATAAATTTATGATTTTATAAATTTATATGGATCCTTTTTGGTGCATTTCATAATTTGAATCAGGAACTCTCAATCAAATTCGAGTAAAAGATGAAAATAAGCTGTCAATATTTTCCCTATAAAAACATACAACGCATTGAAGACATTATTAGTGCTACTGTTTCCCTACTACTGATTAAAACCAACGTTATTATGGAGCGGCGACGTCATTTAAGCAGGGAAGAAATGCTCAGAGCCGTGGGAATGATAGAAGCTGGTTCCCGGCAACGTACTGTGGCTTTAGCTCTGAATACAAGTCAGAGTGTTATCAGTCGACTTTGGACACGTTACCGAAGCACTGGTACCGTGGCTGAGCGCCATGGAGGACGGTATCGCTGCACCACACGGAGACAAGACCGATACATTCAAATCTTAACTCGAAGAGCTCCAACAATAACCGCCATGATGTTAGCCGTGAGGCTTCATCACTCTTCAGGGAACTTAATTAGCGACCAAACAGTCAGAAACCGCTTGCATGAAGTGAACCTTCATTCCCGAAGACCGCTACGGGTACCACCTATAGCAATGCACAATCGTAGGATTCGATATCAATGGGCTCTTGAACACAGAAATTGGGCAGAAGAACAATGGCGTTTCGTGTGCTTTTCTGATGAGTCTCGTTTTGGTATGAGACCGGATACAAGACGTATACGACACTGGAGAACCCCTGGACGCCAACAGCGATTAAAATCCTGCCAGGAAGTCCATCCTTATAGTGGTGGAACCATCATGGTATGGGCGGGTATTTGGATCGGCGGAAGAACTGAGTTGATTTGGATCAGAGGCAACCTCAACGCTCAAATTTATGCTGAGACGATTGTATCAGACGTCATCGTTCCTCTACAAGTGCAAATCGGTCCCTTATTTCAGTTAATGCATGATAATGCACGACCGCACACCGCAAGAGTTGTAAGACAGACTCTCGCCGCAGCTAACATCAATGTCCTGCCCTGGCCTGCTCAGTCGCCAGACTTGAACCCGATTGAGCATGCATGGGATATGCTACAGAGAAGAGCTCTGCCGAATATGGAGGGTATCCAGTCGCAAGAAGACCTTTTTTTGTTGTTGCAACGAACATGGGCGGCCATTCCACAGCGTGATTTGGATGAACTCATTTTGAGTATGCCAAACCGATGTTCTTGTGTTGTTAGTGTTCGCGGTAGAAACACGGATTATTAATTGTTTAAGTTACCCAATAAAATTTTAAAGAAAACTGTTATTTCAGTCTTTTTTTCGAACTTTAATGTTAGTGGTTCAAATGTCAAAAATCCCTTTATTAGGTAAATGGCAAATTTCTTTATTAATGCAAAGGTGACTTGGTTTATCGTTACTGTGACAAACGAAAACACTTTATTTGATGAATCCTTAAAGAAAATTTTAATTAATATCAATCAGGAGAAAAGTTATTGCAAAAATATATGTTGATCCCTAGATACTTTTGATGTGTGTAATATGGGAATGCACGACCACCTCCGACACTCAATGGGACTTAAAAATGTAAGCACGCACCATCGAGCCAGCAGAACAAAAATTTATTCAAAGTGGCTAACCGCGAGTGGTGATGACGTTTCTGACTCTATTAATAAATAACTTGTGAGTTTACGTAATTTTCGCCTGTATTATTTATATTTTAATATCAGGTCATTTCGGGTTTCTCGTTGTAATTAAATATTATTTGATTTTTGTACACCGATATTTCCGTGATTACTGGGCCGATTTGCATGATTTTTAATTGGTAGAGGAAGACCGCGCGGGTGGTGGTCTCATAAAAACTTTATTAACTCTACTTGGGTAGTTTTTGAGTTAGCTTTTTTAATACTTATATTTTTTCTGCTTTGTCTATGTTGATGATTTCTTGATATCAATCAAACTTCTAGTTTTAATATTAAATGAAGACGTGGCATTTTGTGTGGAAAACCGCAGCTATAAAGGGTTGTTTTTGGAAGGTTGTTTTTTTTTTGGAAAAAAGGTTTTTATCGTCTTCTGCCCTTCAGTATTTTTTACAATGAAGTAGGTAGCATTTCGCGGATTTTAATTAATAAAATCTAACTTTTTAATTTTTAGCAGAGTTAAGACATTTATCGCTGACTGTACGTACTTATAGGTAGGAAGGTGCCTACTTAATCCGAGCTCTAAGGAGATCCTACTCTCTTTATACCGACTTTCCACGTTCTTAATAAAATGTGGAAGGTAAAATGAACCTAAAGAGCTAGATAGGACGTCTGACCCTAGCTAATGAAATGATTGGCAAAACCGTTCGTGTAGGTAAATCTTACACCTGCACGGTGCACCACATAAATTAAGTGTCTACGCAGCCAGTGCGTTGCACCGCATGATCGTTGATACTTCATGCCTGGAAACTCCCTGATAAAACTAAAAGAAACTAATTAAGAAAACGGTAGTCATATTTTATGGCTAGGTGTACAATATCTTTTGAATATCTTTACGCTCCATTTTTCTTTACGGCTGTAATTGTTATCATAAAATCTTATTTCTTTTAATACTCTTTTTAATTCATTTAAGTTTTACCTAGTTGAAATAAGGTTTTCATTAATATGAACATATCGTACCTACAGTCATCTGAAATTAAAACGAGATGAATAAGGCTTCAGTAAGTTAGAGGTAAGCTTAAATTAAATTTATGAACACGAATATGTAAATAACTTTTTTACCAAGTATAATTAACGGTTTTAGGAGCTATCCGCTATAATAGTGGCAGTTAATAAAAATACTTAGGTGGGTAAGCTGCTTATATATTATGAAGCTAAACTATTAGAGTTGAGTACCTACCTAGGTGGCTAAAAAGGCAAAAATAATGTATCGTACGAAGGAATAATACTTATGAAAAGAAATAACTCTTTCTTCGCATTCTCCAATATACAATTAAGTACTCTACGGCTCAAAAATGAATACGGTCCACATACCATACCGTCCCCCATAAACATCGATCTTAAAAATCATGTTTCCTCATCGAACATTCTTTTAATAGGTATTAAAGCAATCTAGAGGCTGATGAATAGGAATCATGTGAACCAGAGCTAGTAATTGGGTGCACCAGAGCGGCGCTAGTAAATTGATATGGCAAGCTAGCGGTTCTCGATCGGCGCATGCATCTACGCCCTTCGATATGTATGGCATTTCGATCCGCAAGTTCATCGTTACGGCAATCGAACGACGCTTCTGGGCGGAGATCGATTCGACTTCGACTCCATGCACGATGTTGCAATGGTTACAGTTAGCGGACTCGAGTGATATTATCTTATGGTAATTGAACTAAATGTTCTCGTTTTGTTTGATGTTAGGTGCTTTGAGGGACGGGTGTGCCTAAATTGTGCGCGTTGATGGCGCAGGCGGAGTGGAAGTTCTATATGCGTATTGCGTGTCGATTCCGCGAATTAAGTTCTAGACTGCACATTAGGTGTCGGTGCTTTGCTAGATACTTATTTCCACTTTCTTTACGTATTTCAATTACTGTAGTGTAGCTTGTTATACTTATTCATTTTAAAATCATATTGATAGGTAGTTTAACTTGAATTCTAGTTTTAATTTTATACATGGATATTTATTATTTAAAGTGATATTATAGTTTTATTAAAACAAGTATTTCTTATTGAATGTCTAAATAAGAATTAGGATGAAAATAGGTTCCACCATAACGCTGAAAATTCATAAATCGTAATTTTATCTAAGTAATATTGTTAATTGTTAGAGGTACTCCCAAATAAGAATTAGTTCATTTAGAAATGTATGTAGTAGTAGCTGCGACACCATTAGTTTATCAAAAGAAATAAACTGAAAGTCAATAAAAATGTCTACAAAAATAATAAACAAATGAGCTTACCATAATATTTATTACGATGAACCACCGTAAAAGCATCAAGGGACTCGATTTTATAGACATTATTCACGATATTCACATAAACTTTAGATTTATAATTCGCTGTTTTTGCGATTAATTTTCCGCGAACGCGAGCTTTCCGTTCCCGCCAAATGTTGGGTAGAGTGACCACACCGCGCACGCCTGTTAGCTGACGCTTAGCCCGCCAAACTGAAGCAAGTCGTAAGCACCGTGAGAGCTTCGCGAACCGTCTCTGAATGGCCCACTCCACAAGAGGGAGAAATGGCGGGAGTCGCGGGAGGGACGATCTTGTAGGGGAAACCGCGTCAACCGCCTCCGGTAATTCACTAAGAAAAGTTATTTGACGACTTGCCGCATAGGGGATCGCTGTTGTAATAGAAAAATGAAAACGATTTGTAAAGTGAATAGGCGATTTGAAGAACTGCGGACGGCCAATTTTGGGTTGTTATTGATCGGAAAAAAAGTGCACGTGATGGAATAATATTTTTGAACTTCTTTTTTATTGCTAGGATTCAACCACTAAGAACCTACCTACAAATTACTACTCTAGAAATGAAACTATCTAAACTTTCTTTATTATTAGTGCAGATTGTTTTATATAGACATTAGGTAAGTAAGTACCTACTTTTGGCGACAGCCCACATTATGTTAGGTACTCATTATTAGTATAAATTACTTAGGTACATACTTACATGAAATATCTAATTAAGTAGGGATCTAAAAAGAAATTAACCAATTTACGGTGTCCAAAATCCGTAGGTAGGTAATAAATTACATGACGTTGTTTGTTGCGTGCCTACAACCGCAAATTGCAGAATCTGATTTCAGTATGGATAATTGAAGCCGAATGTGTGGGCTGTGGTATCTGACGAGATCAAAATTGACCAAATCAAAATACTTAACAATATTACCTAGGTAGGGACCTACTTATCTAATTATTTATGAAAACCGCACTGTTTAGGGTTCCGTTATCGTGTGGTTCACTGTAAAAGGTCAAACAATAAATATTTCACCCAAAACCACATAAGGATTATATTTTTATCGTATTTGTCCAAATCAAATCTGCTCCCTAATTATACCTACATTTTTATTTATCTCACCGTCTATTACCTATAAGGAAGTGTAGGTACAGTCACAGATTAATATTGTGGTAAATAAATGTGGAAAATGTACTACAATCTAAATTTAGAGAAAAGTGTCTGAGATCCTGACTTGAGTACCTATAGATCTCTCGTTATGGAGCACTTGGAAGAGTCTTCCTTTAAATATTACCTAGTCCGGAGGTATCATAAAACGGTTTTGTAAAACTAATCCCGGATAAAAAAAAAAACAAATCAGTCCCGCAGTCAACATTCTCCAGAACTAATAACCGAATAGGTACCTACTTACGTTATTTTAGGCAGGTACAGAACCTACAGCCAAATCATATTGCGCCTTAACTTTATGACATAGGTACCTAATGAAAAATCTGGACCCAATAAACATTTGAATTTGAAAAAGAAGCTACCTAGTTACAATTGTTTCTTTCGTCAACTACGGAACCTGCAAATTACGAAATAAACATAACATCGGCTTTTATTTAGGAGTGATGAATGGCCAACCTGCGGGGGAATATTAGATAGGTACCGGTACATAGATACGGTCTACCTACTCAGGTAGGTACCTACTAAGATTTCTGAAAATCTTGTACGAATGCATCTTCATCTACCCACAATCCCATAGGTATTTTACGTCAGTCACTCATCATAATTTCAAAAGTAAAAAAAATGTATTCTACAGCCATGAAAAACTGAACAAAAACGTATATAAGTATCCTGACAGGTAATGTTAGATACATTAGGTAGGTACTTACCTACGATGCATATGTATTTGTGGAGGTACGTACTCTTAAGTATAATTTTGTTATCAAACACCGATATGCTCCGCAAACGATAAGAAAATATTGCATAATCGTGTACGAACGGTTTTATCTTAACGTGAGTTTAATGAACGTTTTATGGCACGTAAATTATAGTCGTAGTAGGTAATTAATATAAAATTACATAGCAAGTACTGTCTGACCCAGGCCCGTCCATACGGCCCCCGGCCACCAAGCGGCCCGCAAAGGTCTTTCATCCGGCCCGCGAGCTACTTCAAATTTTATAAGACATCAATAAATAATGTGCGAACATTGTTCAAAAATATCCATAGGTCAGTTATTCCCGCGTTATGTTTACCTACCTGCCCCGTGAATGCAGACCGCATCATCGCAGTCTAGTTCGGCTAAGTTTGCCATTGTGATACGAGTACGAGACTATTTTGGTTTTACTCTTGTTCGATCGCGCTCGAGTTTCACATATTTCGTAATAGTGGATAAAAACATCATCCTTGGTTAGGTTTTCAGAATAAACATTTTAAATGAAATAAATGGCACAGTTGGAACTTTCTTCTTAATAAATACTTAATGGAACATGCAAATTGCCGTTTTATTTAAATTTAGAGGTCACTTTGCATTTCTGTTGGCCCGCTAGGGTTACAAAAATACTAAACTTGGCCCTCCATAAAATTATGTTGGATACCCCTGGTCTAACTTACCTACATTATAGCATACACGCCCACGACTTTAGATGAACTTGCATTATCTGCCATCTGTGGAATGTCCGAAGAACTAATGTAGTTGCGCCTGGAATCCTAGATGCAGCATGTTTCATAGTTACTTTTCCGTACTATATCATGGCGCCAGTACGACTTGTCAATTAATAGCCAAGACCTTGTATGACGCTAGGTAATATTAATTTTCAATTCATTGAACTATTGCCTGTTGTTATTTTCAGACATGTAAGCTAATTATACCTATCTGATTTACATTCCCCATGCGCCGCATTATCGGTACCTCCATTAGAAGATAAAATAATGATAAATACAGGTCTATTCTTCTTTACATGCCGTCGTGAAATATCTCTCAGGCATGCTGGTTTCCTCACGATGTTTTCCTTTACCGAAGCTAGTGATAATTATACAATACGTACATGAATTCGAAAAATTTAGAGGTGCGTGCCTTGGGTTCGAACTCATCGTGACCTATGACTTGGCAGTCCGACGGTCACACACCACTAGGCTATCACTGTTGCTATAAATACAGGTACTGAATACAGTTCTAAGTTTGCCTTTTCTAATTATATCTATACCAATGTAAAGGAGAAGTAGCGTGGAAACACTAGATAATAGTTAAACAACCTGGTTGATATGCCTGAAGAAAAAAGAAGCCGGTTAAAGGCTCTTCTTGGGGAAAAAGTGGATAGTGTTCTGCACTAGCCATGTCTATTGGATTGGCAGAACTATACTATTACTGTGAAAGTTTGGAAGGCCAGTTTTACAAGTTGAAGTTTGGCAAAGATTTAACTTTTTTTTGTCTAGATAGTTTTTTTAGCACGTTTCAATCCATGGATCAACAAAAACTAATCTTATTTTTAAAAATATGAGTAGGTCACAGCGTTGTCCCAAGCATTACGCATTATGAAGAGTGTTATTCTCATGGCCCTCTAACTGTTAATTAAGTTTAGTAAGCAAGATATAACAATACAGTCACTCTATTCATTGTTGTTGTTTCAGAATTACCTACAATCGGCTAGCTAAGAAAAGGTTAAAACCAAATCAAAAGAAAATAAATATAATTTAAAGTTGCATTTATTAGTTATAAATCATAACCATTGCTATAAATAAGGTTTAAATAAAATACCCTCATTCCCTTTGTGACATGATAAAATCATACGTAAATATTGATTGGTAAAATTGTTCACAGGTTACACAACTTCTTTTGTGTGGGTAGTCATTTACCCAAGCTTTTCTTCAGATTTTCAGCGAGTTTATCCATAAACTCGAAAGTTTCGTAGTAGTCTGACCTCTTTACATTGCTCATGCCCTTAACACAAATAGCAAGATCCTTAGTCATAATTCCAGATTCTATTGTGTCGATGCAAACTTTCTCCAAAGTTTCGGCAAAGTTCTTGAGTTCGGCGTTGTCATCCAAATGAGCGCGGTGCAGGAGACCTCTGGTCCATGCAAAGATTGACGCAATCGGATTGGTGGATGTCTCCTTTCCTTGCTGGTAAAATCTGAAATGCCTAGTTACTGTACCGTGAGCAGCTTCCGCTTCTACAGTCTTTCCATCAGGGCAAAGCAGAACAGATGTCATCAGACCCAAAGAGCCGTATCCTTGGGCTACTGAATCTGACTGCACATCTCCGTCGTAGTTCTTACAAGCCCACACGAATCCACCCTCGGATTTCATTGAGTAAGCAACCATATCGTCGATCAACCTGTGCTCGTACCAAATACCGGCGGCTTCGTACTGCGATTTGTAGTCCTTTTCATAAATTTCTTGGAAGATGTCCTTGAAGCGGCCATCGTATTTCTTAAGAATAGTGTTTTTGGTGCTCAGATAAAGAGGGTACTTCCTTCCAAGAGCATATTTAAATGAAGCGTGAGCGAAGTCAATGATGGAGGCATCAGTGTTGAACATACCAAGAGCAACACCAGCACCCTTGAATTCATTCACAACGTGTCTGATAGGAGCTCCTCCATTGGGTGGCGTCCAAATGAGCTCTAGGCTTCCAGCACCAGGTACAACAAAGTCAGTAGCTTTGTATTGATCGGCGTGAGCATGACGACCGATAATAATAGGTTTCTCCCACCCAGTCACGAGACGCGGAATATTTTTGCAAATAATAGCTTCCCTGAAGACTGTGCCGCCAAGAATATTACGGATTGTTCCATTGGGACTCTTCCACATTTTCTTCAGCTTGAATTCTTCTACTCTGTTCTCATCAGGAGTGATGGTTGCGCATTTGATGCCGACATTGTATTTCTTGATTGCTTCAGCACAGTCAATGGTTACTTGGTCATCAGTCTTGTCACGGTTTTCCATACCCAAGTCGTAGACGTGAAGCTCGATGTCCAAGAAAGGCAATATGAGCTTTTCTTTAATCAAATCCCAAATAATCCTGGTCATCTCGTCACCGAGGACATCAACAACGGGTCCAGCCTTTATTTTCGACATGGTGAGTATCTGAAATCATAGAAATGTGTTTGATAAAATATGTTTACTAACAAAATTTAACGAAATAACTAAACACTACCTACTTCGATCTACCTAACTTACTGTTTAAACTAAACCAAAATCAGGGGCAGAGATAAAACAGTGAAAGAATGAATTTTTTTAAATAAGCGTCATGGTTACATAAGGAAAAATATGACATATTGTTGTCAGTTCATAAAACTAGTAAGATTTGTCACCTTATCAAAATAAATTATGTAAACATTACCATTACCACATATTGGTGTATTGACCTTGGTAAGCGTAATTCATGTTAAAATAAACAAGATTCGTAGACTATGTACTCTTTATAATTAAAGTTCAAAGAATACATTACATAGGTGACTATTAAACAAGGGGCAGACAATTTAATTTTTTAACGAATATGTGAGATACGTTGTGTAGGAATTGTTATTTCTATTGAATTTTTCATACACAATCACA
Organism: Standfussiana lucernea; assembly: GCA_964057025.1. Classification (NCBI taxonomy): domain Eukaryota; kingdom Metazoa; phylum Arthropoda; class Insecta; order Lepidoptera; family Noctuidae; genus Standfussiana; species Standfussiana lucernea. The sequence continues at coordinate 7,034,941 of OZ059791.1, read as the reverse complement.
ATGGCTGACACGGTTAAAACTTTGGTATAGGTACATATAAATGATAAAAGTACTAATTACTATACTTTATTTCTTAACTTATTATTCATCACTCATAAGTTCATAACTCATTGCGGAATAAACCAAGTTAGAAATAACATCAACAAACATAAATCCAATTGTTATACCTAAATATAATTGATAATAAAATGACTATAAACAATAACATGTTTTTGATAGCATCCAAATACTATCTACATACTTTCAACCGTTATTGCACTATTGTGTCATCAATTTTATCTTTGCAGTGCGTAAGAGGATGATGTAATAAATTGACTCCTATTTACTATCCTGTGAATACTACTACTACCTACTAGCAAAATGATTTATGAGTATTGATAATAGTGAATTCATTGATGTTCTTATGACTAAGGCAGAGATCTATGAATGTTGCCTCGCACTTGCTAAGTGTTATTCCTGTCACTATCGCACAACTGCCAAACTACAGGTGCAAGATTGAAATGGGAATGTGTCTAAGTCAAGGCACTTACTAATAATGTTTATAGATTTCAGCCTCAGTCATAAACAATAGACCACAAATGAGTAGTAGGTACTACTGGTTAAATGAAGTTCAATCTAAACATAAATTAAGATAACAGAAAAAAACAATCATCAACAAAGATTTATCTGAGGTCATTAAACTAATTTCGTATTTTCTAACAACAAGGCCATAGGTTAGGCCATAAAAATATAAACAAGAAATACTGGGATAGTTGGCATTTCAGTTATCTTGGTAATCACAGATTCTGGACGGCTTTCTTTATCCATGTTCTGCTCAGGAGTGATCTTCATTTAAAACACACCCCACTTAGTATCAGTGGTAGTAGTATTTTATATAATCTAGAAATATAAAAGTATAGTTCAGAGGATTGCCTTAGGTAAGACTGAAAATCATTATAATGTTAGCCTCACAACTAATATGAGCTTTCAGATAAAAAATTTATATTTTTTTTTCAGGGCCATTACCAAAAATGAAGCATGACTATACTGATAAAATTTGAGATATATATATGTCTAAAAGATAAGCAATGACTTGTAAGTTTATATGAAACATAGTAACTAATTACCAAACGGATTAACTCACACACAATTTCACAGTGCAGTTTTTTTTTTATGTATGGCTTGAACTACAGCTTGGACTTATGTTGACCCTCAGAGAAGCAGGTATCTTTGACTACTGAATTTTTTTGTTTTGATTTTACAACCAAAACTGATGGTACTGAAATAATATTAAAAATCAACAAATTCAGAATGCAAAAAGAAGAATTTAAATTTCTCCTAATGGTAGTAGGTAGTAAATGGTAATTGGCTTGCAGGAAAATGAGTACTTGTTCTATAAATACAACTAACCTGTACAGGAATGGAATATTTTCACATAGAATTATATCTTTCGGTTTCCGTGAGAATATCAAGACTACGAAAACAACTTCGTGGCAAAGCAAAGTACAAAGTCCAAGAGGCTTGAGCGGAAGGCTTTTAAAAACTATGGAATACCTAAAGAAAAATACTTATTGATGATATATGAGTCCTAAAAATAGGTTTTTTAGCAGCAAACGATATGATGCGGGTGTTATCTTACCAATTAATATTTCGAAAACTGATAACTGTTCTAATAACTGATCACGTCGTACTCCACTCACTTCTCAAACCGGACTGCAAGCAGAGCCAGTGGCGGCGTCGTAAATGATAATCAGTTTTCAGTTACGAACTTGTCATATAGATGTTTGTAATAAATGAATTAATAGCATTCAACCAATCAAGTGAATAATGAACCCAGACTACGCGAGATTTTTAAAATAAAATGATCAGTTACCTTCTATGTCTGCACTAATAAACTTTTTTTATCCGGTGATGACTTCGGCAAACGTCAACACTGAACAACAGACGCGACGTAAAGAACAGAGAAAGCAAATGAAATGCCTTGAAAATGAAATGCGCTCGAAATCTTCATCTCATCATTTGTGATCTTTTCGATTTATGCTGCAAAATATGCAAAGCTATCTGATTCCAAAGTAATTTCGGGAACAGATCAGAATTATTCATTCAGCGAGTTTTAACTTCAAGGTGAAAAACTGTACCGAACGACATTAAATAATAATTAAAACATTGATTGAATTTTATTGTAGCTGAAACCGAAACCTCGGAAAACTCAAAAGTTAAGGTGTCATTTCAGAGAAAAAAATCATAGAAAAACTCGTATACAAGTGTTACCATTGTTGTACGTAGTAGTGTCCACAAAATTACAAAAAATTATGCTAGGTATGGTGGTGATTGTGGATATTGTTTAGTTCTATTTTTTTGGTTGCGAGTATGATATTTAGTTATATTTTATTCACCCATCATCATCCTTTTGCCCTTATCCTAAATTAGTCAGTGCAACATGTATTCTTCTTCAGTATGTGTTTATACTTCTATGTCTCTATTAGCCGTATTCTCAGGAGGTATTTCTCTTTCTAGCAAGCCATGTTACCTCTCCTACAGTCAAATCCATCCTTACTTTGGTATTCCCCTACTCTTATAGCATTCAGTCGTAGGTACGGAAAATGTTCTTCATAACATTTTATCCCCGCTCTGAATCTTAGGTCCATATCCATCTATCCATCAATGGTTGGCACAAGAGGGTTGCCTTTATATGAATGAATCTTAAAGCCAAGCCATCCCTTGTTACAAGTTTATAGCCATACTGAAGTCGGTTCTATAATCTGTTTTTCCCATAAACGGAGGCCGTCAAAAGGCAATGGAATTAAGCATTTTGGGCGTTAAAAAACAAGACAGAGTTCGTAACAGCACGCTACGTTCTAAAACGGGCATAATGGACGTCCGGAAGAAGGCTACCAGGCTAAAATGGGATTGCATGGGTCACGTCAGCCACATGCACGATGACCACTGGGTATAAGTGGCCACACAATGGGTGCTACAGATGGGCAGCGCCGCCGAAGCCAGCCTCGAAAGAAGTAGCGAGACGACCTGGACAGTAGACGCATACCACGAGGGTTGATTCGAGGTAGCATGGGACAAGAGCTCTCGGAAAGACATAAGAGAGGCTTTTGCCCAGCGGTTGGACAGTATGGTCTAGACAAGAAAATATAAGTGCGTATCGTATCGTATATTACTTTACTTCTTGGTTATATCAAAACAGGGTGGAAACGCCAGGGTAGCCCGCGAAATTAAAGCTTAAAGCCACATTTGTTACGGCCGCAAATCATATTTCAATCAACATATAACCTGACACTGACCTGCTAATTGCAAATAACATAAGAAAATTGAAATTTCGCAGGCTGCCCTAGCACTTCCTCCTTAATTCATACTGTTAACCTTAAAATCAGATTGAATTTTTGGAAAAGTACATTACGATTGGAGCTAAGAGTTAACAAACTATAACAACACACTTTTTTATAATTTTGCAACACTGATTCCCTAACCTCACCCCTCCCGAACCCTTCCGAGTTCCGACTCTAGTAAGTTACGCAGCTTTCAATAAAATTCAATGCTCGCTTTTCTGTTAGTTAAAAAATACTATACAAATAATAAATCCCGAAAACTATAGTATTTTATTTGTATATTAGTGTACTGATATTTCAAGTGGTTTTATAACAGGAACGTGAATGATCTCCCGAGTATTCGGGTATGAAAATCAAACAAAACAGTCTATGACAGGAATTCGAAATGGTGGTGCAAAAGAATTGGAATAATGTAGACACTTCGCATCAGAATCCAGTTAGTGAGAGCTCCAGTGGTACATGGGGCTTCCAGGCGCCAACTAAAACATTGCATATTCGTTCTAATACACCCAACAATATGCAAGCCGTAAGATATTTTTTTTTTATCTCTGTACAATGACCATGAAAATGTCAGTGAGTAAATAATGAATTTGCGTAGGTACCAGAACACTTGTTTTGTAAATAAATTGGAATGGAATAATTCTATTTTTATGAAGTAATGGTTTGGTATACAAATATTGTGCATTGTCACACAGCATTTTCACGAAAAGACATAAAATTGTTTTTAATTTATTCTGCCTAATCAAGTAAGAAGAAATCTTTCGATTTTATTTTTATTTTTACACTTGTGGGTCAGTGGGTCATCTTAGGGCGGTTGTTCTTGTTTTTTCTTTTTACCTATCCATAGCTTGGGCTATCTACATGCATTGTTCAACAAAAATGTTCTAAGAGAGTCAACTCCATTTATTTTACTCAGCTCCTAAGATGACCCACTGACCCAGAATTTTTTTATTGATGGGTTTTTATTTGCCTTATAATTTCAGAAGCAGCCTGTTACTCGTCAGATTGCCATAAACACACTGGCGGCTATGCACAGAAGGTTCAGTCTACCTGGACCAGTGCAGCCGCATTCAAGACCTATTGCAGAGTTTAGGGCAAGTGCCAACAAGTCCTTAGACATGTTACGTCAAACTATTCAGTCAGCGGTCACAAGAGAAATAGATCAAGTGATCAAGAAATATTTGGAAGTAAGTTTTTTACAAAATGGAAATGGAATTTTATAGAATGGAATTTTTTTCACTTATTGATGCCAAAAATATTTACCATTTGGAGAAGTACCTAATATTCTTCTTTATCTTTTAACTCAACATGTAAACACTTTAATGATTTGTTTTTAAGTATTTTAATATCAGCACGTTTCATAAACAAATCTGTCTAAGTACATAAATAATATTTGATTAAAGTGAGTTGTGCTATGTTTCAGAAATTCTTTGTTCCCGCTGTTAACAACATAAGACTGAATTTGGGAGATGAATCTGTTAGTGAAGATCAGGTATTTCTTTCATGTTTTAAACCCAAAATCAACAATCATTATAAAATCATTTGTCCTGACTGACTATAAACACACAACTGTATCAATTGGGCTAATATACTTGCCACAAAGATAGCTGATATCATGATGTAGGCATCTACCAAGAAAGGATTTCGGAAAATTCAACCCTTAAACTGGTGAAATAGGGGTACAAAGTTTGTATGAAAATCAGTCACCAAGCGAAGCTGATACAGGTCTGCCAGTCAACAATAGTTTTCAGCTGTATGTCACGTTGAGTAAAAACAAAGTGTGAGACATTCCTATTATAATCAGTAATTTTAACAAGAAGACTATCACAAAGTTATGTATGTTTATATAATGAGTTATATCTTTTTCTTATCACTATAATTATAGTAGAACTAGCTGACTGGCGCAACTTCGTCTGCGTAAGATTTTTTATTAAAGCTCCGCTCCTATTGGTCGCAGCGTAATGTTATATACCCTATAGCCTTCCTCAATAAATGGGCTATCGAGTACGAAATTTTTTTTTCAATTCGAACCAGCAGTTCCTGAGATTAGCGCATTCAACCACACATACAAACAAACAAACTCTTCAGCTTTATAATATTAGTATAGCTGATGTGTAACTGTGTAATATTAATTGTGTTTTGTTACATAGGTGAGAGCAGTATGTCGAGCTATGCTGGATGCCACCCGTTTGCTGTACACCACACCACCTCGACCAACACAGTCACCCTATGAGACTAGTGATTCAGAATCCAGTAACAGCGTTGACTCTAAACTGGTCAAATCATCTACTGTAAGTAAATTAATTTTGAATTTGAGATATTAAAGATAGACAGAATACTCTTCATTGTGTGCTCACAAATAACAAATGAGAACTTCAAGATTTACTTAAGCTTTGTACACAAGACACTTGAGTAGCTGCTACTCTAGTGTCTAGTTCCAGTACATATGCACTCATACACAGTTGCTACCTACTACAATACTTCATAATTGGTGTTATTTGCCAATGTACTCAGGCTCTTATCATACAACATTTCTCAGATTTAAACTCTACTTATAGCTTATTTCAAGTCTTAAGACTTTAAATCTATGCTCAAGGCATAGCAAACCTGTGCTTGAGTATCATTCTATAATATAGGCTTAAGTGGCCCGTTTGTGTAAGTAATAAATGTTCCACACACAAATACAATTTGTGGCAAATAATACCAGATACACTTGTAACAGTTGCAGAGCCCATGCCCTAAGAGGAAGGATTCTGAAAATGAAATTGAGGCTATCAAACGGAAGAAGATCAAACAGGAGGACAGCATAGACAGTGCATCATCTTCACCTTTACCGTCCCCTGCTATCAGAGACCCTGACAAGTGGAACCCTGCAAGATTAACACAAGAGACGCTGTTCATTATGGGTTCTCATGCTCATAAAGTAAGAATTATGAAAATATTACAATATTATTATTTATTATTATCTCCTTTATTTATTTTTCTTCCTTATTTTTACATTTTTAAATATTCCCATAAAAAATAATAAAAAAAAAACATTTAAAAATATTAAAAAAATAATAGCCCACCGGTATCGCGAACAGGGTCCAAGCTACCGGCGGTCAGGGCTCCAGAGAGAGGAACCTCCTAACAATACGAGCCCTGTCCAGGAGTACCGCTTTCTGAATCAAGCCCTTGATCCAGCTGCCTAACGAGAGCCTCCTCAGGTATTGGTCGAGGCTCTTGGCAATTAAGCCATTGGCGGAAACGACTATCGGCACAATGATCGCCGAGTCTACTTCCCACATGTCGACAACCTCGCGAGCCAAGTCAAGATACTTGATTTGTTTATCTTTCTCGGCTTTCACGAGGTTCCCGTCATGCGGGACCGTTATGTCAACAATCATTGCGCGGCGCTCTTATCGATCCACCACCACTATATCAGACTTGTTGGCCACAATAGTCCTGTCAGTGATGATGGATTGATCCCAGTACAGTGTGATATTGCCATTTTCGAGAAATGGGTCGGGCACATACTCGTACATATAGTACGGCACTTTCGATTCCACAAGTATGTATTTTAGAGCAAGTTGCTGATGGATAATCCTGGCTACAAGGTTGTGTCTATGCAAGTACTCTCGGTTAGCTAGACGAGAACACCCGGAGATAATGTGACGAATTGATTCGCCCGGACGGTGGCATGCCCGACACGTCAACCGTGCCGTCCTTCACAATAAATCTCCGGTAGTTATTCGTCATCATAACTTCATCCATAATTGCACAGACAAAACCATCTGTTTCTCCAAAGAGGTCGCCGGAACGTAGCCAGGCTACGGACGCTGATAGGTCCACATCGGGCCCATGCAGGGCTCGGAAAAAGCGTCCGTGGACCTCCTTACTCTGCCATACCTCCCTGCGGTCGTTAGTGTCAAGCACTACAGGTTTGCACCAGTTCTCTTTAGCCATGGAGAGCGGGGTGAGGCCCTTGTCCACTGCAACCACATCTCGATGCATCCCCACGTCGGTTTCCTGGAAAAATTCCCTGAGACTGCATATCTCGCGATTGTGAAGAGTCTTAGCGTTTAAAAACCCTCGACCTCCGCAACTCCGCGGGATATACAGTCTCATAACCGAAGATTGTGGGTGATGCATTCGATATGCCGTCAACAATGTACGGACCTTCCTATCCAGGACGTCTAGTTCTGTTTGTGTCCATTTGAGTATGCCGAAAGAGTACATCAAAACCGGCATGACCCAACCGTTGAAGGCACGCACCTTATTTCCGCCCGATAAAAGACTATTGAATACTTTTCTCAGGCGGCCAAAGAAGCGCTCCTTCAACGATTGCTTCATGTCAGCTACATTGATGCCCAGCGCTTCCGACATACCCAAATACTTGTAGGTTTCGGTTGCTGAGAGGGATCTAAGATTTATGGAATCCGAGAGCTGGGTTCCCACAGATTCCACAATCTCTCCTCGCTTTGCTTGTGTACAAACTTATTTATACTTACATATTTGTAGGCAGTCAATATGCACTTTGTACCCTGCCCTATATCGACGATTTAATAACTTACTACAAATAAAACTACATAAACATAACAAGATCATTTCCTTGAGTTTGCATTGTTATAGTGCTAAGCTGAATGCTGATGATGTGCAGCAAGGGGATTCTTGAATTATTTCAAGAATCCTATCCAAATCCATCAATAACTTCAGAAACAAAGTGCAATTTTACTGGAGTTGATTTAGAAGCTTTCTGGTGAGCTTTACTAATCGGATCGTAACTTTTTAACAGGTTTTAGGCCTAGGTAATTCTCGTGGCCGACTGTATACCAGACATGCTGGTTTACTCAGATATCCAGCTGACTCCTCGGACAAAGAATGGATTGCCGGACATAACTTGGTTAATGCTGTGGGTGGAAAAACTTATATCATGGTGACTATTATGTTTTATTTTATTCTTTGATGGATGAACTATTCACACCTGTATAACAGGTGTAATTCAATTTATTTATTTTCAGGTTCTAGAGGACATAGAGGAACTTGCCAACAGTGATGCATACAAACACAACTCACTCCCCATGCTCGGAGAATTGACAGGCTTCAAAGTTCCTATGTTTATGCTGAGGAAAATAAAAGCCTATGTTCTTAAAAGAGCCCTAAGCGGCGACATAAGTAACGCCAACAGTCCTCAGCCTTGCACAAGCAACATACAAGAGGAAGACAAATACAAAATAGAAGACATCAAAGTTGAACCAAATCATGACAACTTTGACAGCAACAGTTTTGATGCCAGCCAGTATATTGGTAACGGCGAAAATAGCAGAGACTTCTCAGATGTTCCAATGATGAAGGAAGACACAGATTTTGCTGATATCAAAGTCGAGGATATGGATGACATGAAAGAAGGAGGTATAAAGGTCGAAGATTTAGACGAAATTAAAATGGAGGAAATGAAGGATGAAGATGATCTCATTAGTATTAAAGTTGAGAATATGGATGACCTTGATGTTGATGGAATGAAAGTAGAAGACATTAAGTTAGAGAATGATGACTTCTCCCTCTGCAAAGACCCTGAAGATGGTCAGAATCATTTGGTGGATGGCATATTTGGTACAGATATCGATTTTTTGAATAGTAACTTGGGAAACATTGAGAGTGATGCTGATGCCAGGAAGGCAATAGTGAAGCTAACTGGTGCTGACCCTGAAACTCTCTCATTAGTTGGTGATGAATTTGATTTGGGAACTACCTTGAACACCAGTAATGTAAGTCAATGCTGTATTTTCCACTCAGATAGATTGCCTAGTTGGTTTAGGCGTCGCAACCGTGACTGCCGTGCGTGAAGTGTATTGAGGAAATTGTAACTGACATAGTTACACTTTGCCCAATATAGGAGGTATTTTCAAGGTTCGCTATGTGCCGTGACAAACAGAACTAGCTAAATGCAGGTGAACTTTATTTGCAACTCTGCAAAACCCCTCGGGGAATACAGACGGCACATGCATGCTGTCATGTTTTAAATCTCACACATATTTTCTCTTTCCAGTTTACAGTAAACCAAACAAAATGCATCACGGTAGCATCTACCACCAGCGGCATGGTGCACAGTGTGCCCGTTGCCCACATCGCCGCGCCTCCCCGCATCACGGGGAGCACAGAGCACTACTACACCAGTTCCAACATCCCTCCGACTGGTCAGAGGACTGTGCATCATCTGCCACAAGCTACTGTTACTATACAGAACATTCCTGGGACTACGTCGCAGGTTATCCGTGGGTAAGTGTTTTGTTGCTTTGCGTTGCGTTTATTTAAGGCGTTATTTTGGAGAATTTGAACTGTTCAGGTTATAAAAAAAAACGATAACTTATCTTTTCTTTTTTGCAGAATACCAATCAACACCAAGGGCACATTCAGCACGGTCATGTCTCAAGGTACAGCTAGTACAATCATTGGCTTCGGTACACGTACATCCAACGCCACCATCATCGGTACCCCGCAGTATGTAAATGTCAGTTCCAAGTCGTTCCCCAACGGGAACATTCTCCACAACGCCATCGTTTCACGGAACATTATCAATCGTAGCAACCTGACTCCTGCTTCGAGCGCGACCTTCAGCGTCACCGCGGTCCGCCCGATACTACACACGTCCACGCCAAAGATAAGTACAGTCGTCTCAACCAGCTCCACAGACTTCGACAGTATCTCTACAACCAAAGATATGATCGACAATGCTTGTAATTCCTCTGTTATGTTAAAGAAGGTTCTGACTTTAGGCAGTGCAGGGGCTGCCAAGTCGTTTATGATGCATAATACGCAGAAGGTATTGTCCACTGGTTTCGCGAATGGTGTAACACCACCGCCAAACGTTACTATCGTTAGCTCAGGAACCAGCGGCGGATTGCTGAACAATAATAACGTGGGACATTCATCAGCTAATATCGTAAGTCCTACTTCGGGTACATTGAGTGCTACCCACGCTACTCTGTCGGCTTTGTTAGCGTCAAACGCTGAAAATTCCCAAAAGAATAAGAAGTAATTTTCAGAATCCATTCCATAGTAGTTCAACATTACTTGATCTCATATAATTACTAAAAATTTATCCTACTAAACTTTATCAAATTAATCAATGAATTAATGTTTACATTTAAAAACCTAGTATCAATATAAAATGTAGCCATAGTAGACATCGTGCAAATATACTGTGCAGCAAGTTCTTTAATGAGTTGCCTGGTTGCAGATTCAAAATGCTCGCAAACCGTATCAGTAGAATAGCAACCATAGCATAAGTCAACTAAGCAGTCTCGTCTGCAAAATTTAACCTGGTATAAAATTACATAAAAGATTTAAAAAAAAACATTAGCAAACCATAAATATTATTTTTTAAATATTAATCCTTACTATGTAACTTACTTCCTGTTCTTTTGTTAACAGGACAAAGCCATACCTACTAATGTTTAATTTATCTACCTCTTTATGTTACCTGAAAGTTATTTTAGTAAGTAGGTATTATGTTTGTGTACTAAGCGGTACTAAAGGTTGTGTGTTAGTTGTCGGAAAGTACAAATTGGGATTGTGCGGAATCAGTATTATTTGTAGTGATATATTTCGACTTGTTAAGAACTATTTATTGTGCATCACTATTATTTATTGAGAATTCAGGTTTGCTTACACTTGATTTGTTACAAAGAAGTCACTTGTAGCTGTTCTAAGGTCATATTCGGTTACTTGAGTGTTTTTGGTCAATGGGTGTGCTCAAGTGTACACAAGCTTTTGTTCAAAAACATTAAGTTACATTATGCGCTTAAAACTCGTCTTTAATTATAGTAATTGGATATGCTGGGAAAACTACTTCAATTTACTTTTATCAGGGTATGACAAAAAGTGATTAAGTATTTAAGTTTCGTTAGGATTAGCAGTTCTCTCTTATTCCTGATAGGTGATGATTGGTTTGACAAACCGATAAGTTACTTCGACGACGAGTATATTAATTATTTGAATTTTCAATATATTGCTCTAGCTTTTTATATATGCGTATTTATCCATGAACTTGGGTTCATTTCTTTTAAGTATTTTACGCTAAGAAGGTTAAAACTACCAAAGTGATTCCTTTTTGAAATTGACTAGTTGTGAAGGTTAAATAAGTATTTTTTTAACACAGTTTTTCTAATAAATCAAGCAATTCTATTTTTGATGGGATTTCAATCACTTATTTCTTATTTAGACGTTTTTATCTCGTAGCTGAGGGTTCTAACTTATAATATGTTTCCAGTACTTCAATACGAAGATAATTAAAATTTTAAAGTACTCATTAGATTCTTGTAGAATAGTCTATAAGTAAAAATGTAGGTTAATTCGTAGATCAAAAACTTGTTCATGATAGGCTAAGAAGTTCTATAAGTAATTGACAAAATATTTGTTGTTTTTTTTTTAATAATGCGGTTATTATTTATATTAAAATATTGTACTAAAATTGTGCCAAATGTGTATGTACCTGTGATTATTTTTATTAAGCTTTCTTACAGAATTCACGCATAGTTGCTTTAATACATAATTATGCATATGCTTTTGCTTATAAACGCAAATAGCCTATACTCTAACTTGAGTACATATTTGTCAGTAAAATATCTCAATCTTATTATTTTTTGCAAAGGCTGTATGTGTTTGCTATCCTCGTACAATATCACTGTCTTGTTAGTACGAGTATGCATAAGGCACTGGATTAAAATATTCCCTTGTGCCTAAGGTTAACCTATGCACTGCACTGGTGCGTATGCACTGGTGATTTACATAAATTACCAACATTTAGATTATTTATTTTGTGCAATTTATAAATTAATCACAGATAGCACTAAAACGTGCATAATTCTCAATAATAGTAGGATTAATTCATGGATGTGATATACTGACACCAAAAATAATGATGTAATAAACTAATTCGGTCTCCGGTATTATGGTGTTTTCGAACTACTCAGAAAACGATCTATCATATAGTTCGAAAAACTCACAGATTTTTTTAAAAAGGGTAGCAATGTAAATACAGCGATTATTCGACCATTTGAGTTCAGGAACATCGTTTTCCGGTCCGTTTATTTATTAATCTTCATTTTTATTGAGTTGCAATAAATATAATATTTTGCTAGCTTTTGGCGGCTACGATGTCAGCTTTAAGTAATTATTTGCTTGCAATATTTTTTGTTTTAGCTTTTGTGCAATGTTTCGTTTATTTATTTTTATTACGTTAGTTATTATGTGCTTTTTCGTTGCAATATTTTTTTTGAGCAATGGCTTCTTTATTTGTTTAATGCCAGCCTCATTTGCTTAGCTTGCAATAAGTATAATATTTATGTATTTTTAAAGTTTAAAAATTAATTTGGCAAAATTTTGTCTGTTGTGAATTAGTTTAAGACATGTTTGAACTTTTGTTATTATTTATGATTAGGATATTTTGGATTTTTCCAAAGATTATTTCGAGATTTAGAAGGATCCTTGCGCTGTGTTGTTAAATGGCTGTGTTCCCACTTTTGTGATTGATATTTATTTGCTGATAGTCTTTTAGATCTAACTAGATATTTTAAAATCTAGGTTCATCTAATCCAGTCCTAGTATATCTGGGACAAATCTTATTCTCAAATAGGATGATTGTGTATGTACCCTTTAGGTATTACTTAATGGTTGTCGTGACTGTGTTTACTCATAGATGTAATAATCGATGTACTAATTGCCATTTTATGTCTGATCGTGGTTGTTTATTCGATATCTACTTTTAATCATTATAACTAGTAACATATTTTGATCTCTAGTACAGTAGGTATCAAACATTGTATTACTGTAGCCATATGAGCGTTGACGTTCTATTTCAACTGTTTTTTTTACGGGTCTGGTTTTATGCACGATATTATTTTATTTTTCAACGTTAAGGCGCCTTTTCAACCAAATGCGAGTATGTCCATGCGAGAATCATTAGACGATTTTCACACACACATGTAAACATATCTGTACGATAAAACTCATTGTATAAATTCTGCTATGGGCGCGAGCAACCAAACACATTCTTTAACTTGTGATTAGGCAACATAATCAATTGAAAAGCTTTTAGCATCTTGGGGGTAACAAAATATTATGATTTGCTCAAAGAACTGAATGAAACTTTGTATCAGTATATTAATTTACCTTCCTAAAATCAGCAAACACTATCATTGTGATTTCACTCGTGAAATAGGAAACTAGCGGCTCAGTTTTAAATATACCTAATGCCAACGAATCTCCATACTGTGATTACTTTTAAATACGCTCTTAATTATAAGCAGTTTCAAACTATTTTCCATAGAATTTTTAAATGTAACCAAACAATGCTTGCCTAATAATTGTAACTTATGAGACTAAGACCAAATACACTATAGTGCCGATATCGTTCGCTCGCTTAGTGCGTGTTTGTAGACTAATTGCGATTGATTGCGTCAACTTCAAGGTTAAAGTGAAGCTAAACTTGCGCCGTCTCGTGACAGAACGGAAATACAAATTAAATTCTATACAGATTAAGAAGTTTACTCGCGATTGAGTAAGTTATGTCAGTAATGAAATTTTAGGCTAGGCCTAGGCTTTTATATCTCACACCTAAATGATACTAGACATGATACAAGGCTAAATGTAGCCTACTCGAATGCGAGTAGCCAAAAACTAAGAAAAGAGCGGAATCGGCACTAGAGTAGACCTAAATGTCAACCAGGGACCGATTAATCGGGATTAAAGGTATAACCTATATGTTTGATTAACCATTATACGGGTTAACGGTTAACCTATATATAGATTAGGTTAACAGGGTGATAGGGTCATCGACGCTCAAACGGTAACCACGTGTTCAGTACAACATTCCATTGATCGGTGATTTAAAAAAAACAGCTGCTTCCTAGAAAAGTGTCTACACAGTCAAAATGTATGGAACAGCTGATTTTTTGTTTCGAATCATGTACTAACTGTACACGTGGTAACCGTTTGTGCGCGGATGTGCCTCTGACCCAGTTTAAGAAATATAAAGTAAATGGTTAACCCATATATTAAAAGGGTTAACCAGAATGAAAAGGACAAAGCTCCCAGCGCAGGCTACCTCCGTCATATGCTTGCATAATTTTTTATGTATAAAAATCAATTCTGTGCGTGAACCGGTTATTATAGGTTGATTAACCCTAGAGTAAAGGTTAACCCAATGCAGGTTAATCTTTACTCTAGGTTTTTTCACCTATTTAACCATAAAATAATAGCAGATTTAAACCCTTAAGTGGATACCTTTTCGGTCCCTGATGTCAACATATTTGCAATGTAGCACTGTCCCATTATGCAAAATATAACGCATTAATATAAGAAGTAATGTAATAAACGATATGTTTATCAATTAATTTCTGTTGTATGATTTTGTTTAACTGTCACTTTATCTAACCTACTATATCGGAGGGACAATTGTCGTAACGCTATGAACGTTTTTAATCTCATTTCAGCGACAACTAATTGTCAAAAATGTAAAAGACAGAATTTGACTGATTAAGACTGAAGATTTAGAATGTGTACGTTCGTAATAACACGGGAATTGTCCCACAATTCTGTGTAGTTTTAACTAACCTTAGATTATAAGTAAGTATTTAAAATAAGATCTCTGCTGATATTGCAATTAACATTAAATTATTTACGGCATAAGTTATTAGGTGCCTTTGTACCTTGAGTGGAGTCGACGCACCGATATACACGGTAAGGTAATAATATTCTTATGGCAATATAACACGGTTCTACCAAATTGATATGGCCGATATTGCAGGATTCACTTTTTGTCGTTGAGATTCAATTTGATTGCTTTATTTCAATTGGAAGGTATACGAGAACGTGCAATTTTTGCGATAGCGTCCCCATTTAATTCTAATGTTAAATTACCCATAAATGTCGTGAAAGTATTACATTGTCCCATCTTTCTAGCAACTTCACGCAGAATGTGTAGGTTCTTGCAAATATGCAACTATTTCAAGTAAATAAAACTTAGCGACATTCTAAAATGACATCTAAAAGTAACTACTTAAATATTAACATCATATTAAAAACGGGCGTGCCTGTAGACAAGCTCAAACTACAACTAGTATATTATTTAACGTAGGCTAAAACTGAATCTTTCTCGTAAAATATTTTGTACGACAGTTTAAGCTTTCTCAAGTTTTACTGGGAGAACAAGTTATTCCATATTGTTGAGTTTATAGTGGACGGTTTCATAATGAGGACGTTATAATGTGAAAGAGGCATTTAAAAATGTTTGAAGTGGAGGAAATACTAGACATTAAACATTTTTTATTTCTTTTTAAAAGCAGTGTCTTGTGTCGTGTTTTGTCTTGTATCTTATGACAAAATCACGTTAGGAGTGTTACGTGCCATAGAGCAAAATTCTTGTTTTTTTTTTTAAGAAAAAATTTTGAAGTTCCTTACATGGGTACTGGGAACATTTATTGGGCCTGACTGCCCAGGGTGGTCCTGACGACGTATGTACATTTCATCATCTCTAGTCGCCATCGTGGAGGTTATTTTAATGCTCGATAAAATGCCCTAACTATCTCTTACGTCATCTGGAGGAAGAACTGGGTTATTCTATTCCTGGTTGCAGTTTAAATCACAGTATTGATCCGAAACGGGATGATATTTTTGTACTGCCGCAGCCACCACTGCAGCTGAATCTCCTTTTAGCGCTTTCATTTCAACTTGTCAGTTAGCCGGTACTGAAGTTTTAAATAGACCTCGCCTCTACCGTCGAAATTATGAATATAATGGATAAGGGATTTAACCGGGTTTCTTTTAAAATACGATTGAAATATTTGATAAAATTTTAGAAACTGGCCACAACTTCAAACTTGGGTCTAGCTATTTCTGTTCCGCTCTCACGCGCATTTGCACCAAGAAATTTCTTGCCTTCATTATCGTAATCAATTTCTTTTAATTCTGACAAACCCTCTACCATCGAAATTATAAACTTAAATCGGTCCTCCGTCCGATATGTGAAATGGAAACTTTGCCATCTTTCTTTTGATGTACGATGAATTCAATATTATAATTGATTGAACTTAAAAAAACTTAAAACCTATCCACAACTTGAACCTGGCACCAACTTTTTCAGTCCCAGTTCCACTGCACAAAGCGTTTTCCTTTATAATTGATAATATAGTATCCATGATGCTGTAATATGTCTTTAACCTTTTGAACGCCATCGTCGCTTATACATGACAAGTAAGCGCGTGCCCTGTACGCTAACGACACAAATATGTGTCGAAAAATGCGATGCACTATAACACGGAATAAACAATTAAATCATTACTTTTGTGTGTTTTGATTTGTGTACCTTAAATATTTAAGCTCTTGTCTTTGTAATATTATTGTTTATCGATAAAGTCTTACTATTCTTTTTGTAGGTGTTTTTTATGTGTGCGGTGAACTTGTGGCTTGGCGTGGAGGGCACGCGCGTGCGTTTATGCTTTGGCGTTCAAAAGGTTAATTTAATTTCTTTATCGCATCCAACCACATAAATGGAGAAGTTAGTCTGCTCTATTCTCAGCACGTCGGATTTAGTTTCCGTATTGATTCGAAACGGATAATATTTTATGTGTACCCGTCAGTGCCTTGCATTAGTCGGCCCATCTTCCCGTCTTTTACTTTGTAAGATGACCCATCCTAGCCTAGCTGTCAATACAGGGCACTGACGAGGTGCTTCCACGTCCACTACCATTTTTTATTGCCGCTCCTCTCCAATGGGTGAATTTTAATTGTACCTATGCATGCTGCTTGTTATCGGCAGACCTTGCAGGTTGGGTACGTTCTTTTAATTTTTGGAGGTCTTTCTTTATTGGGTAGCAGAAGACTACTAAAGGCAAAGCAGATACATCGACGTAATCAGTTCCTTTAGATCTGGTATTAAACCTGGATCTGCCAAAAACAGCGGCAATTAGGAAACAACGGCAGAATTGAAATAGTATCAAAGTTTGGGAAACGGATTTTCGATGCCTAGCGGTTTCTCTTCATGATACGACGGAAGAACAAAACTTCCTAGTCTTGTGAGACAACCTCACCATCTATGTAGTTGCCTATCCATTTTTAGCAATGCACCATTTTTCTCTAACATAATTCTCACCTGCAGAAACAATTGGGTTGCTCTATTCTTAGGAAGGCCAGTTCAACATTTTCAGTTGCAGTATTGATCCAAAACGAATTATATTTTCAGTCCAGACGCGATTTAAAATGCACTACAGAGGATTTATTTGAGATTTTAGCAATGTCGAAGCTTTAATTTTAGTCTTAATGCTGTTCAGAAAGTAGGCTGATTGATATTTGGTGATGGGGGTCCACTAGGCATGGTGGACTGATATAATAGAGTGTGTGTGCGAATACGTATGTATCTCCCGGGCCCCCGAGTCATGGTACCTAGTGGTAGGGCTCGTGAGGTTTTAGTTGGAGCTGTCATAGCCTTCGAATCCGTTCTCCCCAGACGGCGGGTACCATTTATGATGAGGATTTCCCCACAAAACATGTTTATAGACATCCTCACCTTCTTTTAGATATCTATTTAACGTAGCGTAAACTTGCGAACAAGGGTTGTCTCCATAGGCATTCCACAAACCTACACAATATTTTTATTTTCCAAGTAACAGAACAAGTGTAAGACTGCACGAGTACTATGCATTAGAAGACACTGATATGTCACTACGCACCCCGGCCCCATTATCAACCTTTCTGATTAGCTAATTCTTCACGACATTAGCTATATCCGTATAGCTTGTGCCGACACGGTGCAGAAGAGACTTGCATGCCTCCAGAATTAGGACTGGAATGAGTACATTCAGATTGGATAACAAAATACGGGAGGAATTGGGTTGTTCTATTGTTAGACCGGGTCAGTACGGCGTTTTGGTCCCCGTATTGATCTGAAGCGAATGATATTTTCAGCACAGCCGCAACCACTAACTGAAATGGTTAAATTATGTAGCCAGACATTATCTCTGCAGTTTGAAAATAGCCTAGAAGCATAAAGCGCTTTGTATGCAATGGTGACTGTAGATCTCAATGAAATTAATTTCGTAACTCGAACTTAAGACGCTGTGAATAGACGACTTTTATGTATTTGAGGGGGTGAAGCAGATGAAAAGGGGACGAGTAGTCCCGCCTACTGCGATGTGCATCGGCCGACTTTTGCCGATGCGCGACGTCCATTATTTATAGAAGCGTAATTTCACTACTCCAGTAATATGTAAGATTGGCCTAGCGCGCCGCTCTTCGACTATGAACAGCGCCTCCGCGGCGAAAACTAGGTTCGAATCTCAGCAATCACATATTATTTTGTTTTGATTTATTATTTCTTTATTTATTTTTTAACTTATTTTTTACATTTTATTTCAAATATTCCTATATAAAATCACTATAAAAACATAAAAGATAGTAGTCTACCGGTATCGGGAACAGGGTCAGAGCTACCGGCGGTCAGGGCTCCAGAGAGAGGAACCTCTTAACAATTCGAGCCATCTCGAGGAGTACCGTTTTCTGAATCCAGCCTTTGATCCAGCTGCCTAACGAGAGCCTCCTCAGGTATTGGTCGAGGCTGTTGGCAGTCGACAATGATCGCTGAGTTCACATCCCACATGTCGACAACCTCGCGAGCCAAGTCAAGATACTTGATTTGCTTATCTTTCTCGGCTTTCACGAGGTTCTCGTCATGCGGGACCGTTATATCAACAATCATTGCGCGCCGCTCTGATCGCTCTTTATCAGACTTGTTGGTTGTAATAGTCCCGAGACTGATGATGGATTGATCCCAGTACAGTGTGATATTGCCATTTTCAAGAACTGGATCGAGCCCATTCCGACGACCATTACGACACCGCCAATTCCACAAAGCTGTATTTTGTTGCTGATGGATAATCCTGGCTACAAGGTTGTGTCTATGCAAGTACTCTCCGGTATCTAGACGAGAACACCCGGAGATAATGTGACGGATTGATTCGCCCGGACGGTGGCATGCCCGACATTTTTTATTTCAACGGTGCCGTCCTTCACAATATTCTTATTCTTATTTATAGATGGTGGAAGGGACAGCGACTCTAAAATGGTTACCACGTATTGAGTGCATCATTCTGAATCCCCCCCCCCCACAAATAAATTTTTCGTGGAAAAAAAACAGCTGTTCCATACATTACGACCGTGTAGGTATTGCAGTTTTGTAGGAAACAGCTGTTTTTTTTATTCCTACATATTTTCGAGAAGTTGTATTAAAATTCGTTCTTTTTTTCTTATTTTTAAATAATATAATCAATAATTGTTATTTTCTAGAAAAGATTTTAGAGACAATAATTATGTAATAACAGATTCGTCTGACGAATAATAAATCTATATACAGGGTGGAAACTTTCAGTAGGGCAGTAAGGGGAACTACTTTAACTGTTGCAGCTATATGAAAATGGTCTTCGGAGACTTTTTTATAATCTACTCTTATAGATCAGAAGCTCATTTTTTTTTTAAAGGAAAACTAGAACTTCCTAGAACTATTTATTTTTTTAAAAAAAATTCACGAAAACAACACAGTTATGTTAAACCGTTAAACACCTAAATAATTCGAAAGTACTGTTCCCAACAAACGTCTGTCACGTCTGAGCTCCCAAGCAAAAGTGACCGGGCCCTGAGACTCCTGAGAGCGCACCGCTTGTATTGTTTCGCCCCCTCTACTCGCTGCGTCACCATGATCACGCGATATCCCTGCCATCTGCGCTGACGAATCCGCTAACCCTACATACATTTTTGTTTCAGAATTTTCTCTCTCCTACTTTAGACTTTAGAGAGGGCCACACATTTTTTACGGCTTCGGAAGCAAATGTCATCAACCATTGACTTAAGAAAGAAAGTGAGCTAGAAACCTCAATAGCAATTTTCAAGAGCTGTCGATAGACACCCCACACAGTTACATGTAGGGAGAGCCACACCTATTTTTTTTTTTTTCATAATTTTACATCACTTTTATGTAGCGATTCATAGAAGACACCTAGTCTCTAAATTTCAACATTGTGGTACCAATAGTTTGGGAGTAAAATGGCTGTGACATACGGACGGACAGATAGACAGACAGACAGGGCGAATCTATAAGGGTTCCTTTTTTTACGGCTATATAGAGGAATAAAAATAATACTTTCATAATTTTGAAAATTTGCCATTTTGAGAACCTGCAACAAAAAACCATACACAACCAAAAACACCAAAACACTTTGTCGTTTCTGCCTATTTGCCTTTACTATTTCGAATTTGGCAATCTGCGTCTTCTAAACCATACATCCTCTAATTATACAGATAAATTAAATTGAAGTGACAGACACTTCAATTTAATTTATCTGTATAGTTTTTGTTGCAATTTGCAATGACTTTTATATCACGTGTCAGAAAAGAATTATTGTGAATGGCGGCCAAACAAAGGAGCTAATCGTGCCCTTTCACTCGCACTGTATAATGTGAGAGTGAGAGAAAAAGCTAAGTGCGGTCATTTTAGTATCTTTTCTTTAGTGACGTAGGTTACAACTAAATGAAAATTACGGTGTATTCGAATACTAAGTGAGGAAAGACGGACGCGGAGAGACGAATGAAAGAGTGGACTTATGGACGGGGTGATGGGATCGATAGATAGATGTATGAACAGTAAGAATACATAAAGGCAATTGCTCAGTTTGTTAGGATGATCAGGCTAAACGTGGACAAGATCTTTATTAATAAAATACTTGCATTTTAAAAACTACATAAGTATAGGAAAGAAAATATTATAAAAAAGTTGTAGCCAGATGCAAGAATATGCTTCAAATGGCATGTGAAAAATTGAAATTAATTGTCTGGTAAAATCTTTGTAATAAGAAAAATTATAATCAACAAAAAAATAATCAATCATAAATAAATAAATCAATATAATCATAAATAGTAATCTTTGTAATGTGTTTGTGTGAGTTTGTTTGTTGTTTGGGTGTTTGTTTGTTGTGTGTGTTTGTGGGTGTTTGTATTGATTATTTTCTATAATCAATTTGCCAGTAGTATTTTGATGTAATCGGATTATTTACATATTATAGGATTGTATTTGGGTGGTTAAAATAAAACTATTAGTTATTATTTGTTATTTTGACTTTATTAAGTCATAAACGTTTATTAAATAATAAAAAGTTGTAAGGAGCTCATCCCAGTTATTTTGTAGCAAATGAAATCTGCATATTTTGCTGTTTTAGGGACATAAAAATTCTAATCTGTGAATAACTTCACCCTTAGCCATGTTGGGACTACGAGTATGAGTCGCTGTGGTGATTCACAATCCGGGCAAAAACAAGGCTTGTGTGTCAGGGGCTCTTGTGAAATTGGGCTAGTTAATTGTAGGTGAAACAATTGTGACAGTTGGAGCAGGACCTGGTACTCGATCAGCTCGTTGCCAACATGGATGGCAAATGCGATCTGAGCCATGAACCTATAACAATTTAATTCTTAGTTAGTGCCATTTCAAAATACAAATCAATTGAGTTTCTAACAATTCATTTTGAATTGTTTTTGCTGCCCAGAGATTATATTTAGGAATGAATTCTAACTAAAGAGGGTATAACACGTAAAAAATAACACATTCTTTTATTCTGTTCCATAGAAATCAAATGTTGCTCTTTCATGGAGAGTTAGAATAACTTTTCAGTAAACAAGTTAGTGTTATGTAAATACATTTTTAAAAGCATAATTCACATCTTGTCCACGCTTAGCCGAAAATCATATTGAACAGCATTGTCTTTCTTTAGCATCCGATTTTTTTAATGAGGTTTTGCTTAGTTTAATTTTCTTTTCATCAGTCTTCGTTCTCCAAACTTTTTCAGGATGCTTTTGGGACTTTTCCCTAAAATTTTTGTATGAAGTAGATGCCTCGGGTAGGGGTTATTAAAAAAAACGACTGCAGCACTGCAACGCGCGCGGTAACCCCGACGAAGAGATAAATTAATTCTCTTTCCCCCCACAACCTTTGCAATCAACAGTTACAATTGAACAAAGAATTATGGCCGGATATAGTTTACAGCTGCTGGATGAGATGCGTTATGTCAACGACTCTTCGTCCATGAACTGGTGGGTATGCATTATCTTGAGATTCGGTCGACGGATCAACGAATAGCACATCGTCAGTGATTTCTCTGTAATAAAAAACACGTCACTTTTTTATAAACAGAAAAGCAAAATACATAATTCCAAATCACGGCAATAACGCGTTGTGTACGAATACAATGCCTGGACATACGAGTGAGTGGACATATAGACGAGTGGACAGGTATCTAGACCTTAGCTGAGAACCTACGTTCGGTAAGGTAGTCTCCCTGTGTTATAATAACTATTATTGATTCAGAACAATCGGGCTGGAAGTCGCGAAGTTCTTCACACCACCTCTTTTGAAGTCGATCGCGGGGTCATCAGCTGTCCGTCGGCTCTCATTGTGTGATGACATTCGCCCATCTTTTAATACTTACTCATTATAATTTGATTTTGGATTGGCTCCTGGTGTTACAAATGATGCCCCAGGGTTTTCACGCTCAGAATCCTTTTGTAATCTAAAATTTAAATAAGTAAGTTTTTAAATTGGAAAAAAATGCATTATTGTTTTAAAAAATAAATATAAAAATTAATTTCAAACAAGAAAATAAGAAAAAAATAATAATTTTATAATTAAAAAAAAAAACAATTATTTCAAAAGAAATCAACAAAAAGAATACATTTACTCTGAGGAACCCGGGGTTAGACATTGATGCAGAAAATTGACCCACGCATGAGATAGTTACACCAATCGAGCTATGGATATACATACATATGTATGTATATGTCGAAATTACGCATTTATAAAATAATACATACAATCAAAATAAGGTGTGCACAAAAAGTAAGGTACTTACTTTACAACTTCGTTCATGTGTTTTGTTTCATCGAATAACATCTCTTTATTGTCCTCCGTATATTTTTTTTTGTTACCCATTTTTTATAATGTACACCAGGGCCGAAGGCACCTAAGCCGATTCCTGCCGGTTTCCCTTCGGGAACAAAGTACTCTGTGTAGTCTCTTCTACAGTTAAATAGAGTATTACATCGCAGTTCTGTACTGTGATGTAAAACTCTATTCCATTTAATACATCAAAGGAATGAAAACATTACAAAAATGCCAACTTTTTTCATGTCAAGAAATAACGGGTAGCGCCAAATAAGCCGGCGCTCGGGTGTCAGAATTCAGATCTAAATTCGTATGTACGTGCACACGTGACTTCGCGGCTAGCAGCACCGTTTTTTAGGGAATTAGGTAAGCCGAAGATTATCGAGTGACGACAGGAGCAGAAATAGAAAGTATGTAGGGGAGAACTAGACAGATAGTCGATAATGTATTTGGTATCAACTTTTTTTTTGTTGGCCTATTTATAAAAGATAAAATTACATTTATTTTGTTCATAGTTCTTCTACATTTTTTTTATTCTACACAATAAATGATGAAAAAAGATCAATTTGGCGCCTACGAAAATTTTAGCTATTTTAATCATGGGTGTCATTTTCGTGCTTTTCGGGTCACTTATAACGAAATTTAAGGCAAAACGAAAATAGAAGAAAATGGGGGTGAAGACAAAAAAAATAGTAGTATAATTTTGCTTAGGGTTCTTTTGACTCTTCGCCACTGATGTACACTGATTGTTTATTTACACAACTTATGACTGAAATCGAACATAAATTTACACCAACACCACAACTTAGAAATAACGAATCACAAAATAAGTATAATAAACAGCATTTAACAACAAACAGATACGTAAATGATTTTGAAAAAATTAACACAGATCCGTCAAGCAACACGCCTCAGCGGTCACTGTCACACCGCGTAAAAATGAAAGAGAAGCCAAAAGAGGATGCAATGGCGTGAGGTTTCGTTCGACACGTTCCAATTATTTATCATTGAATATGATAATCCTTACAATAATCTCATTTCAAACGAAAAATAAAAACAACAGTTCCCTTTATTATTATATATTACATCACTGTTTTTAATTTTATAAAGATTTGTTCTTAGATGATAGAGTTACAATTGTTTGAATTTCAATATTTAATAGTAAGTTTACGATTTTTTTGTATCGAGAAAATTTAACGAAAACGTGTTTTGAACACAACGGTTCCCTCATAAATATGATCAAGATTAACATATATTTTTTTTGCTGCTCTAAAATGTATACATTTTGCTAAAAAACTGTTTTTGTGAAGCCTATTTTGACTATGCACAGCGCCTTAATGTTGCTGGGCTTTATGAAAAATGCAGGTTTAATAAATTTTACCAACTCTTCTCTTTTTTGGTTTCCAAGAAAAAAAAGCTATCTGAAATCTTGTGCTGTTTAGGCTCTGTCGTCTGGTATGTGACATTTTTCAATTCCGTCTGGAAGGATGTTTGAACACGCGACGCAAAGGCGAAACTGTGAGGCCGTCTACATCGTATCGATAATATCGTTACAATGTGACTTCCAAAACTTTTTTCGAACATTTGTTTTCTCTTTATAGCTTAGGTACGGTATTGCGGCTAAATAAAAAGGTCAAATTTTATTTTTCTATTGAGTAGTCACCAAGTTTTTAATCCATTATACTATCGTCGGCCAAAGGGGTTGGAAGATTTTTGTATGAAGCGTGGCTTGCCTAATTTCCGCCATGTTATTTTATTTTCAAAATAGCGGCCACGCATAAAACCCACATTAATCAATAGCCAGCTATTATTACAAAATCAAAGTTTTACTGATTGTGCCATCAGTGACTAGATTATAACTTTGAAAGCTTATATTTCGGAAACGTGACGCTTTAGAAGATTTTGTCTTAAACAAAACTTGTTTGTATTGATGCCAGCTATTGATTAATATATGTTTTATGCGTGGCCGCAAATAATTCAAAGACCTTTGACGTCAACTTTTACAGATAGCGTTTTTTTTTTAAAATAATTGTGTAATAGGTATATTTCGCAAAAAATAATTTAAAAAAATGTATGCCTATGTATCGACATGTTTTATTTTCGCGATAAGATTCGGGAGACGGATAATTTGGTTAAACTCGAAAAATACCAGATTAAATTTTCGTTTGTAAAATGTCCGCATGTTAAGCGGTCGTAGCAGCTTCGTAGCGCGGTGCTACGAGCGTCTGACAAGCCACTCAGTGACGTCAGCTTTAGAGGTTTCGCGCCGCTACGACACGATCGGTGCTTAGTGCGTCTGATGATATCGCATGAAATTATTATGATGCAACATTCATGCAGTAGCAGATACGAAGCGAGTAAGAAACATATCGGTAGATTATTTATGAGATTTTTATGTAAAGTGGTTCTACGACTGATGATACCAATTGTCAAACAGAATATTTTGAAAAGTTTTGTCTGAAACTTAATTATTAATATTAGTTCGATAAAGTTTGGAAGTTGGGTGTATGGGGGTGGTGGTGCTCGTGTAGGCGCGCGGTGGGCGTGCTCTGGGCGCGGGCGGGGCGGCTTCGGGTGCGCGCGGGGGCAGAGGGGGGGCGCGAGCACGTGCTGCGCGCTCACGTGGTGCTGCCGGCGCGCTGCTCGCGTCCGTCGTGCTCACCGTATGAATAATTGTGTACGGAGTGAATGAATCGATGCGGCGGCGGCGCGGGCGTTGCGGGGCGCGGGCGGGCGGGGCGGCCGCTGCGTGGAGGGGTGCGCCGCGGCGCGCCAGTCTCGTGCCGGTAGTCGGTAGTGCAGCCGAGCGACTCCGGGAACCGTCCCCGCCGTGTCGTCGCTCGCTCGTAGTCGTAGTGCGCCGCCCGGCCCGCCCCGCGCCGTCGGCGTCCGAGCCCATGGAAACCCAGAATCAGGATGTGGCCAGAAGCCCCGCGGAGGTGCCCAACGACCCGGGGTACGTCTCTGCCCCCGAGAAAACGACTCGTCGCGCTCTTTTCAGTGACTGATTGGCATTGTTTATCTTGCAGGAAGATGTTCGTCGGAGGCCTCAGCTGGCAGACTAGTCCAGGTACGCTCGTCGGTCCCTGGCCGCGCTCCCGAGCCTCTAGCGGAAGTGCATCCGATGCACGAGCCGGCGACGGCTGACCGCCCGCTTAGCTCGCGGAAGACGCCTCCTATGACCGTGAAATGAGAAACGCGGATCGTTTCCAGTGACGAAGTACCGTGTCGGATACATAAACACCGGTAAAAGTTTGATAATCAGCTGATTACTTAACGTGTTCAGAAGTTGTCGTTGTCGGTGTGCAGAAGTGGTGCACGTGATAATATCGGTGTGAGGGGGTAATATCCAGGGGGTATTTAAAGCGTCGTGAACGTGTGTAATATGCTGTAATTCAGTAATGTTATCGGGTTGTATTGGCAATCAGGTGTGCGGCGGCGGCCATGCCGGCTGCGCGCGCAGGCTCAATCGCCTCTCCGACCTCTCCACCCCACGGGCTTCCGAGCTATTTTAGTTCTTATCACTAGTAAAATTAAGGGGCAAATTCCAGTTACAGTTTCATAGCCGGCTTTTGCTCCAAACAGTTATCACAACATAACCTCAATCTCGTGCTAGTACGTAAAGCTCGGTACCGGCGCGTGTCCGTCAAGTCGACTCTAGACTATAGTCTATTCATACTTAGTAGGACAGGACAACAATTGGCTTTAAGTAATATTTGTATTTGATAATAACTTGTGAACTATTTGAAATACATAAAGAAATAGTAATTATTGTTTTATTCCAATCCTTTAACGCAGTTAGGGCAGCATCAATCAAAATTTGGATTTAGTTTCAAGATTTTTTTCTGAAAACCGGGTTGTTCTGAAATAAATAGCAAATGGTAGGTTATATTATGTTAATTTGCGTGTCCTATTTACTGGGTGTGGAATAAAGTACATCAATTCAGTAGCGCGTACATACAAATTAATTGCGCGATGCACACGCAAAAGGTCCGGTGCGCGTGCGCGAGTAATTTGCCGCCCGCGGTATTGGGTCGTGCGCCCACGCCGCACTTTGATCCTCAATATCTATGCCAACTTTGTTCTTCTCTGGAGATATCTAGGGCGCTGCATCAGCGATTACAAGTAAAACACTCGAGATATTATCGGATCTATCATCGATCGTGAGCTCTATACGGGGAACTGTCAGAAATGAGCTCACTACTGTGCAACACTCGCTTACATCGTTAAAACCGAAGGGTTTGCAGTCAAGAGCTACTACTATATCGTTTTGCAAAACTACTTTTAGACTTCTTTTAAATTGTCTCGTGGTGTCTTTCACGTGATCATCATTTTCTGCCAATTTTCGTTTACCTACTATCTTCGTTTCCGGTTCCGAGCCAACTTTATTCTTAACTAAATACGTTGTAGCCGATTTACGTCCTGCGTAGAATGTTTTAAAGTATTTAAAGTTTGAACTGAACTGTTGTTTGTTTAAGATGTTTCCACCTTACCGGAGTTAGTGCGATAAGATAATTTTTGATATTTGTATCACGACACACGGACACACAAACTGCTATCGCATTTTGATAGGGAATGATGCGCCCTAGACTCCTTAATCTCAGCGTTACAATATCAAGTCTTCAATTATCGAGCTGTCCAAATTTTTCACAAAAAAAATCAATCACAGCGTTTGATAAGAGTGACAGGTACATAGTGTTGTACAAGTACATTCGCGTTATTTCGCAATCCGAGGCTTATTCGCACATACTTATCAATTTAGCAAGATTCGCACGACGCACGGTTAAATTTAATTTTCAATGAGAATCCAGTTAGACAATCACTCAAGTTGTCCTATAAAATTCTGATGAAATATTTTGAACGAAGACGTAGGCTTTTTAAAAGTAGTATCCAAGTAGCTGGTAGCTATTCAATACATGAATAATAATGATAAAAATAAATTGGCTGACAACAACGACACACCACTGTGTGTATATAACTATCTCAGTAATGTATTACATTCGCTAATGCGTTCTCTTGATGCTCTCATGTTCGTAGATAATAATATTTGGAATGGTATGAAGGAAGCGCAGGTTATAAATATTATTCATTGATCGAACGACTTCATCTAAAATGAGCTCTATTAATATCCTCAGTAAGATCTAAAATAATCTAAATTATTTTCCACTTACATCCGGGAAGGAAAATCGGTCAACTGTTATATTCATCAATAAATTATTATCAACTATTACTAACGGTATAATGATTTGAATGAAAATGTACAGTAAATCCATGTCAGTTCTCACGCAAGTACATATATAGCACATTGTATTAAAGAGACACCTAAATGTTACAACTTGTTGCTATGTTACAAGCTGATCATTAGTTTCATAAAACTAGACACTCGATAACTAAAATTTTTACATTATTGCCGTGTTTTTGTGCCTAAAAGTAATCATAAAGAAAATGACAAAATTATAATGGTCCACGTTGATTTAGATACTGACACTGATATGAGAAAACAATATGAACGTAAATACCATGAGAACGTACCTACATCAATTATACGTAAAATATTTAGAGGGAACTTACATCAAAATATAATGACATTTTAATGTCCGTAGATGATACTTTCCCTCGGTCGCTTTTGTCAACCAATTTTTACTACCCGTCTTGTCGTCAAATCTCTCAATCATTATGGGCAATCGTCGTTTGAGCAATAAAGAAGTAGACTAAGAAATGGGACAAGGATAAGTAATTTTAGCTTAAATGTATTACTAAACTAACTCATTATTGCATGCACTGTTAACTGTTCAGACGGCTACAGTAGCTAAAGTGGGTGTTTAGCTGTCGAACAAAAGATTATTCATTATCTTATTGGAAACGTCTGCTGTATCATTAACATGATACTTCATTGCGCAGACTTAACTAATTGTAACAGAAACAGAAGTTCTGAAACTTTACTGCACGCTGCTACATATATATTCATATTTATAATATAGTAAATTCCGTTATTAAAAGCATCTATAGTTATCATTTGCATAAATCGAAGTTCAAATGTTACTGGAGAGTTATAGACGATAAGGATTAGAAAGTCTTCGACCTTTAGGGCAACGAGCAATCGATGTATCGTCTTTTTAAGTTCTCTAATTAATTGCTATGTCACTACGACTTCAGAACTAAGAACTAACAAATGCTCTTCAGTAAGAGCATTTGTTTTAAGGAGGAACTTGTAATTCAACCAGTATTAACCTTTTTATCTCTTCAATCTGTATCTTCCTAGTATTGAGGCGCCCAACTCCCTTTAACGCCTCTTAATCTTTTTCTGAGCTACGCACTCCATCTTCGTTTATCTATGAAACGACACAATTTGACTCTTGTTTGGATAGTCCGTGGATAGTCCTATAAAAATCCCATAATCCCATAAATAGCGTTCCCGAAATAAACGAACTAGTTCGCTTGAAATCCTGAAATCGATGAAACTTACCCAGAACCAATAAAAACTAAAAAAGTCTTTCATGTAGCCCAGTAGCCTTAAATCCATTTGACGGCTACATTACGAGAGCAACGATTTAAATATTGACAAATCTCCTTAACGTTGTTTCGGTAATCAATGCAAGAGTTTGCTCGAAGTTCTGAAGTCTAGCATTGTTTAAAGTTTTAGCTGTAAACAGTTGATGACTGTGGTTGCGTGCTCGTTGCCCCGAACACAATACAGATGCAAACGGGATCGACGCCGGACTCGTTACGGTTAATATCAACGACGATTGTTTGCCTCAATCGTGCTCGTGCGCACTGCGTCTTTACTTTTACTGAACCGTTTTGTTATACAGTTCCCTTTGACTCTTTTATGAACAAGCTTCATGTATTCAATGAGAACCTGATGATTGGAAATGTTAATTTCGATAACGGTAGGTACATGCGATTCAAAGATTAATGACATCCTACTTGGAGACTTTAAAGATTTATATTATTGTCGCAGAATGATAAATACCACTAAATGTTTGTACATTTCAAGACAGATTTAGAGAGATAATGGGTCGTTGCTTTTGAACTTGCTGGTATTTCCAAAATGCAACAAATGACAACGATATGTTCGTCTCATCTATCTATGTCGAAAGCAGTTCTATTTTCATTTCAAGCGGAGTATAATTTTGTCCGCGGTGTAGATGTACCTAATATTTTATACTGCTTCTATGGTTCGGCGAAAATGACATTTTCAGGCGATATCTTCAGCTTGGTATTACGCGTTAAAATTTTGCATAGATAAACTCGAACAATTCCCTTTAAATGATAGAAATTATCATTCAATTTCCCGTGAAGACAAAAGCTCGCGAACCCGTTTCGCACTCTGAAAGGGTCACAACTTAATTTCTTAGTCGATTGCGAGAAATTCACCTTCGTCGTCATCTATTATTAATCCAGAGATTTTGCATACGTTGAATAATGCAACAGCAAAGTCTCTGATGCAGAACGAACGGATTGTCCTTATTTAATTTCCACTTTGAGGGAGGTTCGCGACGACGTTGCCGACTCGCGAACTTAGGTACCAATCAGGTGCAAACTTAGTTCACAACTAACGTTACTTGGCTTGGAATCGGCTCCACTAATAAGTACTGATTCATCTGTGCACTGTATTTATCGGGAAAGCGTCTTGTTGCTACAGGATTGAGCAGTGAACAAGTGTTCCACTCCGAGACTGCTAAGTACTTAAGACGGATTAACTATTGCGAAACGAAACGAGTGAAGTCCTACATCTGGTTAGGACCAAGAAAAAAATATATATATACTTGGTCATTGTTGAAAAGCTCCGAAAATAAAGTACCAAGCTATTGTAAAATGATAAGCAGAAGCATCGTTAGCCGTAGCAAAAATACTATAATGAAGTAGAAATGTCATGAAATGTAATTCAGCTTCTTTACTAAAGTTTCTGTCAGCGCAACTACTTACATTTGAGGCATGGCTCTATAAATTATCCAAAGTAACCATCCGAGCGAGCGTGCATACGTCCATTATTTACAAACTTAAAATAGTAACTGCAGAGCGATTCTAAATCAATGCGGGTTATTGAAAGCCGCAGGTGGTCATCAAAGCTTCAAAGCGCATCGGGCTGCATTAGCTAGAGAACATTATTCCGTAGTATTCCTGAACGATCTGACAGGGAAAAGATTTAGCAAGTGGTCAAAGAGAAAAGAGTGGTCCCGGTGAAGAGACGGCCGCATTACCGCAAATCGTGGTATAATCTCTCTTACAAAGCGCACGGTGGTCGTATGTGAGCAAACAGCAGTTTGGGAGTCGGCTAGGAACCGGATGCACGTTTCGTTTTGCCAGTTATTTTGGCCTGGCCGCAAATAGACATGGGCGTGTGTGCGAACACTTCTTTACAGAACATAAATCAAGAAAGAAAAAAATATATCATAGACTTGTGACTAGCTTTTAGCGAGTGATGGACGGCAGGGCTAAGGTTTGTTTGCGGTTATATACGTATAAACTGTTAGTATTCGTATTATCTATCGGATTAAAAATCATTTGTTTTTCGTGAATCAAATATAGTAGAGCTCATTTCGCTTCTTTTTTATGTCAGAAAAGCTACTGTGATGCGCAGACGCAGCTTCTTAAGCGCCGCTCATAGTAATAAAGTTCTTGTTATACTTAATGTCGCGATGAGCGATGGCAAGCGTAAATAAAGAAATTTTGTGGAGAGTACAAGTGTGAGATGCGTCCGTGGCGATAGATAACTATTTTTATTATAAATACTCCGAAGATTTAGTCGAGTTTTATGTTTTGCCGTGATATACAATTCATTTTATGATTTCGATTTCACGTTTCACACATGAGACACGTGATGTTGAACTACTATTATATTTCCTAACTTTTTTTCATCGAACGTTGATTGACCTGAACACACATGTGGTTCATACAAGATACTAATAATTCATATTACGTCAGATCTATTTTGCTTTATTACACTTTTTTGTCAGCAAAAATCTGTTTCAGTAAAGAATTATTATTGTTTAGGCGAATTTTATGAAAATTGCCTACTTACATCTTGCCAACACAATATTCGTTCGTCTCTCGCTGAAAATTTAAATTGTATCTTATTTGATTTAAATAGTTCTTATAAATCTTATAATAATTGTTGAGAACGACCTAAATTATGGCAGCGTTTGATATTGTACTATGTCGTTTGTATTTATGCAGACGTTCGAATGTTTGTAATTTCCCCGGCGAGGTCGGCAATCCGACTCGGTATTCTTGTTCGTATTACCAACAAGGAGCATTTCTCCGGCTTGCATAACTCGTGCAATCCGTGCATCCAGACGCACATCTGGAAACGTTCGGAGACGACACACGCCGCTGCGTTGTTGTCATTACTCATCTGTCGCGCACACGACTTCATGCTACCGACCCGCTGTCACAGTTTACAAAATGCCACATTTCACAACTTCTATTCACAATAACCGACTTTAAAACTTTGGCAGCACGGCATAATTCGAATTCCCAAGTTTTTCTATGTTACGTCCACATGAAACTTGTTAAACGACGGAGCAGCGTGTCTTCAAACGACATGCTAATTGACGGCGGCGTGAAGCCCGAGCTAAAAGCTACGACTATTTTTTTCGAATTTTAGTCACGGTGTGATATTTGTTCTTCGACCAACTAATAGAAAATGCTCTCGATTTTGACGTTACGATGCGTGGCGTCGCATTACAAGCGAAATATGCTCTTCAATGTTATTTCAGAGCAGTGAATTGTTTTACAATGGAGAATGACATTGTATAATGATCTAAGAACTAATATTAGTATGACGCGTAAGCGTTGCTCTTAGAAGTTTCATGTGGACTGTCTGTATCGAGTCTAATTAACTTGTCGTTGGGAACCAAAATATAAAATTTGATCATAAATCAATGTCTGCTATCATAGTTTCGCAAGTGACGTCTGTAAGTGAGGCAATGCGTAAGAACGTAGTTTTTGTCTGAGATAACATAAAGATTTGATAACAGCGAGATATCTGATAGTGATTTACGCGCAGTGCGTGTTTAGGTAATTTAGTACTTACCTTTGATTTGATTACCAGTATTTCTGGTAACCCAGAAAGGCACGTTAATTTGTGAAAAATATTTCATAACTATTGCTCTCAAAACGGCCAAGGGGAACATTCTAACCGCCTGTGGCCTTCAACAGAAAATTCGAAGACATGATGTGACATTCACCAACGCGCACTACCCGCGAAGCCTCCTATATAGAGAGAAGGTCTGTGCATAGGGAACATTATAGGCTGATGAGGCTAGGTCTTGGGGTTCTGCAGTATCATTCATCAGCTGCTAACCTATTTTTTATGCCGTAGGTGATGCAGCTCAAGGGTATTTCTCGATACAAATAATAGAAAAGGTACGCCGGCTTCTCTATCTCGATCAGAGTAAGTCATTGGCCTCTCTACAGACTCTTAGGTTGATGAAAAATAATCATCGTCATCGTTTTCCTGCCCTTATCCCAATTTATTTGGGGTCGGCGCAGCATGTCTCCACCTTCCATACTTCTCTATTGCTCAACATCTCATGACACCTCTTTTCTTGCTGTATCATCCTTTACACAGTCCATCCATCGATTATTTAGTCTTCCTCTACTTCTATACCCATTCACATTCAAAACTTTCCTCACGACATTTTCATTAATTTCCAATCAACGAATTTAATATGAACACGAATAAAACCCACATTTATTATTTCCAAGCTTAAGCATTCAAATATCAGCCGGTAAGGGGGGTGCCCACACTTTTAATAACACGAATTTATTTTTAAACCAAAGGTCATAATTATATTCGATTTTACAACCAAGACCCTTGTAGCAGAGCTTAATTTTCCATAAACATTTTTTCATAATGAAAACCTTTAATGAACGAGCTTTAAGATAAAATTACAGCAGTTCATAGTAAAATATTTATGTTTATCCACTTAATTCTTCCATCATTTTTCTTGAAACAAGAAGTAGTAGGTAGTTCAGGTAGGTATATAAAATTGTTCTAGACCCTCAAGCGTTTTAACATAATTCTTGCGTTTTCTTTTATAAAGGAGAAAAGAAATTAACTGTTGACTTTACGTAATAAATATTTGTCTCAGTGGTTCGTAGAGATTGTTTTAAGTCCTCCCAGTAGAACCTTTTGGTGTTTGAAGAAGGACGTTAAAGCGTCTTTATTAGTTTCTCGGTTCTCTGTTCAGTGGAACGAACTGATACAGAATGTTTTTCGAATTTTGTATGTATCTTAATTAAATTACAAGGATAAACTGGTAGGAAATGATTCCTGTAAATCCTCTTTTCTATTAATGAAAAATGCTTTTCGTGAATCGACTCTGGAAGGCCTCATACTTACCCAAAAGTTTTCATTTAATTTTATTATTAGTTGCTTTGTGAGACTAAGGTGATATACAGGGTGACGCCGACAATACGACAGTAAATTACACTTCGTATACCTCATGGCGTTCCCAGTCTGCGTACAAAAAATCATTCGAATATATCCAGTAATTTAGTCACAGGACATTATTTTTCATATTCGGAATTTTCTAGATGATGTATATTAATAGGCTAGCACTGACAGGTTGACGACATCGGCATCGGTATAAACACCAAACACATGTTGCTAACTCGCTATTTCAAAAACCTTTACTAAAGTTATTTCTGGACGCGAATTAGTGCAAGTTATACCTGAGGTTAGTAAACCAATATTTATAAATGGTGTTGTATTTCGTTAACAGTTTTATGCTATGTAGTTTGTTTGAATTTTTTTTTTTAATTTCGAGGCTAAGATTTTTTTGATGGTTTAAAAATCTCCCTAAGAACTAGTATTACCAGTGTTTTCATTTACAGTCGTATTGGCGGCGCCACCCTGTATTATGTTTGCTGTGCTAAAATCTCAGCAATGTTCAACTTTAATTTCTATGAATAGGTAAGCCAAGACATCCGTTGGGTTAATATGTACATATATATGCATATAGGTATATTATTATGTTCTCAGAGGTATCTATTCAATCCAAGAAACAATTTCTTGCTTATACATTGTGGAAGGGATGGGTTCCCTACACCTACTACGCTAAAACGGCTATCAAGGTGTGTTCTACCAAACTGCAATACCTACACGGTCAAAATGTATGTAACAGTTTTTTTTAAATTACTGATGAAAAATTTCACATAGGATTTTTTTCAGAATGATGTACTGCATACAGCATACGTGGTAACCGTTTCAGCGTCGGTGTGGGATTACACCTTGTATAGCATCACAAACATTAGATTTTTTCATCGATCAATTCAGTATCATTTGGATGTTTTGTCACTATTTTCTATACGTATAATTACCTTATAGTATAACCTACCAACACATTCATAAGTTTATTTAAATCTAATGTCATTTAGCACTAGAATTATCTCAAAGTTCACACGTTTAATTAGATAATGTGGGTGAAACACATAAATATGATATATTCTTAGACGTTATTGACGCAGTTGGTCTGTGTGTTTGTTAGTGTAATGTATGTATTTATATTTGATGCGAATCTGTAATTGAATAGGTATGTAAAGTCAATTACGATATGGATTGGAATAGATTTTGAAGTAATATTTGCTCTCTGTTTTATTTATATTGTTAGTACGCTTTTGGCGTTGCTATTAGATTAATACATCTATATACATATATAAAAAATATTTTTTTCTATCATTATTGACTTTGAAACCATCTAACCGATTTCTACCGCTAGTACTCAATAAAAGAACTCTTGTTAAAAGTTCAAAATGAAGAAAAATGAGGCCAATTTTCACGCACATAAAAAAAATCATCTTCACTAGACATTGATTTTATGACAACAATCCATATTTGCCGAAAATATTATTCACGACATCGAAGACCATTCAAAGAACATATTACTATTCCGAGCAGAGTCGGAGGAAATCACACACATCCACGTCTCGGTTTATTTAGCCCTAGTTCTGTAAATAAATGCTAAGCGGTGTTTTATTAAGTTCTTCAACTTACTTGTTGTTGAGAGGAATTCTGATGAAATTGGAATGTGAGTGCAGAAATATTGAGACTGGGTTTTGTTCAGGGATCCCTATTGCTTCTATGAACCGTCAATAATTGCAATCGAGATCGAGGGGATTTTCAAGTGTATTAAACTTGCATTTAATGATTGTTCACGATAGTCATAACATGGTGTAAATAAGGACTAAAATATCCATATAAAATTTATTATACTTTTGAAATGCAAGACTTTTCTTTTTTGGGAATCAGTCCTGCTGCTTTCATCTTAATTACTTAGTATTTTTTTAATATTTAAATTAATATTAATTACTTCTTACTTAGTGATCAGACAGACCACAATAGGATCTCCCTTTCTCAGCTATTATACATATCCTGAAAAGAAAACAAATCAGAAAAAAAATCCTGAAAAGAAATCAGCCAAAACTAAAAGATCACGTCTACGTTATTAGCTTTCTTGAAGATTATAAATTGTCAACTCAGTTACGATCACTGATTTAATATAAAATGGCGTGGTTAGTATGATGGACGGCTCTGGTCGTCAGGTTCATATGTTATTTACGTTTTGCGAACAATTGTGAAGTCAGACCACCTCTGATGTACCTTAAGTGACGTCCTTTGATCTCTTTTCTGGGAAGTCAAAAGATTATGTATCCGTTTGCTTTTAGTCATTACAGAAAATAATAAATCTCAGCCAATACCTAGAAAAAACGTCAACAAGTTTGTTGACTTAGGTAGCTTTTACGTAAATTAGTAAAAGGGAAGCAAGTACATATTTTGCCGAATTTCCCTAGAAAACTCCTTCGCCAATTAGCGAATTGCAATTATAGCATCTATGTATCAGAAAAAATTCCCCAAAATTTGAGACCAAGAGTGAGAGAAAAGAACGTCAGACTATACCCAAAAGCGAAACACATTTCGATCTAGAACCACCCTCTCCCAGTTAACTGAATTTCAGCATCCTCAACATTACAAGTTAACCCAAGATTAGACCCCCGGTTAATTGAACGTCATCACTTAATCATCGTGTTCACAGTCATGCAATATTTAATTACACCTTCATTAAGTTCGATGCGGGTGAAAGTAATTACCTCGTGCATTCCTACCAGCTCCTCTTACTAACACATATTAGGTACTATCTAAACTGCAGATAATGAGAAACATAATTTCTGAGAACACTTTAATAGGAAGCTTTAAGTACGCTATCTTTAGTGTGTCCTGCCTGTTAAGTGTTAATGACGCATTTATAGACAGACATCTTTGCCTTGTTGGTCTGTGGTCGTAACTGCCACTACTGACCATGGGGTCTTATTCCCGGGTCGGGCAAAGTGTTATTGAGTTTTCCCATCAGGAATTTCATTATTAAGTAGCAGCTATAGAGTCTGGATTTGTGCCCAGTTGATGGCAGTAGGCTCGCCCCCTATTACATGGGACTTAAACATAACTGGCGAAATGTGGGTGTACTTGTTAGGTACACCTCTGCCTAACACAAGGCCTGATGTTATGTTGTGAATAATTCGCTAAGAGTAAATGAACGATTGCTCTTAAAAAAAGTGGAAGGTGCTCTCTTGACCATGGAATTTAGAAGATATTCACTGAACTAAATATAACCAATTTAGGTGCTTCATTTTTGCCTGTCTTGAAGGGTCAGAGCCCATTCGTCCCCTAAAATTCGTCCCCCAGCATAAAAGTTGTAGATTCGGCCCCTATATAGGTGCCCATTGGTCTCCTGGCAGGGGACCAATTAATATTTTAATAAAAAATATTATTTTTAAGGTACCCATTCGTCCCCTCTAATATATAAACAATATAAGTTAAAGATTCGGCACCTATTCAGGTGCCTATTGGTCCCCTGAGATAAAATTAGCTATATTTTACATAAGAAACGGTTAACATAGTACACTTGTGAACAGTTTATTAACGGAATTAATTTAATAAATCATAACAGATCATTGAAAAAAGAGCTACCTATGATGAATGATAATCCGTCATGATAATAATATAACCTGTCGATAGGCTTACGATGTAAAATTGTCTCACTACGGGTTACAAATAATAGATAAGGTGTTTAAAATTGGTAAGTAGTCTCCAGATGTGCGCGGGGTGTGGAATGCCGAAGCGGGAGGGGTAATCTTAGCCAGAGTATCTGCGCGCGAGCAAATAACAAAGGCGTAGCCCAAAACAATAGACGCTCGATGAAAGGACTTGCACCTGATTGGCTAACACCAGTACTAGACAACTTCGGCGTATTTATTCCAGGAATGTGTTACTACATTTAGTTTACTTATAGTTGCAAATCCAAGCGTACTGATTTTTATACTGTCTCGAGTGAAAGTTTACTCATTAGCGTATCCTGTAGGATTACTTATTAAATTTAATTAGTGAGTGAAGTGATCAGTGCATGTACGTGAAGGAAAAATACGTAAGTTCTACTATTTACCTATACATCCCTATTTCAAAAGACTTACACGTATATAATTGGAACGATGACAGAGAAAAAAAAATTCAACTGCTGCTACTTTTTAATAGTTACTATTAAATACTTTATTTTATTTTAAGGTAAAACATAGATTTTTAGTATGCTACTGTGTATGCACTCACATAATTTTCCATTTTGCATGGTAAAATATTACTTTTTCTACTTTTTCAGTGATTTTCATATCTATATAGAGTAGATAAATAGTTTGTTTATTAATCGATTCAATCACACCATCATATATAAAAACAGCATGTTTTGATAAAATGTTGCTTTGATTTATTTTGCATTAATTCGTTTGGATGTTTGGAAAGCAAGGGACATACGATTTGACATAGATGTGCTGTGAATACAACATCTTAAAACTCTTGTTTGAACATAGTATTCGCAGATAAATGTTTTACATATCTGTTAAAAACTATAATAACAACTTATATTAAATAAATGTTTTTACGGTTATTATAAATTAAATAAACATACATGTCTAT
Organism: Standfussiana lucernea; assembly: GCA_964057025.1. Taxonomy (NCBI): domain Eukaryota; kingdom Metazoa; phylum Arthropoda; class Insecta; order Lepidoptera; family Noctuidae; genus Standfussiana; species Standfussiana lucernea. The sequence goes on along the minus strand of OZ059791.1, from coordinate 6,995,694 downwards.
GAAGACATGTATGTTTAATTAAATTAAAATAAGCAGTTAAAGTAGCATATTATGTCGAGGAATGTTATTATTTGGTAACTTTTTCTTACAGAATAATGGCTGATGAACCACAGTGCAGTAGTGGTTTGACAGGAATTGAGTATATATCCTCTGAAAGAGGTAGACCAATTTTATTGAGAGTGAGAGTTTTATTCAGTTATATATGAAGAAAAAATACAAAAATGGCTCATTTTATTGGAAATGCACTCAAAGAAATACTTGCCATGGAAGTATCACAATTCAAGAAAACCGAATCTTAAAAGAAACACCTCACTTATGTACACCAGATACAACAAAAAATGAGCTCAAGAAAGCACTAAATTCATGCAAGAATAGAGCAGCCAGAGGAAACGAGTCACTACTAAATATATTTGACGAGGAAATGAGGGAATTTAAAGACAAAGGACTAGACTTTGTACAAAATATTCCCGACTTCCAAAACCTTAAACATGGACTCTATAACGCAAGAAGAAAAGCAAATGGTGCCAATCGGCTGATTTTTAAAAAAGCAGAGGAAGTAGTTGTACCTAAAAAATATGAAGACTTTTAAATATGTGATTATCAAGATGGTTCAAACCGAATTTTAATATTTTCTGTGGTAAATGAGGTGACAATGTCAAGTTTCTCCGATTTCTTTTTAGATGGAACCTTTAAATTTGTAATTCATCCATTTGTTCAGCTATTTAGTATTCACGCTGATATTGGAAGTTCTACCACCAGTACAAATGTTGTACCGTTAGTATTTGCGCTGCTTTTAAATAAAAAGCAAGCTACTTACGAAATTCTATTTCATATGCTTAAGGCCCGTTTTCCTAATTGGTGTCCACGTCAGTTTACCATGGATTTTGAGATAGCAATACAAAACGCGGCACAAAAAGTTTTCCCAAATACGCTAATTTCTGGATGTTATTTCCATTTTTTGAAATCCCTGTGGAAGAAAGCAAAACACTTGGAACTCAAATCTAGACTACATAAGCGACACGTTGCCCTTTGCGCCTCACTAGCTTTAATACCAGAACAATATATAGATGACGGTTGGCTTTATATCATGGAGGACTGCCCTCAAAATAATCTAATTTCAGCTTTTAATGATTATTTTGTCGAGAACTGGCTCGATAATAAAACTATAGCCAGAAATTGGAATGTATATGGACAACGTCATCGGACGACCAACCTTGTAGAAAGTTGGCATTCCAAAATTAATCGTAAAATTAATGGTAGAAATAAACCAAATATTTTGCAATGTTTAGACACTCTACATAAAGAAGCGAATTTATCAAAAAATAAAATGGATCAGGTGCAAAGGGGTGTCCAAACAAATAATCGGACTCCTGAATCGATTGAAAATGAAGCGAGAATAAATCGCATAATTAGCCAATTTTTTGAAAATCAGATTTCACTAGGCCACTGCATGGAAAAGCTATGCATATATTATTAAACAAGTATAAGATTAGTTTTATACTAAAATAATGTTGATTTGTTTAATCTTCAATAATTATTGTGAATTTAGTCATTTTTTGTTATTGTAGTTATAGTTTGTTAGATTTAAGTTATTATGATTTTGCATGTAGTTGGTTAATATACAAAAAAAAAAATATGTTGATTTATCTAGTCTTCAATAATTACTGTGATTTTAGTATTTTTTTTGTACTGTTATAATTTTTTAGATTTAAGTTATTATGATTTTGCATGTATGTAGTTGGTAAATATACAAAAAAATAAGAAGTGATTATTTACTGTTGATATGTGTTCTATTTTTTTTGCATATTTTATATTTAATGTTGATTTATATGATGGTCAATCAAGGCTGATTTTTGTAAAAGAGTTGTATTTTGTTAGTTTCTAGGACATTGTGATTTTGTATGTGTTAATCTTATTTGAAATAAACATAATATCTACCGAATTACTATATTTTTTATTTTAGCCTTTTCTGCGCGACTGTACCAGGACTACCAAGCTGCAGTATACACATATACATGTACTTATATTAGAAGAATGAATAAAAATAAATATTCTTCAGGGGACGAATGGGCCCCTCAAAAGTTCCAGGGGACGAGTGGGCACAGGGTGCGAATCTTAGGGGACGAATGGGCTCTGACCCGTCTTGAAATCCACTGACAAGTTACCGTTCGTCAATTAATTAAACACTAATATTCATGTTAATGTTCGTCTGTGTGTGAGCCTGTATGAGTACGTGAACCTTTCATTCTTGTCATAATACCGAAGCTAGTGGTATTATAAGTATTTTAAAACAATTAAGTTTATGTTCTAACTCATTTTCTGGGATTAACTATAGTTCGTTAGTTGCGTGTGAATCTTGAATAGCCTATATCGGTATATATTTGAAACAGCATTTGCATCCATTCTGCAAATTAATATTTTAAAGCGCATAAAAACCAACTAACCTACATAAATCTACTTTCATAGAGAGCGTACCGACCTCATGATATGAAGCTAAATCAACAAATAATAATAAAAAGAAAGAGCAAAACCTGAGATCCAAGAATAAGTTTGAAACACATCGGATCATTCACCAATAGAGACAGAAAAAACCTTCCAAAACAATCAGTAACCTACTCCTATTGCAGAGACACAATACCAAATGTAGAGGCACTCGAAACAGACTCTCACAGAGCAAAGCCTGATTTGTCATCTTATGTAGATGAACCATTAGATTAGATCCCCAGTGCTGTTGCAACTTGCATGAGATTGCAAGCTCCCTCTCTATTTTTCTCTCATTTCGAAATCACTAGATAAGTATTAAGATACTTTAGTTCGAATTTATGAATTGGTGAACTGAAGTTACAAACTTTTATTCTTTTTTTTTAAAGATTTATTTTCAAGAGACACCTTGAAGTTACGCATGGTTCACATCTTGGCAAGGACTTTTGGATTTCGTGTTCGAGTGTTATGTTGAGCGCATTTTTTAATGAATGGAGGGGAACACCGAAACTCTAACCTTTTATAGTCGTGCTACAAAAGTTAAAACCAGTTAAACTTCCGCCTTCCGTTATCATATATGATGGATGCGTTGAAAGCAACAATGCAACCCATGTTTTCTAAATTACGGCAACACCGTTCAGGTAGCTTTACCTTCTTACTTACCATTGGTACTTATATTTTCGTTATGAACAGTAAAAAAATATGTTATTATAGTAAAATTATTTAAAAACAGACGTTATCATGTCGCCATCAGCGAAAATAAAATTAAATCAACTGTCTTCTTCAGATTTGATTAGGTACCTTATTATTCAAAAAAATACTTTCTCCACACCCAGTTCCCAAGATCGTCAATAAATATTCACAACTACACACATCAAAAGTGTCTAGGGATCAAGCATTTTTATGCGGATTTCTTGAGATTGAGATGTGGCTTTGTAATAAATTTATGATTTTATAAATTTATATGGATCCTTTTTGGTGCATTTCATAATTTGAATCAGGAACTCTCAATCAAATTCGAGTAAAAGATGAAAATAAGCTGTCAATATTTTCCCTATAAAAACATACAACGCATTGAAGACATTATTAGTGCTACTGTTTCCCTACTACTGATTAAAACCAACGTTATTATGGAGCGGCGACGTCATTTAAGCAGGGGAGAAATGCTCAGAGCCGTGGGAATGATAGAAGCTGGTTCCCGGCAACGTACTGTGGCTTTAGCTCTGAATACAAGTCAGAGTGTTATCAGTCGACTTTGGACACGTTACCGAAGCACTGGTACCGTGGCTGAGCGCCATGGAGGACGGTATCGCTGCACCACACGGAGACAAGACCGATACATTCAAATCTTAACTCGAAGAGCTCCAACAATAACCGCCATGATGTTAGCCGTGAGGCTTCATCACTCTTCAGGGAACTTAATTAGCGACCAAACAGTCAGAAACCGCTTGCATGAAGTGAACCTTCATTCCCGAAGACCGCTACGGGTACCACCTATAGCAATGCACAATCGTAGGATTCGATATCAATGGGCTCTTGAACACAGAAATTGGGCAGAAGAACAATGGCGTTTCGTGTGCTTTTCTGATGAGTCTCGTTTTGGTATGAGACCGGATACAAGACGTATACGACACTGGAGAACCCCTGGACGTCAACAGCGATTAAAATCCTGCCAGGAAGTCCATCCTTATAGTGGTGGAACCATCATGGTATGGGCGGGTATTTGGATCGGCGGAAGAACTGAGTTGATTTGGATCAGAGGCAACCTCAACGCTCAAATTTATGCTGAGACGATTGTATCAGACGTCATCGTTCCTCTACAAGTGCAAATCGGTCCCTTATTTCAGTTAATGCATGATAATGCACGACCGCACACCGCAAGAGTTGTAAGACAGACTCTCGCCGCAGCTAACATCAATGTCCTGCCCTGGCCTGCTCAGTCGCCAGACTTGAACCCGATTGAGCATGCATGGGATATGCTACAGAGAAGAGCTCTGCCGAATATGGAGGGTATCCAGTCGCAAGAAGACCTTTTTTTGTTGTTGCAACGAACATGGGCGGCCATTCCACAGCGTGATTTGGATGAACTCATTTTGAGTATGCCAAACCGATGTTCTTGTGTTGTTAGTGTTCGCGGTAGAAACACGGATTATTAATTGTTTAAGTTACCCAATAAAATTTTAAAGAAAACTGTTATTTCAGTCTTTTTTTCGAACTTTAATGTTAGTGGTTCAAATGTCAAAAATCCCTTTATTAGGAAAATGGCAAATTTCTTTATTAATGCAAAGGTGACTTGGTTTATCGTTACTGTGACAAACGAAAACACTTTATTTGATGAATCCTTAAAGAAAATTTTAATTAATATCAATCAGGAGAAAAGTTATTGCAAAAATATATGTTGATCCCTAGATACTTTTGATGTGTGTATTATCGAACTCTATGCTCAAATCAGAGCTCTCCTTGTAGAGTGCATTCAGTCAAACATGAGTACGTTGTAAGTTTGCAAGTTAGTTTACTGAACGTAGTGTTTCAGGTGAAGCTTGGAGACCGTCGTCACCCACAATTAATGGTCCTTCCCGTGCACTTCGAGGGCGTCTAATGGATGTCCGCCACGCTCGTCCCCATCTCACACTCTTTTCTCTATTTCTATAAAAGTTAAGATTGCTTCACTTTGGTCGTTTTACAGACCACTTGAGAAACACAGTTCAACAACATTCAAGAAAAAGAATTTATTATTTGTTGCTAGAAATTGCGATTCGCCACTCATATAAAATACTGAAACAACACTTAAAGCGACTCCTTTGAAACTTATTAAAACGAACCCAAAAATAAAATTTCAATAAAACAGCAATCCACTTTGTTGTGTCGCCACAAGAATCTCGTGCGCGGAGTAAGTGTGATAACGCTTCTTACGAAAATGTAGGCGTTTCAGTTTTGTGCAATGTCCACATGATTTGAGTGAAAGTGTTTGGATGAAGGCCAAGACTCGTGTCTATGACACGATAACTCCACGAATGCAGCAAAATAAACAAGTTCACTCCACATTCGACGTGATTTAACATGATTCCCGTAAAGCCATTAGCGTCCGTTTGTTTGTTGTTAATTTACTACTTACATACACATTTTATGTGGTGAACCTTTTAATTAGACTACAGTTATTATACATATTCAATGTTTAACACAACGCCACTCTTTCACCGCAGTTTAACGTAATTCGGGATTTTGTTTAACTTTTTTTGTTTGCCAGCAATTAATTCGACGAAATTCGCTGACAAAATCAAATGTAGATATTTCAGCTTTTTAGCAGTGCCGTGTTTTAAAGCCGTAAAATAAAAGACAATAAAAAAACTCTTGAAACGCAGAAAATAATTTTATAAAAGAAATGATTTTAAAGGTTGAATTGGCTATTTACTTTGGGAATAAGATATCACAGCTATTTTCAATATCGGTAAGCTTAATCTATTCACGTGGGAGGAATTAGTGCGTGCCCACAACACATCAGTTGTATCTCGCACAAAGCTTCCGATTTTCACAATATTGCGTTCATCATCATCCACAGCCTGAATTCACCCACTGCTGGGTATAGGCCTCTGTTTTCTTGTGCCAATCTCCACGGTCCTGTGCCAGCCTCATCCAGGTTTTCCCCCCGATTGCAACTATGTCGTCTGCCCATCTTGCCGCCGGAAGACCCACATTTCTTTTTCCAGTTCTTGGACGCCATTCGGTGACAGCCTTACTCCACCTGTCATCACTGCGCCTTGCTAGGTGTCCTGCCCAACTCCATTTGAGTTGCGTAACGCGATTTCCGATATCGAAAACCTTCGTACGTCTTCGGATTTCGACGTTAGGAACTCGATCTACCAGCTTTATGCCGAGCACGGAACGCTCCAAGGCTTTCTGTGCTACTCTCAGTCTGTACACTGCCTCTTGCGTGAGCGTTTATGTTTCAGCAACGTACGTCATCGTAGGCAGAACACACTGGTTATATATAGAGGCTCGACTTTAGACATAGCGGAATTTTGGCTGATTTCAAAAGGTCGTCCAATTTGCTAAACGTGGCCCACCCAAGCTGTATTCTTCGGGATATCTCCTTTTGTTGATGCCCTTTGCCAAATGAAAGTATGTATATGGCCAAGATAGACATACTGGTCAACAGTCTCCAACTCTTCATTTCCAACTTTGACAGAAGGATCTGAATAGCTGTTGATGTTTGCCATAATCTTCGTCTTGGCCCTAAGCCCTACTTTAAAAGAAGAATCGTATAGGTCGTGAACCATATTCTGAAGATCCTCGAAGTTTTCAGCAAAGAGGACGTTAATATTGCGTTAGATCAACATTATTAATAAGAGACTATTGACTTCTGATTACATAGAATACCTTTCGACCTTACGTTCACACAACACAGCGTAAGCATGTGTAGGCGTCAAACATAGTCACTTGCTATTTACAGGGAAATGCAAATATTAGTTTAGGCAAAGGGTACTCCGTAGTCGAGTGCGATAACATACCGGGAAAGGGATTAAATGTCGTGACTTTGTTACTTTAAGTGTGTTTGTAAACTCATATCAGGGACTTCATATACCTGAAGGGCTGGTTACTGACTTCGGACGGAATATCTTACCAGCATTTTGTCCGATAACGTTAATTCCACTGTTCAGGTGAGGCAACCTAACCTATTTCGTTGTGTAATTTTGTCACAAATATGAGCCAATTCAATAAAGCGCTAAATATACTCTTTGACACAAAAATGTTGAAGTGATTAATGTACAAAACTATGAATCTTGACGTTTGAGTTTCCCCGTGCTGTTTCTGCGGATGTTTTCTTAATAAATGATGACGTAGAAGAAGCATGGCGGAATGCTAAACAAAATTCTTTCGTTCTGTGGTATAAAGCGGGCATCGACCGAATTTAACGTACATTTATCAGACGTTAAGGCTTTATGAAGCCTTACTCATTCTTTTAAGTAGTGGGGCAGGTCAGTGACGGAATGAATTTAACGTTGCTGTCTAAGTATATTTTGGGGCCGAGTTTGATCCTGTTAGACGCGCACGGGTAGGTTCATATTTTCAGAGGTCAGGTCTAAGTATAAAGTTGCTCTTTTTAAAATTTGACTAAAATAGAGTGGAATTTTACAATGGGCGGAGACAGGTGACTATCTAGTGTTCAATGTAAAGAAATAATTCGAGTCGTCCGCTTCGTGAGTGGCGAGTGACAGCTAGCTGGGCCTCGGTTGAGACTCGTTACGATAGTTTGCGAGACGATTGCACACGCGACCTTTGCGCTGCGCGCACGCACTGCACCGCTGGCCTATGATAGCCCGCACTAATCCACTTAGAAACCGATACCCTGCGTCGGTGTCACGTCATTGAACTTCGTTATATAACTAATATTTAATAACCAGTCCTAAATGGGTTCCAGGAACGTCACAACACTACTTGCTAAACTAAATCCTCTAAATAAAGTTCTACCGCGAAAATAAATAAAACTTACCAATCGCCCGTTCGTCACACTCAGAACTAGGCATGTTGACGGCAAAAATACATTTAACTACTCATAAAACAAATCGAATAGATGCAATATTAAAATTGATTGTCCGTATTTTAGTGTGGAGATGACAAGATAAAATATGTTTATGCGTTTTCAAAATACATAGTAGCTGTCGTGGCGAACTTTATAAACTTGAGACTATTTTAGTAGAATCTCCACGTAGCTAGGTTAACATATTAACTGGTTACTGTAGATCTGTTCGAAGATAAGAAAAATCCACGAGAAACGCAATTACAATTTCGTAGAAGTTATTACCAACATTATTTGCTGGAAATAGCAACGACTAATGACTTCATTGTTTTGAGTCTTTTCTGATCTCTTTGCTTTGTTGGCACATGCATGCGGACGTATGCAGAAATAAATAAGCAAAAACTTGAGTCCATTCACTCCTCGCTGACATTTCTACGACGCCGTTTCGTGCCAATCTAACTATTTTATAGGAATGATTTTTATTGAAGCTTTGTGATGATTGCTTCCCGAAAATAGATTTTAATAGTTCGTGTAATTCCAGTAATGAGACGGTAATGGTATTTCAAAGAGTTTATTTTTTATTTCCAGTTATAAAAAATTTACAGTTGCCAGATAGGAAAATTAAATCGGCCAGTGTTATTTTTTGTTCACGACTTCATCGAATTCTATTTTTAGTGAAAATGTGTACATACCTTAGGTAGCGGTTATTTTTTTAGGTAGTCAGTATTTCAAATTAATTCTTCAACGAAACTGTAAGTATTAAATCGCTTACCTGGGTAAAGAACATAGACCAAAACTCAACTAAAAATACTAAGATACTTTTCACAAAGTATCACGATCAGTACACATAGGTAGCAATACCTATTAGCAAAAAAGTCCTCATGTAATCTAAACTGTGTACAAAATAATATTCAAATTTATCCTTGTTCTATTTAAATTAATCTTATCTGAACAGAAATACAAACTCCTGCGCATATAGGCACTCTTAATAAAATCGTAACTATGTATTAGTTTATTAGTGGCCGCCATTTTGTTCGTAATTAGTTATATTAGTGGGTAGGTACTGCGTACATAGTAATCGATACGTCTCGTTGCAGTGGACTCGCATCAAATAATTCTAGGCACTGTGGACTCGACCCGCAGTCATTTAGCTTTATAACGCCGAAATTATCTGTTCTGTTACTACTGAAACAAATTATGTGAGTAATCTCAGCATTTTTAAAATATGGAGCGTATTTCATAACACCCAAAAAGTGGAAATAATACTTTTTGCTGATGTAGTATTTTAAAATTTAAAGTAAGAGCCAAAAATCCTTGAGATAAAACAAATGTACAGATATGCGTCTCTACATGTCCTTCTCTACACCATATATTTGACATACTTATGTGTATGCTGGCCATTATTATAATTCAAGAAACATTGTGTGTCTTGTTTGTGCAAATAAACAGATTCTTAGCGACGAAGTTTCATGCGAACTGCAATAAAATCAAAATTAAGGTTATGTATTTCGCATGATCGTTTCTTTTAAAATAGAATAGAAGAAAATAGCTAAAAATAGTGTCGTTCGATTTTCATTTTAGCCATCATGTGACTTGCTAGATTATGTGAATCCAATAATGTTGGTCGTAAAATAAAAGTTAATGGCTCCAAAGTTTATTTTGGACACAAAAGCATGTCAAGTCGCACACTAAACAATTTATTTAGTTTCAGCGTGTGTTGGACTAGTGTTTACGTGAGTGTCACAGTACTTTTTAACACGTCTGAAGTTCTCAAAGTGATTTGTTCACGTCTCCATGACATAGAGTGAATGGTTATGAAGAATGAAGGTTCGTTTATCTGGTTGGGTCTTTTCAAGGTCCACCTCTGAAACTAATAAAACTTGGCAGTGTGATGATTCAAATTTTGATTTAATTCAGTATACAAGATGTAGTTATGCATCCTCGTCAAAATTCAGGGGGTTTTTGATAAAAGACGTAAATAATAAATTTAAATTATGGTAACTGGTTTTTAAAGTTGTTTAAATTTGACACTGTTTCAGAATGAAGCGCTTCTCAAAAGAGGAGAACCGCCCGTTTATCGAATAAACGTCTGCGTTTGTTTGTGTGTGTGTGTGGGTGAAAGCGCGGTTATAGGGCTGGTATTAGACAGGCCGCGTTTTAATACGGGTGGTGTACACTTACCGATTTCCGATATTAAGAAAAAAATACCTACCCATTTTATTATTGATTCGGGCCTCCTTAAATTTGACAAGGTTGCAAAGCGACAGCCTGTATGTATCAATTTTAAACAGATTATTTTCAGTATTGGAAGACTTTACTGTGTCGTTAAAAGGCTATCTTAATATTTAAAATAAAACATGAATTCATGAATTACACGCATTTACTTGAAAGTCAATATTAAGACACTTCAAAGCTAAAGCGCTGTTTAATGTCGTGTCCAAAAGCTATAAAAGGGTGGCAGTAACCCGCTCAAAATTTAATATGTGGCGGCCATAACGTTCTAGAACGAGTCATCACAATTCATCCTACTTTGTTCAAAACAAGAACTTGGCACTATGTCCAAAATGGCGCTCAGAAGAAAGATTTTCACCACAGCCATGCCGCGTCGACCACCATCCGACTTAAATAAAAACGTCTGAGTCTCTTTAACATCACAGTAGCCGTGTATTTTTTGTATATTTTTACTTATCGGGCGATAAGAATCTCGTATCGCGATATTAATAATTGTAAATAATTCAGATAGTTAAGTGACAAAATGTTCCATGAGGTTTTAAACGTCGCCATCGATTTTATCTACATTTATGATCGCACTGATGGCTTGTCTCGTTTAAATATTAAAACTTGCAAATAAATACTGACAATGCAATGCCGAGTCGATTAGTTTACCTCAAATATTATATATTTCTGCGAACATAGTCACAGCTTAGCTTTCCGTCAATCATTTTCCATTACAACGAATTCTTTTGAAATATGAACTTTGCGAAACTTTTCTCACTTTTTGAACGTTCTAAAACGTAACGTGCATTCCTCCACTTCATAAACTAGAACAGTATTTATTTTCAAGGCAAACCACGAAGCTAAAATATAATTTTGTTATATTGAACGTCTATAATTAAAGTGTGAAGAGAGTCGAACTGTTTCAAAAATAGCTGTTTGTGTGACACCGTAAATCTCTGTTACGACGAAAGTTACTGAGTAAATCATTGGGCCACGCACACTTAATGGTACATTGAATTTTATTGCACACTCGTAATAATAAAATTATGTCATAACCAGTAATTAACAACGGGACCGATTATAAATAAGATAAACCACACGCTCTTGTTTATTATTACTTTTAAATAATACCGTGTCAGTTGTTGGACAACATTTACCGACACGTTTTGGGTTGTTAGTTTTAATTGTGGATAAACCCATGCTTGTAACTAAACCGCCGCATTTGACGCAACAACACAACGCATAACGATTCTCAATTAGCAATAAACTGTTGGTGAACCGCAAGTCTGCAAATGCATCGTGCCGCGTAAAATCAAATTATTACTAAGTTCACAATATTCCGCTTGCATTTCCGCGCAACCTCTACTGCGTTACAGCTCGCTACAATTCAAATGCTATCCGTTAATCGCGTGCATTTACAATATATTAGTTTCGCAGGTAAACATACATTTCATCGCGACTGCACGCGTGGTTAACGTTAACTTAATTTAATAGAAGTGCCCTATCGTATCGTAATGATATTAATCGCGAACGCAGCGAGCTACTAACAGCTAGTTTCCAATGAATGGGTCAGTAATCATCTGCATTTGAGGCCATTATCTCAATTGGCGAGCGCTCAATGAGCGTCGACCTCCACCGCCGCGCCGGACACCGCACCCGCGCCGCCGGCTACTCTACAATGCTTGTTTGTTTGCTTCACAATATGCTTTTCTGCTCCTACCAATATTTTTCCCAACTAAATACATACCGACCCACATTTTCACGCAAAATAATGTTATGACTTAGAGATGCGCTATGAAAATTAATGAGTGTTCTATCTCATTTATTATAATTTTGTTATCAATGTACCTACGTAATGTGAATCTAGAACACATTATCTCGCTGTGAGTAAATCATTTGATTATGACCGATTTACCTATTTATTTATGGAAGACCTGTAAACAGTCGCGACATTTTAACTCTGCATAAGACCTTGCACTTAATGCACTTAGGTACATTATAGTTTCATTGTGTTGATTATTAAACTATATATTGGTTATCTACTGCTGATAATTTAAATCAATATTATATTTAGCTGCTATAAATCTTGCTCGCGTGAATTTCCGTCGCTAATCGTTTTTCTTTGTCGATCTATTCATACCTTTTTTCGCGACACTGACGTGTCATGTACATAACTTGTGTTTATTTATTAAGTAGTTAGATGATACTAATGGATTTATTATTAATATACCTGTGTGTCTTTTCCAGGTATCTACCACTTATTATTAACTCATAAATGGTAATATAATATTTATTGCGACAAATTTAATAATTCACTTCTTGTACTGTAGAAATAAAGTATTTCTTATTTACCTTCACTATTGTCTCAGTCTATTATCGTATATTAGGAGCAAAAGCAAGTATTAGTTACCAATTGCTGCAATTGTTAGAAACAGGTGTATCTACATTTAGTCCTTGTGTTTTAGTTTCATAGATATCTGTATCTATAGCACCAATTAGCGGCCCTAGCGTTTTTATTTCCAGTTTTTATATTTCGTAGATCTTGTCCAATTGAATTTTATTTTGAGTACAAGCAAACACAAAGTACAAACCACTTTATGATAGTGTAAAGAGAACAAACCCGTATCTTCCTCACCGAGTACCCGTAACGTACATCAGCATGTTAGATGTAAGAAGCCACACCCCAGAGCAATACCACGGAGTAATGATTGAGATGATCCCTTGCCTATATTATAAGAACAACCACTGTTATAAGACTTACTTACACGTTAGATTCACGGAGAAAAATATTTTTCCCAGGGTTACGCAAGCGGTAATTGTGGTGGAGCACCTTAGTTGCCATCTTCCGAAGTTTGGTAAGTGAGGCACTCCATTTATACACAGTCTGCCCGACGTGATTCCGGAGAGAAATATTTTGTCGATTGTACCGCCCATGCCCTGTTCACACAGCTTATTGACACCAACAGAAACAGTGCGGAACATAGCGCATAAATAGATCTTTCCCGGGAACCACCGGAAGCATATCTCACACCGTAGAGTAGCCGCTTGAGACCATAGAGAGCTTACTAGCTAGTAGAGCGTCTAACGGTCGATGTCACGCTATGCATGATTACGATAAGAGCACGATTACTTTACTATCTTGTTGTCTATGTATATTGTGCCGCATCTTAGTGTTTACTGCACATTTTTTTATGTATTTTTACTTTTCACACGTTGTTGTATTTTTAATCTTTTTGTTCGATGTCTTAATTTTAGCAATATTTCGACGGTAGGTATGGTTAAATATGTCACATGAAATCTATCAGGGTAATTATGGAAGGCTGCAGGAAGGGATTTAGCTAGTGAACCTTAGCGCAAGCCAAGTGATCCGTGTAATGGAAGGCTGAGTTTGGCTCCGTCGCGCGTCGCCTAGCGCTACCTTTTTATGCATATAGGAAAATCTATGTTCAGCTGCCAAACGCCACATATTTACAATGTTTCATGCAGCGTATTTCAGAGTATTTTCTTTGGTCGTACGGTAAGCTCATTATTTCTGTATCTAGTCGGAGTTCATATTTAAATCCTGAGTAAGGGTCGGGTCGTATTTATATGCGGGTGCCGTGCAAGGCGCATACGACGGCATACGGAGGCAGACGACACTCGCTCCTAATCCGATTATGTGTAACAAAATGCTACGCGGTGGCACTGGGCGTCGCCGCGGCCGCTCGCCGACTAGTTTGCAGTGTATGTTACAACGACTAGCTCGCACAGTCGCGCCGTGTACTTTGTGACTTGAATTTATGTGAGCAACACCCACTCCTGGCTGACTTATAATTACGTACTTTAAAAGTACGTGCGATTTATTTTGTACCTTTGGCGATGCTTTAATGGGAGGAGCATGTGTTTTATTAGCAACATCATCATCGTTTTATTAGCAACATCATCATCGTTATCTGCGTTCCTCAAAGGTTCGTCTCCAGTTTTGCTATATTGCGCATCTTGTCACGATTGAAATGTATTTTCATTTAATATCTTACCACAGCAGATCCATAGACTATTATCCAATTAAAATCTAGGGAAGTTTTCATAATTTGTCTGATAAAATAAGTATCGAGTAAAAATAAATTACCAATATCACAATATCAATGAAATAGCAGAAACAGTTGGATACAAATAAACTTACAAATATTAGGTACGTCATGACGATCCTCTGAGGAGTTCTTTGGAATGGAGCTGCCTATTTTCGTAATTGACACAGCTACAGAAACTTTAAAACATTTGATATTTTGAATGACTATTCTCCAAGGCATCAAATTATGAAAACTGTAATGCTTGAATTTATTCCAATATTGCTCGAAGCAGGTAGTCGTTAAAAACTGTATATTTGCCTACAGTAAACGATACAGCAGTATTATTTACACGAACGTATAAAAAATGTATGTCCGAAATTGTTCTTTTTCGTTTAAAAACACAAAAGCGGCGTCTGTATGTGGGATACATGAGGTTGGGAGCTCCGTGTAATCCGATTACGTGACAAAATGTTACCGTCACGCTCGCTCACTCCACGACCTTCCGAGCTCACAAATTGATGTCTAATTACACTTTATAAAACTGCTTAAACTCATAAAACGCCTGTAATAACGATTCCTCTAAAGCTAAATTAAAATTTCTAAGCTCCAAATAAATTGACTTTCCTTTCCAACTGAAAAAGCAAGTAACACCCGAATTCACGCATCAAAATACGTCTACAGTACGAGCTAAAACTAAACGCCAGATGAAGAAAAAAGGTCTTTATGATCGCTCCGACTAGCCGGAGGTACAATTCGATAAAAAATCAAACATTGGTAGCAAATGGATTCTCTATTGTTCAATTTTAGACTCCCTGTATTTACGCTAACGTACTTTGAATCTCGTATATATGGACGTTCCGGCAATCCAGTTTAAATTTAAATATTGATCCACGTAACACGGACATGTAGCGGTTATTTTACTGTTCAAAGCACTATTATAATGTAGATATTATTTGGCAGTATGTCTAAACTTCAGGATTAGGTTTTGGGGCTGAAAAAATGACACAATGCTGAATGAATTTTATTCGTTCAGCATTGTGTCATCTCGTTGGACAATGACATTTTGTATTCTATGTGAGTTTGTACCTAAATAAATAGGTAGACAAAAAGAAAAAAAGCCACGTTTTCTGTTTGTCTCTTAATTAAAACCACAGTTTTCAGTTTTCGTTTTCAGTTTTTTTTTCTGTTTTCTTTTGAAATATAAATGAGCAAACAACATATTTATATTGGCATTGGCAGGTAGGTACCTTCCACGTTTCATTAATATACTTAAAAGTTGTTTCCTCCTTCTTCCATCTCGGGATTTGAAGCCGCACTCGACAAAAAAAAAGTAAAGTTAAGACAGTAAAGTTTTAATGATAGTTATTTGAAGTCCTTCTTACATAGGAAATACAAGAAATTAGTTGTCATTTTCCCAACACAATTATACAAAAAAGAAACCGTAAATTAGTAAATGTAAGATTAAACACTTGTTGCCTTAAGTCCTTAATGAGCAAAGAAACAATCGATGGACTGTGTGAAAGATGATATGGCCAAAAAGTGAAGCCTGCTAAAAGAAGACATGCTCCGCTCACCCCAAATACAGATATAGGAAAGAGAATGATGTCGATCACTTCAAGTCCTTGAATGATTAGTCTGTACATAATCCAGTATCTAATATCAATATAGAAAACAAACAAAAACGAAACGATGGAATAGTGCTTAATAAAACAAACACTATTAGCTAACACAGCTCAAATTGACTGCTATTAAGCTGTCTTTTGTCGAAAGGTAATGTAGGCGGGTAAGGGTGGCGACTGAGTGATGCATAAGTCAGTTTGAGCGGAAAGCGAAAACTGGCAGAAAGTAAAGACGGTCAACAATAAAATTGAGTTGAAACATCATCGTCGCTAAATATTACCAGAGGGTTACAGTAAAGGAAAGACATGTTAACGTGTAATAACAACGCAACGGAATGTTGCCATGGCAAGTAAAATAGTGCCTTGCTGGTGGTTTCACGTTTTTGTACAAAACCCTTTCAGTGTGAAGTAATCAATGCCAATAGTAGCTTTCATTGAAGTTAAGAACGAAGTTTGACTTAAGACGTTTCATGATAAAAAGGGCCAACTTTTTTTCACCAGAAGTTTCTTTGAAGCTGTCAAAATGCTGATTGTTTTGTTTTTTGCTAGATGAAGTCCGCGGCTGGACAAAAGCCTCTGCAGTCATAAGATATTTTACTGGATATTCGATAACATTCATCCAGCTGCTGCCAGCGAGCAGTTCTGTACAGTGACATGTTTTTGACTGAAGCCCTTAAACATAAGTTACCCATTTAATCATAAACAAGCATTTCCCGAATCGAATGTTACCCAGTAGCCCGAAAAGCAGTTTGTCATCGTCACATCGCTCACTTGTAAAAAAAAAACAATGTTAACCGTTGTTATCATCATCCTTTACCGCCTCCACTACCGTCAGCTCTGCTCAGAACACACCCTTAGCACTGAAACAACATGTCGTTTACCTGAATCATTCATATTTGATATTACGACTGACGGCCGGCCTCTTTCAGTTCTAACGAAACTTCTAAGTATTCTAAATTGGTATTGTTAAAGTTTCTTACTATTAAGTAGGTGAACCCGTTCCACTTAAGTACCTAGGTATAGCGGTTGGCCATTATACTTGTGAGGAGTTTATAGTGAAGGATATTTCAAGGTCTTTTGTTGTTTTAGGCCTAATGTGCTGATGAATATTGGCGAGAGTATACTCATTTACTGAACACAACTTAAAATGTTGTCCAGCTAATGAGATTTTTCAAAGAGCACTCCACCGAAAAACCACTTGAAGGATTCCTGAACTAGGGAAACCTTTTGTAACCCCAAAAACTAATGAGTTGCGGTCTCAAAAATTTTGTACTGGATTTTCGTCGATATTATCGTCCGTAAGTAAATCTCGAGCAGTGGCTGGTAATGTGATGAAAGAAATGAACTCGTTCAATGTCTTCTAATATTTCTTGATATCTTTTCATGTGGTTTTCCTGATGCATAGTATTTTGTTTTAGTTGGAAGTAACTATAATATTCTTTCTTCCTGGCAAGGCTGGCTAAGGCCTTTAGCAAACGGCGTTTGTTAAACGCCCAGACGACGCGCGTTTCAGGAACGCGCGTTTTCTGCGCCGTAGATGCCGTTTTTATAGATTCAAACGCACGTAAAACGCGACACAAACGCGCGTGTGAAGCACGTCCGAAACTCGTTTGAAGCGCGTACAAAGGGTCTATGAGGGGTAGAGGAGGGGCGCGCGCTCACGCCTCTGCACCGCCCGCGCCGCAATTGCAATAATATTTTGTTGTGTGCCGTGTATATTGGTTTAAAATGGAACCTTTTGACAACGACAGCGAGTCTGTATAGCTGTATCTGCACGTATACGCGCAGTAGACGCGCGTTTCACGATTGCCCCGTGTGCTTAGGTTACAAGGTTGTGTTCAAATCTCGCTTCAAGCGCGTATACGCGCGACATCTGCGCGTTTAAAATCCGCCGTGTGCTAGGGGCCTAATGTTCCTAGTCACCGTGAATTATATGTTTTCACATATAAAATTGCTTATCAAAAGTTCTATATCGAGTACCAGACAATTATAAGTTACGTTAAAAGCACACAATTAGTCCTGCTAGTTAATATTCATCACGGATAAAAGTAAAGCGATCCTGTTGAGTCACCTCGTTCTCAAATGATTCTGTTGATGACAATGAGGATAGTTTACAACGTGATGTCACGGCCTCACTAAACTAGTTCATCTCATGTTCGTGACAGATCCTTGACATCGGGTAGCTAAGACTAAGGACTGCATTTAGTTGACGATAGACCAATAAAGAAACAAAATTGAGTTTATTGGCATTATAAAAAACAGAAACACCTTTATAAAATTAAACAAAATAAATTAACAAAACTATTAATGCCAAAAGTGCCTCAGCTCAGCATAATGCCAGATGGCAACACAAGGTAACTAGGAACCACCTGACGCTCGTTTTCAGCTGCAACCCACGAGTGCCATACGCTCGAAAACATAAACATATAAAAGAAGAAATTAATCCAATCCAATGGAGAAGGAGTTCTGGTTATTCAATACTTTTATATTAAATCATCGGGAACAAAGCTTCAACTTTCCCCTGATCTTTCATGGGCTAAAAGGTGTTATCTAATTGGTTGCTTAGTCTATGCCTGAAAAGTCTATCTCTCTATCCAATTCCTCTCTATCAAGCAAGCTAAGAATCAAACACTGTTTTAAGCTTTCACGGTTTAAATTCCTGATATATCGGGAGATCAATATAAACATTAATTGCGGAAGATATTCCGTAAGTGATAGTGAAAGTTGAGCTAAGAATCATCTTAAAATGGCAATGGTCCTTCCATCATATTGAAACGATTGTACCTAAATCACAAATATCTTGATGATTTTCTCAAATTTAGAGGCCAGTGAATAGCGCACAATATCACCTTCTTATAAAATGATCACCAAGCCCATTATCGTTGTTTCAATATTATCTATCAAACAGAATGTCTATTTTAAAACGGGGGCTATAAAATTGTGTCGACCTAACACTGGTCTATTAATCATTGACTTCTTATGTCTGGCATAATGCCGACCTAACACGACGGCTCGGTTTCATGTAATCATTGAATATTTCATGTTTTCCAATCAATCAGCCTTTGTTTAATACCATGGCTGCACCTACGACACGCTATTTTCCCGTCTAGTTCAAATCATTAGGTATTTTGTTCAGCCTGATATTATTTTTCTTTTCTTTATTTAATGTTTACTATATTGTTGTCTATTCTTTTGTTAAGATAGTCTATCAAAGTTTTGGCACACCTGCTACTGTCACTAATTCCCCTAAATGCTGGAAATATTAAATGATTAATTACCGTTCCCCGCAAAAGCGTAATAAAATAAAAAATTCTATGAAACTTTTGTTCTGTCAGACGCACTTAACTTTGTCATTATTTTCAGCCTAGCTTTCCTCCCGGTTCCGCCCACGTTCTTACGTAACTAGGGTGATATTATTTTTTATTTCTGTATAACTTGACGTCACGTCTATATGTATGAAATAAATAATTCAGTAGTTTATTTTCTAGACGTTGAACTATAAAATAGAAAAAATCTCATTTAGTTCACTAGTTTTTACATGAAACGTACAAATAAACAAGACAGGAAAAAGGCGGCGAAATAGCTTTTAAATTGTTTATTTATAATTTACAAGATATTGAACACGTGAAACTGAAAAATATTGCTCAAAAACACCTCTCATATTTTGTTAGGCACAAAAGTCTTTGGCAAAAGAACTAAGAAACGAAAGTCCCTTGTCATTAAAATACAGGAGACCTACTGTATAGGCATGTAAGCGGCCACCTATTTCTCTTTAACAGAATTAGCATACAGTGTGTTGTTTTAAGCAGTAAAAATCAGCTCGGACCAGCCGCCTAATGTGTACCGAGTACCTACGAAGTCAGGACAAAAACCGGTAACAACTAAATTAACAAATGCAAACGTTCGCTTCCGTGACAGGAAAGCAACACTTATCGTGTATATTGTACAGCCAAGAGCGAAGTTCGTTCGCTTGACGTGAGACGTTTCATGTTAATAAGGGCCAACTTTTTTTCACCAGATGTTTCTTTGAAACTGTCAAAATGGCTGGTTGTTTGTTTTTCTTTGCTAAGTTGGCGGCGTCACTCATAAGGGTTTGGGTTACTGGTTGTTAAAAGTTTGCATCGTTTCTTTATTTTTAACAAGTAAGGATTATAAACTAGAAAATGAAACATATGGTGCTTTCAAGCTGTCGGAATAATTTTATACGGCTTAGCTACATAATTAAGATAGCGGAAAAGAGAAAACAATGTGGAAATATAGGTTGTAAAATATGATTATTCAATTCCAAAGAAAACAAAGAGTCAAGTCAAGTAAATGGAAAAGCTCAATAAAAACAAGATATGCGAATCCTGTATAATTATGACAGTCGTGTCATCAATAAAATTCGAAAGTCCTACTACTCGTACTTACAGATGTGATGACATTTTTATAGTTGGTAGTCAAAAACGAAGCTTAAACCTGAATAAAAACTTCATTTGCCGATATAACCACACTCCATTATTAAATTCTAGTGCGTCACATACCGTATCTAGACGTACCACAAAGTCTCGGTACATCTAACTCGGTGTTTTGTTTATGAGTGTACATAATTCATCGTCTGTCATATTAGTAGTTTCGGTTAATTTCTAACACGGAAGGCGACGGATTAGTCACCGTTTAACAAGAGAAAATCAACTGGAAATATGGTACTTTTGTTGTTCTGATTTCGAACTGCACTTAGATTATATAGAGACAAGATATTCATCGAGGGTTTTCCATAAGGGTCAGTTCAAGTTCTCTACAAGCTTTCTAGTCTTGGTTTTCGTATCGAGGTATACAACCACTCGGCCAAAACTTTTTGGACTTTTCAAGACCGCTATTTGGACTCTCTCCAGGTATTATTGCATACAAAGTAGGAGAAATAAATTACCTTAACTACATCAAATGGAATTATACCATCGTGTTATGGGAAACGGGCGACATAAAATGCTATAATTTATCCCCTTGCCGCAGAGTCGTTGGTCACTTTATGCAATTCAGTCGTTCTTAATAATGAGACTGTTGTTAATTCGTCTTGTAGTGGAAAAGCAATAACAGTTTATGTGAATAATGAAATAGAGTTTCAGAATAAAATTAATATCTAGTTGTTGTAAATTAATGTACCAGCTATATTGATGACAAAGTATCTTTGTCTAGTCAAAGTGTCTTAAATAATTCTACTGAGGTCTACTTTAAATTACAATTAAGTTTCTTCTGGCTCGGTAAGAAAAGACTTTTCACATTCCCGAAAGAGTCAAATAAGATGAAAACGAATGAGAAAAATTCGCGGAAATAACGAAACAACGGGTGAAAAACCCCTAAATAAAGTGTTTGGGTTATTTTCGATAACATTAACATATTGAATCCGCCGTTAAGGTAACTTGGCCGAAACAAAAATATCTCAGTAACTCTTTGTAGGTCAAACTTCTGCCAAAGTTTTCTTGAGTTAACTCAGGATATTATTAAGAACATGTACTGTGTGAGTATTGGAAATCGTAGTTTTGTTTCTGTAGCTATTTTTGGCAACAATATTGGCTGATTTATGCTAATGAGCGCTCTACCGTTTCCTCTGGGTTTAGTAGCAGTGGACATGGAAACTGAAAGAACAACTCGATACTGAAATATCAGCTTAATAAAAATCTAATATTCACTAACAGACGAGGCACAACTCCTTCGGTCTGAATGAAAGATGTTCCATGCAATTTGGGTTCGCATCCATTCGTTCAAATAGGTAATCACAACTTTTTCAATGCATAACTGTTTCTTAAGATTTTTAAAAATAAACAAAGTGATTAAAAAAGAGATCAATGTTTGTATGGAAATTCGTCATTTTAACTGATGAGCAGCTGCTTTAAAAGCAGATTGCCTAGTGGTATGACCGTTGGACTGCCAAGTCATAGGTCTCGAGTTCGAAACCAAGACGCGCATCTCCGATTTTTCGGAATCATGTGCGTATTGTATAATTATCACTTGCCGAAGCAAGTGATAATTATACAATACGCGAGTGAAGGAAAACAGCGTGAGGAAACCAGCATTTCTGAGAGATATTTCTCGACGGCATGTAAAACCAAGCTAGAGGCCCATAGGCGGCATAAAAACTCTGACAGCAGGTTAGGCAGAAACCACACGATAAATTAGAAGACTGATGAGAATCTCATCGCGCGTACCTACTGCTTGTGTATCTGTATAGTTTTATAATTGCACTAGCCTAGTTAGCTAGCCAAAAAAATCTTCAGGGACGACTCACTTTTAAAAGCTTTATCGTAGGTCATAATGAAAGTGTATGAATAAAGGGTGAATCTTTATGAAGGTCGGCCTTTTTGTTTCTCTCGTTTATTTTTGGTTCAAAGAGATAATCATGTGGTCCGGTTAATGTCAATTAAGATACTATACGCCTTTGTTTTTACTTTGGACGCTCTGATCCTTTTTGTTTAGAAGTAATTCTGCCGATTTCAAGTGTATTTTTTTATCATATGTTGGTAAAACTGTGGCTTGATAGAAATTGATAAAGTACCGTAATTTGTGGACCTGCAAAATCTATAAAAAATACAGAGATATATTCCACAATCTCAAATCCGTTTTGTAAATTGCAAACCCAGCGTAGGTGAAGTGTAGCATGGATCTTCTGGCGCTTAAATACATTGTCAGAAGCGCGCTGGTGTGAAATTGTCTGTGGAAATCGTAGTGAAAACGCACGATGGCGTCGGTAGTTCCGACAATTGCCACGCGCCAAAATAACCGCGCTGCACTGTAAATCATTTCAACTCAATCATTACTTTGGAACTAATTTGTCAGCTCTTGAAGTACCTACATATATAACGTTTTTAACGGACATGACAGCTCGTGAACTAAAAAGTGTCCTGATAAGATAAGGTGCCTAACATATCACCGTGACTTAAGATAGCAGAGAACATGCTCTATAGAAAAAAGTTCGTGTAAATAAATTATTGGTTAACTTTTAAGTTAACGGTGTAAAGTCCGATATGGATAAGTTTTAGGTACACATTCTAAGAATATTAGGTATAAGGTTACGGTTACTTACAAGACATGGCATTATAAAAATCATAACGATTTATTAATTAGTACAGGTAGAGTTGAATTTTCTATGAAAGATTGTAAATATCGCTTTTGTCCTTCTGATTATAGCACGCGTCAAACACAGTATTACAAGTGCCAATTAATCCCTGTTGTTTTGTTTCTTAAAAACTCGGTTTAAAAGATCAGTCTTTGGACGTACATAATATATATGTCATGGGTTGTAGGTTAATTTTATTCAGAAATCACATGAGCTAACATGACTCTTATAACTAATATTTAATGTCGTCAAGCAGAAATGTGAGTCTTATGTGAAACTTAAAATGAAACTTAAATAATCGTGTTTTTACATACCTACCAATAGTACATTAAAATCACAAATATAACAAAGATAACAAAATCCCGAAATTTACCCATTACAAGTTCTTGCCACAAGAAAAATATGACAGCCGTCATTAACACGTTTCTAAGTAAGCTCCCAAACTCCCAATAATCAAAGCCCAAACTACTTAAAAAAGTCACACTTCACCACACCATATAAGACCGAAGTCCGACATTTCAACCACAGAATGAAGAAGGAAACATCCCGTAGAATAAAGGCGGTTAATTTTAGACGAGTTTTTACTTCCCGTGCAAGGAGAACAAATGAATCACTATTGGGTAGCTCAGCGCGAACAGACTGATTGATACCTTCCTTTCATCTAGAGCATCTAGTGTCTCAGACGACTTTGCGCGAGTTAGTACCTAGGTTAGGACGAATATATTGCGGGATTATGTGCTTTGGTTCGAGGTGGTTAGAACTGTATTTGGGTGTAGGATAGTGTTTTATTAAGTAGCGACTAATAAATTCAAAAGACATTGTCGTTAATGTCAGTTAGAAGTTTTTTTTTTGCGGCTATGAAAGAAAACCCAGGTCAAAGACTAATGGCTATTACATGAGATTTCTGTATCTACTTAAATCAGAGTTAAGGTGGAAGCGCTAGGGTAGCCCGCGCATTTCAAATTTTCTTACGTTTTTTGCAATTTGCCGGTCTTTTCATGAAATAGTTATTCAACGGGGTTGTATGAACTTTGAGGGCTGTATTGATGATTTTAATGATTATAATTCTGTAACTAAATACCTATTACAGCCGCGAATCATATTTTGTTCAATGTACAGCCTGACAATGACCGGCAAATTGAAAAAAACGTAAGAAAAATTAATTTCACGGGCTACCCTGGCGCTTCCACCTTAACGGCTTAAAACAGAGTTGTGTTACTGAAGATGCAGTCAATCGATTTTAAATATACCTAAAGTTATTCTCAAGGTATCCTTTGAAAAAAAAACTAACAGAGTTTAGTAATAGGAAGTTCAAGATAAGGCATTGCTAGGGATAACAGCGAGAAAAGTAAGACGACGTTGTATGTAGATCCTTCTCCCACTAACGTATCAATAAAACCCTACTTGACAAGTCCATGTCCCAAAAATTACATTCCAAAAATGCTATCATTTTTCATTCTTCTGTTAATCCGTTGATCTAGCAAGTACTCGATCGATCAGATTTTATTACAAGTATTAGCTAATAATATTCCACTTAACATGCAAACACGATGGTTCACACCGCGATAAGTTAGCAACTTGCCTGGCGCCCCGATATTTCGGGAACTACTAGGTGTTCTATCATTCTGATAAAGCTTAATGTTTTCTTAAAAGATAAGAATCTGTGTTGACTCTACTCGACACAATCTTACAGAGTAAAAAATCAGGATGTCAACGCGATAACTGACTTCCTTATCAACTCCAAATTAAACATTTTAACTCAGCTAAGATTGAAGCTGGAACATAAAATAATAGGCTGTGAGAAACTTTGTTGACATCCAACCTTACTCTTTGATGAACAAACCTCTAGACCGTTAATACTGGAATACTTGTGGACGTTGCCAAAAATTATGAATGAATGAATATCTCATATCGCGTGTGCTGGTGTAGATTTTAAATAGGTGATCAAATTAACGAGAACATTTTATTATTGTGTCATAACATGACTCAGTGTTCATAAAAAACCATAATGAAGCTAAATAATAGGACTTTTAAGCGCGTTTTGCTTTGTGTATTCAAATATATCAAATGTTTGACAATGGGCAATAAACTCCACAATTATTGTCGCATTTAAATGTAAATAAACTCCCGTAGATTCAGCCGATACAACAATAACAGAAGTTAACGTTAATTAATTTGGCACATGCAGAAAAGTTATTCATTTATGAAATTCGTCATTGCGAAATTAAGTTTCACCAATTACGTTACTTAACAATATAAATTATCTGCAGTATTATACACGAATGAGCCTGATTACCGCCCATAAAATTTGTAGGACATTACTTAAATATATTATTCGATTTATAGCCATCGTTATTACGGCTTTGCCAGCATTCGAATGCTAAGCAGATAGCATGATTGGAGTAATCTTCATTTGTATGTCTACTACATATGTATGTGCCATTCTGAATTTCTGGATATTCCGAAATAACGCAAAGAAATTTGAACTTAAACGAGTATAAGTCAAGTCTCAAAATTGCACCAGACGGAGATGTCAGCACGTATGTGACGCGTCAGCTCGTGGCGTGAAGAGTAGGTGCTCGACTGCGTAACGTCAAAATCGGGTTTCAGCAGGACATGCTCCTGAATTTGCATATCGTACATCTACTACGGCATTCCTCTATGAAATATTCAGACAATCTATTCCTTCGCAATTTAACTTCCATAAAGACGAGACTCACCTTCAAATTCTGCGACTAAAATAGACACATCCATGTATCCACTTGTGTTGCATTTTTAAGCATTCCTTATCAGAGATGAAGAATAATGGACTTGTGAGTAGCGAAAATTAACAAATACGTATCCAGGAGGTCAGTGCAGCTGGCATGTATTTATTCAAATGTAGATGGGAGCATGAATAAATTAGATGCAATATCAATGCCAGATAACGACAGTAATTGCCCTATAAAGACGAGGAACGATGTCACAACGCCTAGAAACGCAATTACGTCCGCAAGCATGCTCTCACGAACATACACAGCTATAAAGCGTCATTCCCCCGCATTTATTGCTTACATGTCTACAGATTTTTGGGAGCTTTTGAATCAATACAATAGCTTTAAGGAGCGAGGCGTGTGTGACTGGATTGAGAATGTCGTTTTAGATAGGAGCCAGTCTTGCAAGGAACTCATTCATTGGCAGACATAAAGCGCTTTGAATCATCAAAGCGCTTTATGTCTGGAAGGTTAACTTCAATTTAGTTTTGTGTGATGCTCATTACGTATTATCTTCAAAGCCTGTCTTTCACTTCAATGAAAACAAAAATAAGTTTTGGAACAACATCTTACAATATACTGTTAGTCAATTCCAAAATAGCATTTAATAAGCTGTAAGTAACACAATCATCGATTCCGGTAACTAGCGTAGTTTTATGAGCACTATCGTAATATACACTTCCTCTTTCCTATCTGAAAGTAAATAAGTTTATTGCCAATATAAATGAACAAGCTCACGAGAATACCTTTCTATTTGGACTATTTCTACTCAAACAAACATTTCAACGTTACAAGGTATTTGTTTAGCTAATATTTGTACGATTTGCTCTATGACTCACTATTCAGATAATCTAAGAGCAAGTCTTGCAGCCAAATGGATGGCAATATGGAGCATTTGCTGAAGCGTTTTCAGAAAATAGGATACGCGATCATAAACTGTCTTCACTTCATATGGGAATAATTCAAAAATTTGGCTGAGCAGTCCATAGCGAGCACAAATGTAAGTGCACGAAGTAATATGGTCCACAATGTACGTCGGATTTAGGGTATTTCCGAAGCTCCAAGAATATATACGGCTGCAGTTCGCACTCACGAGATATTCGAACGCTCTGCCAATAGCGTACTTAGTTCAACTAGATATAATTCTTTGAAACCCTCCCATGTGCAGCGCGCCCGATAGAGGTGAGGGATTCGCGTAAGCATACCTGAATTGTATATTATAGTGATAACCCGCTCACATACCGGTTACTTCAGTTTTATGAATGCACTAGATTCAACTTTTGGAAGTAAATAGTTCGTTGGACTTTGTTATCGTCTTGAAACGTGTGTCTTTAGTTTCTTTCACCATGGTGATGCTATTGTACGTAGAAGTTCTAAAACATCATGTGCGTGTGGTGGGAGGGCCACTTTGTTAAAATTCGCCTTAATATTCTTTAAAGTCGTAATAAATTCTGAAAATTAACCACCATGCTCAAGCTTGTCATAACATGATTTTTAAACTTCTTTACGATGTTTCTAAGTACCCACAAATATTCTGTGTTGGGTTTAATTTATACTGACAGTTTAGATCTCCGCGTTTCCTAGAATTCGCATAAGTCTAGTTTCAATTTCCCGTTTACTTAGTAGCGTGATGCGTCTCGAAATGATCGTTTAGAGTCGTTTTGCTCGTCAGGTCAGCTTTAATCTTTAATGAAAAGGGTGTCCGAGACTGACTGTCCAGTTTGTTTTTTGTCCTCGTGAAAGCCGAAACTACAAATTCGAAATAGAGCACACATTGAAATTTAGCAACTGTCGGCTGAGGCGCATTACCGACTCCGCTACCGTATTTATAAATATTCGGCCGACGTTTTGAGCTATCCGTTCAGTAATAGGTCAGGATATTTAGAGCTTAGTTAAAAAACAACAATCACAATTTTGATTCATACGCCGCGTATCGGCCGACGACGTAGACGAAAGATATATAGGTAGGTACGATAAAAATAGTCGTACAGACGTATAGATCGTACAGAATTATTGCACAAGTATTTTTCACTGATATTTTATGGGAACTAACTTCAATTTGGCAGCAAAATATATGTAGTCCTCAGAATCCATAGTGATTTATAGGTAAAAGCTATACTACATTTGCACAATGTTCTATATTCTGTTCACTAAATAAGAAATACTGAAAAGAGAAAAACTAAGAGAGCGGACATATGCGTGTATAAACTGTCATTAAAATCAAATTTTGGCAATATTCCAAGCCTCAGACATATTGTTTGTCGTCTTTGCAGAAAGGATAACTACTCCAAGTCTTAAGTCTGAAGATCTGGGGTGCTTATCTTGTTCTATTATACTTTTTATGGCGGTTAAGGCCAAGAGATCATCGCAGATAACTCTGAAATAATACAGTTTTAGAATTTTAAATGTAGAAAGAAATCTGTGCATTGAATCCCGACATCTATAAACATAAGCTTCTTCGATTAAACACGTCTTTATAATCCGTACTATACTAGTGATGCGCATTGTAACATTTGTGAAAGAAGAAAATAATCGTTAAAAAGACGTTGTGTTTTCTAAAAATATGTATCGTTTGTTACGTTATTTAGTGTGGACGTGTGCTCTAACGAATTTTTAGCTAATGGAATAGTTTAGTTCTCATCTGTAGGCACCTCATTATTTCAACAAATAATTTGTCCATTGACATGATGGATGTTAATGTCACCACTTGTAACGGTATTTAGCGCGCCTTTGAGAGAGTGATAAATCTAGGATAGCTTCCTGAATGTAAGTATCCCTTGCACAGATCATAGTAACGATTGCATTTGTAATGGCTGCCCAGTATGAAGCTCTCACATCATAAGGGTTTAACTCGACAATAATGATAATTCGCTTGAAACATGACAGTTGTTTAATAGTTTAGTTCAAAGAGGATGAAGAATGGCTTAGCAAGTTTTCAATTTGAGTGTTGTTTTGTGGTTATTGAGGGTAAGGTACAAATTTGAAGGCGACCACAGATCGTAAGCCGCAGCCGCAAAGACGACCAACCGTGATGAACCGAAAAGCAGGTCTGGTTCCTATTTAGCTCTATGAAAACTTTTACGCAGATGCCTTGCTGAAATGTCGTCATCCACTGTGGCCGTTTTCCGAATTGGACCTTAAATATAGCTTTGGCCCTATTAAATGGGACCTCAAAACATAACTGGCGAAATATGGGAATACTATTAGGTACACCTGTGCCTATCCCTTCGGGCATTACAGGCGTGATGTTATGTTATGTTATATAGCTTAGTTTATTTTGTTTCCCTTGACAACAATCGTATATGTCATTGCGAGAGGCAGACAGAGTCGTCAAAGCTCGTGTGTCTCCCATTCGTAAGCGTGGGGATTGAAATCTGACCTCCACAGCGTTCGCTGATACAAGTGTGCACGGATAGATGTGGTTCACGATTGTCAGTGCAGACATGTAGTTTTCATTAAAGGCAGATGCTAGTTCAATGTTTATAATTTTAACTTAGGAAAAGTAGTAAGTTAAAAAGCCAAGCGAAGAAATAATTATGTTGTTAAACGACATAATTATTTCTTTGCTTTGACTGAGGAAAGTGAGAGATACAACTTTTTCATACTTTCTGATCATAGGCGTGCCCTATTTAATATATAGACGCACACGCATTTTTTGATGTCTTACAAATGTTGCTTATATTGTCGGAAAAATATTTAACCCCAAACGCGTAGAGCCAGTTATTCATAGGCCTCAAGGGAATTTCGGGGTCTTGCTGTGAAAGTTAAAATTGGATTCACATACATATCGAGAGGATATACATACTTCTAAAAAGTGATGTCGTTTAGGAAGACAAAATAGATGGATATTTTATGAGTCATCAATAAGAGGAGGATCACAATCGACTAGATCATTAGTGGCTAGTCCTGCGCAACCCTAAAAATAAGTCGTCAGCAGAGAGACAACAAAAATAAAAGCAGCCCACATTGATTGATGTCGAGTCTCACACACGCATGTTTCTGACGTCCCGCCGTCAAGACAAGCAGTGCCAACCGATGTGCCCTCGGCCGCTGCGAGGTTTTTTTCTGTTAGTTGGAACGTAACACGGCCGAGATGCTCTACAGTCACATGAGCTAATGAATTTCAGACGTTTTCTTTCAAACAGGAAGCCCGGCGTCATCAGAGACGATGACACCTCGCCAGACTCCGTACAGACGGAGAACGACACGTCGGCGACCGCTCGCGGCTCAAATACGAATATGATTTTTATTTCGTTTCTGTAAACGAAACTACGATAGCGGATTGGCGCATTCCCTCCCACGTGTACAGTTAAAAGTGTCGCCGGGAGCAAGTTTTATTCGATATTTTCACGCAGATGATTGAGTTAGACGGCTTGCGCAGGAGGCTGGGACGCAATCTCCGGTGGCGGTGCGGAAGCCACCCGGCCACCCCCGCCCCCCTCGCAAACCCCCGACGCGCCCGTTGCACCGCCAGACACACCCGAGAGACGTCCCCACTACATCTAATTAATAAATCTGATATAAGTAATTATTATTCTGAAAGGCGTCAATGTTTGAATTATAACGAGTTTACAACGCAGAGATAGGAATGGCTGTCGACAGATTGAAAACGTATTAGTTATCTTATGTCTGACTCAATAAAGCGAAGATTCAACAACATTAAACGAATGAGATCGTATATTTGTCGTGCGTTTGATCAGCTTAATTAATCGTAAATGTTAGCTAACTGACTGTTATGGGCTGATGGCATTTGGAGTAAAGAACTGCAATTGTTGCAATGCAATAATCGTTGCAAAAAACAGTGAAAAACAATAAATAAAATCGCATTAGCCCTCTTGTGTCGTACTACTTAGTTGTAAAGCGAAGTTGTGTCGGTCGCGCAGGAAATTCGGGGGATATTTTCCGATCGGAGTTAGGGATCTAGTTTCCGCAGTCGCGCGATAAACAAGTTATTGGCGTTAGTGAGGGTTGAGAGGGGCGAGGGAGGGGGTGAGGGGGCGAAGCGGGATAACTCGCCCGTGTAATTAATAAACGAAGCGAAAGGGAATTTGAATGGATTTGATGATTTGTGAAAGTGTTTAACGCGTCGCGTTAAGATTGTTATCATTGATAACTAACTCGGTATTTCGCATTTCCCGACTCTTGCACGTCTATCGTAAGAAAATTTATTGACACCATTAATTTATTATTAAAATTCTCGGAACACATCTCCAGTTAGCATACCTTTTGAATTCTAAAGAAAAATAGCAACACTGATAAATTTTTACATTTGTCGTTAGAATGTTTTTCGCTGTCTGAAAGCGTTGCAATGGCAAATATAAACGTGCCGAATTTATTGTAACACAACGATTTCTTCTAATTTGCGAGAGGTGTGTAAAAAGGCGTGAACAGCTTGCATATATTTCGCTCCGGTTTACACACACATATTATTGTCAGCGAGGACGTGTCAAATGTCTCTCCGACCGACTCGTTGCGGCGGCAATAGAATGCAGTGCAGTGCGTTGAAAGCGACCAGACCTGTTTGCTTATCTCGACTTTTCTTACGCGAAATAGGGCCTTACTCAATCACAGTAAAGACGAGAATCCTTCGCGCGTTATTACAGTTCTAGATAGCCTTCAGCTAGCAACAGTTCATTTGTTTCCGTTAGCACTTCTGGTCCACAGCTTCTTCGGGAAAGTATCAGATGTTAGGCGCTTTTTGATTAGAACTGCACGACTCAAGATAGACGATTGAAATCTTTGTTTTGACACTTTGGGACCGAAAAGACAAATTGCTCGACCTACAAAGAGTTTTGTTGTTTGACAATTCCCTCATGATAACGGCTGACAAATATTTTAAATACCGTCGAAGTGTTAAATGTTTCTTCACGTGTCTAAATAAACGTAGTGGAAGCGTAGGCAGTTTATGTAAAACACCATGATTTATCATTTAGCGTTGTGGTATAAAAATATGAGAGTTCGACGACCCATAAGAGCAATAATTGGTTTGATAATATCTGCGGTGGAACCTCATTAATTATGGTTGTTTCTCGTGAAGAATATTTCAGTGACAGTTAGGTTATTACGAAGTCTAGCTTGTCAAAGTATCATTATTCTGTCGTTGGAAATGTGTAGGATTTTGCGATTTAATTCCGTATCTCACGATGTTTGAGAGTGAATCAAATGGGCCATCTCTATCATTAACAGACTGACACATCGCGTTACACAATCACGAAGGAAACGAATGTCTTTTATTTTTTAGTCAGACTGTAGGTTTTTATCGTAAAAATATCATTTTTAGCGTGCGTAGTAAAACGACGTTTAACTTTAATTTCGCGTTTTACGATTTCCGTAAGCGTCGTCCATTTTATAATTACAGTAATTACAACTCTTAAACTATTCCTTTGATTAGGTATTAAAATCTTATATCGCATTGGTGCGTAAAATTAATTATTATTTTATGGTTATATACTTGATTTAACGGCCATGGCAAATGATCTCTAGCCTGCCCTCTCGGTGCTTAAAGCTGATAAGAAATAGAATGAATAGCAAGTACCTAACGAACATTAATATCTACAAAATGTAGATGTTATTGCAAAGATTGTGTGGAGTTATTTATAAAGGACTCTGCCCACTACACCGTACCCCACACCTATAACCATATTTATAGCCCGTATGCTCACCGGTTTGACAACGTAGCGTGCCATGCACGCGGCGTATCGGCCACCTGCAATATATTCTCGCCGACAATAAATTGTCGACGCTCCGTGCAAGGCACGCGACGGTGATGGTCGGTGACGGAACAGTCTAGTGGGCAAAGTCTGATACTTTTCAATAGAAATAATATGTTTATGCTTGATACGTTCATAGTACGGTCATGGTATGGTACGTTGAAGTGGTCAGACTCCTTTAAGGGTCCATGTACACGCGACTTATTGCAGTGTCACAAGGTCATTTGACAAAATGGCTTCGTGGATGTGTATGGTCTTCATAAAGGGTGTAAATATACCCTAAACGAAGCTGATAGGCACTTGTTTTCCCGGTCATTGCAATAAATTTTTTTTTGGATCCTACCTGGGAACCTTCTAGTTACGGAGATATTGGAGGTCAAAGTTCTAAATTTTTCAAAGTTTTTTTTTTAAATATTAGTTTTTAAGGTTCTAGTTCTTTTTAAGGCTATTCAATGCATCCATCAACATAATGTTTTGAGTGCGTTACATTGAGTTTTTCCGTAAAACGTGATTTTCACCAAAAAAAAAAAAAACAGTCGTTTCCCAGTAATAGTTTTTGCGTAAAGTTACTTAGTTTGATGTAAAGAATGTTTGGTTGACGGCGGCGCCGTGAAGGGTCCGTTTACACCTTGTAGGTATATTACATATAAGGTGTGAACTGCAACGTTAGTAGGTAGTGCCCCGCCCCGAGTCCCCGACACCCAGCGACTTTGTTTTCAATTGATTCAGCGGTGAGACTGCGTCGCGATCAAGTGCCAGGGTTAGTCTAGACATTTGAATTGTGGCTGTGTCGTAAAGTAGCGTCTGTTTCGAGGACTGTTAGGGCGATACTATGTTAATTCGTGTGGTGACATCTTTAGAAAAGCATTGCGACTAAATGCAGTAAGATGTAACTATGAGCATATTATGATCTTATAGTTATCTTGGGTCCGGTTAGGTTAGTACTATCTTTATCTTACTTTCAAATAGTTATTAACACTCGTAAATATGAAGCTAATTATTATTATAGATAGATAGATGGATTAATATAATTGAACATATAATTTGCAGAAAAATCGCAAAAAGCGAAATAAAAGCCAAAGAATCGCTGCAGTTACCTACCTTTTTATTTTCTCAACAAAAGCAAACTAACCCACAAGATATACGACAAAATCGACATATTTATGTATGTACAGACGCCAACACATCAAGCTACCCGAAGCTGTGAAATTTTCCCAATCAACCTTGAACCTAATTCTTTAACTAAAAAGTTGAAAATCTATTAAACAAATTTGACAGGTTGTTGTAGCTTGATGTGCACCAAACCAAAAAACGAGGCTGTTAACAACTAGGAAGTTAACAAGAAATTACAAAACACAGTTCGTAAATCCGTGTATGTTTATGGACTAAACTGCACATGGATATCGAACAACCCATCTGCACAGCCATAGGTCGCCTGTGCTTGTGCAACGAACAATGTGCTCTGACCCGGCACTGCGGACTGTCAGAAATGGCTATTGTTATTAGTTAACGCATAAACTATCTCCACAAACGTCATGTATGTTCCGTTGTTGCTCCCGCAGATATAGTACGACGTAAAAACAGCGGTTTTTTCTTCTACTGTAGGTACTTTTCTGATTGGCATTTGGTTGTGAAAAGGTTCTAGATATAAATAATTTTCAATAGAATCATTTGCCCGTTTTCCGCTTTCGTCACAGCTTCAACCACTAACAAATTATTCTGTACATGTTTTTATTACATTGGGCGAGTAGTTAGATTTGACACTCACTTGTAACAGTGCCCGCTGCCTATTTCGACTGCATTCGGAAATCCCGTTTGTCTACTAGAACGTTCTGGATTAGATATCTTTGCATCATTATGTTTCCTTAACTTTATCAGCATCTTTGGACGTTGATTTGCGGATACCAGCCAGTTATACAATACAATACAATCAGCACCCAGGGGGCAATGATGCTTGGTTAATGAAAGAGGATAAGGTACTTCAAGTAACCTTTTCACAGGAATCTTTATTACTTAGTTTTTTTTATCAAAAAGAGCTATAATCTCAGACTGAACATTGACCTTATTATAAGTCAACACTATCATCATGTGTCTAGCCTTTTCTCAACTATGTTGGGGTCGGCTCCCAGTCTAACCGGATGCAGCTGAATACCAGTATTTTACATGGAGCGACTGCCTATCTGACCTCCACAACCCAGTTAGTACTGGGTAATACGATACCCCTTAGTAAGACTGGTTGTCAGACTTTCGGGCCACTGACTACCTGTAACGACTGTTAAAGATCTACAAATGACAGCCGGGGCCAACGGCTTAATGTGCTTTCTGAGGAAACTCGATATGTAATGGGTGGTCACCCATCCGCAGACCAACCTAGGCAAGCGCGACTTAATGTGAAGATTGATCCGAGTGGCTGTTATTATTTAGCCACGAGCTCCTCACTAACACTAACATTATCACAAAAAAAAAAATACTAAATGAAATATCGGGATCTCAAAACAAATAATAAACATGGTAAATAGGTTTTCAGTGTTAACCTAATTAAACCTACAACTTCAACCATATTCTTCTTCACCGAACAGACGAAACATTTGAAACACTAATCGGCCCTGTCATTACGAGTTCTCGTATTTTTTTTGTTCCAACAATTTGGTACAAAAACATATTTTTTTTCGTACCTCAGCCCTGTAATTAGTCCCTGCCTAAATCAATCAACGTTTTACCCTTTGCCATCATGTCGTTAGTTTCTTTAACATGTGCTACTGAGCTACTGGGCACCGAATTTTAGGAGAATTTCGGCCATTTTGTTTTTCTTTGTTTTCATGAAATATTTAAAATAGAAACGAGCAGTCGAAACATAACGAGACAACTGGCATTTTTTTTAAATATTGAGTGCCTGTAGATTTTTTTCTACTGATGATTTTAATATAAAGCAGTTAAGTTACCCATTAAATAGTTTTAGATATTATGTGTTTATATCTAAACAAATGAGTATGTCTAGACACAATCTTAACGCAATCCTTTACATGGCTCACAAGTACTCGTAATAATACCTAGGTAGACGGTTAACACACAAATGATAATTAGTAACGGGTACTTCTATTAAGCAAAATCAAAGAAATATGACGTCTTTGTGTATGAAAAGATCTATAGAAAAACACATGCATTTAAATAATATTATTATTGTTTACTACTTTGTAGGCGTCATAAAATCAGTAGGTAGGTAATAATTTTTCATGGTCAACGTAATCGTAATTCGTTCATTCTGCGGCGAGTGATTGACACTTTAAAATAGTTATTTTGTTATGTGATTGTATGTATTTGCTAGCCAATACGAGCCCTACAATGTAATTCAAGTATTATAATGAGAGACAACACAGAATATTCTTCTCTTTCGCACCTTATCTGAGTGTTAACTACGTAATTTATGTCGATCAGATCATCTCAATGCCTGTAGAATTTCATACACAATGACAAAAAAATGGCACTAAAGAAAGAACGATAATATTAATTAGAAAATACAGGGCTTCATTTCACAATGGTATTTTTTTCGCAATAACGATATTTTTTCAAACTATTTGTTGTACCAAAATTGTGCTTTCTTGATGTTGAGACCATTTTCATTTTCTCATCCATCATTAAACTCCTCTTTCAGAATTCTATTTTCAAATTAGTACCTACATTCAATTTTCTTGTGTGCCAGTAACACGAGTTCTCACGGTACTAAGTCACTGATGCTGATAATTTCCATTGCAATCCGTCATACGTTGACGTGCAGGCATATCGTCTCGAGAGATTTTTCTGTTTTCATACCCCGTGTGTATGTTTGCTCAAGTTAAAAGTCTTCTTAACAATCGATCACTGTCATAAGATACCTACTGGTAGTATCAGAGTACATTGAACTGTTTAGTCTGTTTCGTTACGTACGCACACAAAACTTCATTGTGACTATGAAACGATCTGATAACACACACAAGTAACCCCGAGTCAGACCTTATCTTGTTTGCTTTGTAAAATTTTAGATGTACGTAAATATCTTACGGTTTTTGTAGACACGGAACGGTTCTTTCAGAGGATGTGGGACGCGAAATGTGCAATGGAAAATAGGTTTTACCCACGACTTTGACATCAATTTCATTGTTATCTAATAGGTATCCACTTCATATATAAATAGGCATGCTTATTATGATCTAAGTACACTTTGTAAGAGATTATTTGAGTTCATGTCCTAAAACTTAGAAGGCTCTACTTTGCTTTCAATATTTCACGACATTTAAGTTAGAATTAGACCCACTTTAGTTCTGTGGTAAGCCAAAATAGATTATTTTCAACGAGCACTTGGTCTCGGTTCTCGGTACAGCTAAGTCACAATAAATACTGTGATGATGAGGCAATAATTGACGGAGCGACGCTCGTCGAGAATCGAGCTTTATGGTTCTTCCTTTTTTCTTTTATGAGCTTTATTCTAGGGGCAGAGTAATACCTAAGCATTTCTTTATCTCTTACTTTTCCACTAATGAGAGATGGTTTATCGTTTTTTATCAAAACGAAAATATTTCTAAAACGTTTTCAGACACACTTCCTGGAAAACTGTTATTTTCACCACAAAAGACCTCGCGTGACTAAACTAATTGTGATAGAAAGAATCCACTTTAAATCAAGACTGACATGTCACATGCTGTGACAACTCTCAACGGAGAGTTATATCATCCCAGGCTGACGTACATACTACTCCTACTTTCTAATAGTAGTCGCACCTTTACACAAGTACTTCCACAAATTCTTTCAGAGAATACGAACAAGACAGCTAGCTCATGTCAATGTATTTCCAGTCGCAGCCACGAATTCTTGGCACTCAATCACGTCGGTAATTCTGGAGTAACATTAACCACGAAGGACTCCATTAAATGCTAACAACTAGTAAATGATAACTAGTGGTCTATTGTTTTAACATCAAATGTACACATATAAGAGAAGTTGTTAAAATTTCGCTGGCTTGACGTAAACACCGCAGACGGTGTTTATATTGTGCAGCTAGTTCTTAAGGAACGTGCGGCCTCGCTACAAATGAGACGGCCGCGTTGTGATACAAGTGGTGTTTATTTTTCTTAGCGCTCTTTTTGAATCTCAGACTCACGGAGGAAATTATACGCAGTTCGTTTCTTAGATAGTTTGAGTGTCAGTGGATGGGTGGAGTTTCAAGTAAATGTTGTGTTTATGTTGAAGAAATTATTATGTTAGTTAATGTGGTCGTTCGTTATGTTTCAACTAAGGCTTTGTCGCAACTGTCGTGCCTACCTCTTTGAGGATTAGAGAGTCTCTCTGTAGGCTTTATTTCAAGCGATTGACAGTATTAGGTCCTGTGTGAAACAGGTTGAACCTAATACTTTAAGGATATCTAGGTATTTGGTTCTTAATCGAGATTGTTAATTTTCTAATGGCAGACATAGATTACGGTTTTTTGTAGCAATCTGACCAGAGTTGTAATCCTTGTAACAGGCTGTCAATCAAGCAAGAGGTACTCTTTGAGATGAGTTCGTTTACTGACTTGATATCCATTAGTAATTATAGTTATTAAATACGTGCCCCAGTTTGAAATATTACGTTTCCTTGGTTTGTACTACATTGTTAGGGCCTCACAGTTTTTCTTCCGCACGTTGTGTCTGGAGAATCATACATAAATAGGTTTTGGTTTGCGCTCGACGGAATTTCCACCAGTAAAAACTTGATAACTCGAACTTTACCACTTGACTTGGCAGACGGCATATCAAGCTACAACAATCTGGCGAATTTCTTGAATAGATTTTGAACTTTATGGTTAAAGAATCGGGTAGCTTGGTGTGTTGGCGGCTGTACTTTGCCACTTTAAGTGACGAATTTTCAACCATCCGTCCAGAGTACCTACTCACCTTCGTTATAAAGACCACCATCCATTTCCCGATTCTAGACCCATCGGTTCTATTTCTTTATCGTGTGGTTAGTGGCTAACCTGGTGTCAGAGTTTTAGCTGATGTGTGATCTGTCAATGAATTTAAGATTTTTTTTTTTAATATATCCAAAAGCTGCCATCGGTTTTCTATTTTACTGTCAAATTAAACACTTTTCCATATTCGCGTAAAACTCTCCATACGACACAACAGCTAGAACGTTTAACTTAATCTAAGCTGGATTTTCAAAAGGAGCTTGGTAGATTATAACTTAAATGTTGGGTTTCATCTAGGCAAGGCTAGCTAGGGATTTTAAAAGGCATTTGATAGGTACATCATTCTGCAGTGTCAGTTGTAAACCTTTCAAGTAACGGTTATAAAGGTCCTTAAGTTTATAAACATGTAGTAAGCAGTAATCTTACGGTAAATAAAACTAGTTGTAGTAGGACCGGTATATAAATGTTGTGTGCGTTTATTTGCTTCTTTAATTTATATGTTGCGTAGGTCATAGAAGCCGGCCTAAGATTAGGAAATACAGGTACCAACATACCTATACGGTATAAATAGTTAATTAAAATACCACAAAACCAAGGTGGGGTGAAGTATTATTGGGATTTTCCACCAGGAATTTCTCAGTAACGCCCCGGAGCCTAGATATATGCTTAATTCATGTCAATAACATTGTTCAATTCCCAAAAAAACAACGTTGGAATTGTCGGTATGCAATAGGTTCACCTCGCCTCACCCTTCGGAGATTAAAAGGCGTGATGTTACGTTATTTTCTTTAACTTACAAAATCAAATTTACACGCACTCTTTTCTCGTCCGATTGTTCTACTGTCTCTGAAGGTATTTTAGGAGCGATCAAATACAATCGGACTAAAGTACACCATCAACCAATCAATTTATAATATTGAAACTCGATCCAATCTAGATTACCATTGTGCAAGCTTTTCCACTGCTCAACGATCATATTTAGGTCTTTTCAGTCATTTCACATGTCTGTACCTATAAACAAGATAATCTAGTGTAGGAACTCAACCACAATTCAGAAATTAAACAACAATTGTATGGATATTCTTCGATATAATTCTCACAGCAAAAATAACAACGCTCAGTTCAACGGTTCAATTTTCAAAAGTGACGTGCCAAGAAGTCCAACCGTTACACTTTCAAAATAATGGTGGCAAAAGTCTCAACTCTATACAGCCAAAAACAATATTATTTACATTAGGTGATTACTACTTTAGTGACGGGTATCTGTCAATGTTACCAAACGAAAATAAAAGACTGTTTACGTGTCTTTGACAGCTGACAGATACTTGTCACTATTACAAACCATAACAATTGGATAAACCCAAATCGTGAATATAATAAAGGCGTTAGTCTTACACTAGTTTGTCTATCAGACTCCACATCAACCCTACAACTTCCTCATTCAGCTCCACAAGCTAACCCCATCAATGCCTATAAAAACATTTCATTGGCACCTAAGAATGACACCAAATTGCAGATCGCCTCGTTTAGTTCGCTTCACGGTTGTAACGTGTGAAGCCAGCCGTGGCTAATAGTAAGTGCACTGTCAATGTGTAGACACATTCGCACTAATATATTACTGCCATAGGTCCTGATGTATTGTTGTGGAGGCGCCATGGCCTAAAATGTTTGAGAGTTCCTTATTTGTAGGAGAAATTTCACTTTTACCGGGTTTGGAGTAGCTAGGTCAATGTTAAGCCGTTGGGCCCGGCTGTCATTTATAGATCTTTGACAGTCGTTACAGGTAGTCAGCCCGCAAGTCTAACAATCATTCTTACCAAGGGGTATCGTACTAACTGGGTTGTGGAGGTCAGATAGGTAGTCGCTCCATGTGAAAAACTGATATTCAGCTGCATCCAGTAAGACTGGAAGCCGACCCCAACATAGTTGGGAAAAGGCTAGGCAGATAATGATGATGTAGTTAGTTCAAATTAAAAAAAAAAATGTCAGACGAATTCAGGCTATCTCAGTTCATTATATGTATAAACGGGAGCCTTTAAATGTTGCCATATTGATGCATATCAAGTCATGATGAGTTGACTTATAGCTTTTTCCAATCAAAAGCATAAAAGTCATAAGCTGGTTACTACGTATCCAGTACATCATTCTGAACCCCCCCCCCCCCACATAGAAATTATACGTCGGTTATTAAAAAAAAATCTGCTGTTTCCTACAAAACTGGAATACCTACACGGTCAAAATGTACGGATGTACTGATTAGTTGGTAACCGTTTTAACGTCGGTGTCCCTTCCACCTTGTTTGTATACGTAATTACTTATCACAAATAAGATACGTATATGGATGGTATGTAGGTGCCTTTATTAAATTCCCACCAAAGGTAATATTAATTTGAGTGGCAGTATGGTCTGTGCTTAAATTAAGCCAATGCGCATGTGTTCACCGATAACTTGAATTGAGCTGTCGTGTATGCTATCACTCCTGAGCCACACTCACGCCAAAGCATTCCCTCAGCTCCACGTCACATAAATTTCGCACTATTTATATCACCTCCGTCCAAACATCGCAAATCATCCCTGATATTCCATTTCGATTCCAGTCTAAACTCGGCTAAAAATTCATAATTTATTCCGTTATCCATTAAACTACATTGTTCAAAGCTGGAATCTCACTAAAACAGAGTGTGGATAATTCTGGAAACGTCAAGCCTAGAATGGGTCAACAGTGGCGGTTTTATATTTTAGAACAAATAACACGGTGCCTCCATTAATGTTGCAATGTTCGTGCAGGTAGACTTGCTAACGGGGTCGGCGCAGTTATACTTGGAGCGATCGAAGCATTCTATTATTGGGCTGCATTGTTTCGGATCAACGCTTCTGGATTTCAGCTGCCTTCCCGCACCGGCTTGACCACTCATTAAAGCTACTAATTAACACTCATACCCCATAGATCATCCTCTGTTGATTGATAAAAACTGTTCGGATTATCTTAATGGCGGTCGGAGTAATAGTAGCTGTAGGCTTTGGACCACTTGATTTATTTAAAGCTAGAAATCGCAGGCCGCCTATCTTATTACTGTAATTTGTTTTCCAACGTTCTAGTTCAGCAGAATTTTATTATTATTTGGTTGCGGCCACTAAATCAGATGACAGTCCTCGCATTGCCATTTATTAGTTTAAAATGTATTTATTAAAACTTTATGCTACAAGTAAAAACTATACAAAGGCGGACTTAGTGCCTTGGGAATTTAGTGTTTGGTATTGATTAATATAATTATGAAAATGATTAAGCCAGTTAAGTTTTACGTGGATATTCCGGATCACTTGGTATTTGTGAAGAGTTCTAGAAAGATGGTGGTCCTACACAAAGAATTGCTCTCAGAACATATACTTTAGTTAATGTGCTCTTTAAAACAAAAGAGATGCAATATTTCTAAGTATTGCAAATGGCAGCCATTTCCTAATGGAACTTCACTAACCCATTTTCTTTTTGTTTCAGGTAGAATTATGCAATAAATTGCACAAGAAGTTATTTGACTGTACAATCCGATGTAGACGTGGAAGAAACGTAAGTTAACATAACGAGATTCAATCTTAGCTTAAGATTTTATGAATTATTAATTTCATATCTCAGACGGAGCTGAATAATGTCGCGTTTGTGGAAATTATAAAATTAATTTCTTGAAATGGTCCATTTTAAGAAACGTCCAGTCTCAGAATTTAGTTTTAAGATCTTTTGAGATTAACTATTTGTTGGACATTTTCAAGAAACATTTTAGCTGTTTATTATGAATACCACCCAGCGAATAGTTAATTTAATAGTCAGTCAATAAAATGATGAAACAAGTCTTTAGCCGTCATGGTTGTCAAGCAGTTCGATAAATCTCCGAGTGAGCCAGACAATCAGTGTCAGTCATTGACCAGCTGATATTGAACAAATTAATGAGATTCGATTGATGTGCAGCGATGCCACCAATCGATTCGTCACAAAAAAACTAAACGTTTTGCGGCTGAGAGAAACTTTTATCTTCTGTTTAATATTTATCTATCATCTGTTTACGAATTGAATGACTTTATTTACATTGATCTAGCGAGTGCGTCAGTTCGATAACGTTTTATGTTCACTCAGAAATAACATACGATGTTATACTTTATACGTCTTCATAGATCTTGCATGGAAAGCATTATTTTCTACGTCATGATCGCGGATTCAAATGTCGTTAATCGATAAGATCTGACTCCATCCCAACACAGCGTGAGAGAGCCATAAAATATTTATATTGTGCGTAGTCCGGTATTTTTACATCAAAACAATTTCATTCTGAAATCACGGCTAAAATTAAACGCGCCAGGAAAATAAAAGTTAATCTTAATGAGCTATAAAATTGGAATGATATCAGATTTTTTTAAATTTTCTCCAAAATTTAATGTTAACAATTCAAAGAGGAAAGAAATTCTCATTGTTAGCATTAAACGCTTGCGGAGGGTGGGCGGCGTAATAATAGGACATAATATATTCAGGGCGAGTCAAATAAAATTAGCACGGTGAAAAATGTAAACGGTCCTTTTACTGCCCGGAGGACGTGTAAGTATTAGCTTGTACCGAGTACGGCTTAGAAGGGGAATGCCGCCGCTCCGTACTGCCGCGAACGTTCAAACAGATGATACAGAAACACTCCCATTTCTCACACGCAGCAATAAATAAAACAATTAAAATGACATAACGACACATCTATAATTCCCGAAGGGTTAGGGGGAGGTGTACCTAATAGTACACCCACATTTCACCAGTTACGTTTAAGTCTCATGTAATAGGAGGCGAGCCTATTGCAATCAACCGGGCGCAAATCCAGACTCCGTGGCTGCGAAATTCATAATAGAAAAACCTAATATCACTTTGCCCGACCTGGGAATCGAACCCAATATCTCATGCTCAGAAGTCGCACATACGACCCCTAGACCATAGACCACGGGCATCTTTTATTCTGTTAGTTCTTTTATCACCTAACAAAACTCTAAAGAGTTGTATCTGTTACAAAAAGATACACTTCTAACGTTCTTTATTTGCGTAAAACTTCTACCATTTGTTTATCAGGATCTCCAACAACAGAAAGTTTCCTTTGCAGAGAACAAAGCTCGGAATAATAAATCGTTTTAAAGAATTTATAAGATACTTATTTGGCTGGCAAAGTGTAGAAGTTCTTCAATAATGCGTTCGCTATTACACTATTTTCTATAAATTTTAGAAATAATTATTATTTAAAGATACATGTGAAAAAAAATTAAAAATTCTAGAAAACCAAGATGATAAATTGGAGAGGAACATAAAAATAGTGTTTGTGGGAAACCAACTGATTTCTTTGATGTTCGTCATATGAGTTGTAATGATTTGAGTGAAAGCGGCTTAATTGGATCATACTGTTAGTGCGTATATTTCCATTACCGCAATAACGTAATCACTGGCGCACTTTACTGACATCTGCCGGTATTGTTCGCTTTTGATGTTGAGATCATGAACGCTACAAAGGCAATCGACTTAGAACCCAAATAGTCTCGACGTGTCCATTCCTAAAAATATAGGTTTTGTTCGCGG
This sequence comes from Standfussiana lucernea, assembly GCA_964057025.1. Lineage (NCBI taxonomy): Eukaryota > Metazoa > Arthropoda > Insecta > Lepidoptera > Noctuidae > Standfussiana > Standfussiana lucernea. The sequence continues at coordinate 6,951,744 of OZ059791.1, read as the reverse complement.
CTTCGCTTTATACGGAAGTTTTGGATATAGCCTATGACACTCGGGGATAATGTAGCTTCTAGCTTGCCGTTAGTGAAAGAATTTTCGTAATCGGATCAGTAGTTCCAAAGATTACCCCCTCCATACAAACTTACAAACAAAATTTACCTTTTTTTAAATAATGTTAGTATAGATGTATCAATGTATGTTTAGTAATGGAAAAATCATTTTAAATTAATGACATTTCAAAAAGCTAAATGATCCGCCATCGCAGCACGTGCGAACGTCTTCTTGATAATTATTATAAGTACTGAAATCACCCGTCAGCTTTCAGACTGCGGAATCACGCTCGAAAAGCATAACTAATTCCTTTCCAAGAAACTTGTTAATTAGAGAACCTCTACCTAACCTAACCGATCATTACCTAAATGTCTAAAATATGTGCTTCCAACACAATTTGTAGAAGTTTTCCTGGAACAATAGTAAGTTAAAGGCACCTATTACACCTTATTTTCATTAGAAATTTACTGCGACGCTCGCTGTAATTAATTGAAATGCATTTCTATCGCATTCTAATGATGCCCGCGTTGACCCACTTCTCTAATTTTCCATGATTAATTTATAATTTAACGACAGTTTACTTGATTATGTTGAACTGTAAAGTGACGTTGATTGCGTACCTATACTTTTCGTGGAATTTTATTTAGTAGTCGAGTCGTTCTTATTTTTGTCCTTACCTGAAACATGGTGCACGTACAAAAAAATCCTAATCTCTTAATTTGTTCATTGAATGAATTGGTATCTTAATTCGAAGCGTTATCTTTGCCTAATTAAACTTTTTTTATGAATTACCTACATACATTACAAAACTAAGGTCTCAAAATCTGTATTGTCTTTCTTATAGAAAAAACAAAAGACTGCAGTCAAATCGTCAAACTCCTCCTGAAAATAAGCTTGACTTTTAAAAACACTATTGGCAAAACAAAGCATCGGTAGAAACATCTGGAACGTCTTCGTGAAATGTTCTGCTACTTCTTTTTTTCCCTCCAGCTGCCCCACTTTGGGCGTACCAATAGGAAGTGAGTGTGTTTACTTTACGGTTACACAAGTTTTTCATAGCTTTTGTCTCTGATGCTGGCACTTTTCAATACGTGCTCCGAATTAAACTTGCATTTTGAAGCCGAAATTAAAATGTTCATTTTAAAATGCAGTTCTTTTTTGTGTGCTGCATGTTGTTGACATTTTTGCCTGATTTCACCCGTTATGATTGCTGATTGTGAATGATTTTCTGTAACAGCAATTCATCAATGAATTGATGATTCATTGAATCACGAACAAGTGTGTCTCAGTTGTAGAATCTAAAGGCTCTACGTCCCATTAATTAGATATCAAATGCTTTAAGATAGCAGCAGAAATAAACATAAACACTTAGCAAAACAAAACTGCAACTTCATCAAAAATCCGCACCACTTATTCCAACATACCACAATCTTGTTCTATTGCAAATGGCGCTCGCAATTTCCGACATTACCCGAACAAACGATCGTATTAGCCTGAAAAAGGCTCTTAGCGTGTGGGTTAGTGGCGTTGAACATATGAATGGAGTTAATTGGACAATCAGTTCATTGAGGCGTGCTGAGTCGGGCAGTTTGGCCGGCGCAGGCGACGCATGTGCCAGTTGGCGGCATCTCCCTGCCCGCTAATCAGTTCAGAGGGGTATTCTTGTGGTAATAGTTAGCCTGTCGAACGCAGAATCGTATTTGAATTGACATAGGATGAAATTTGATTGGTGCGTTTTGAAATGGAGGTTTATGTGGTTATAATTGGTTGAGCTTAATTTCCATTACAATTATGATGATTTTGTTGGAGAATCCTTCCATTTTCTTGTAAATGCGTTTTTAATAGTTTACTAATCGATCAGTTAGTACCTGAACTTGAATGAACTCTATTTTACAGGTTTTTTTTTAATTTTTCACGTGACTAAAACTGTAGGAATAAGTCTTGTATCTAAGCAGTCAAATTAAATATAAAATACAATTTGCACCGTTGAAAATATAATATAAGTCTACGTGAGAATGTAATTGTTGATTTATTTTATTGCACTGCTTTGTCTAGTGACGTGTCTGTATCAATATTTGAGGGTGCGTACAATCATATGGTATTTGCACACAGATACAGTTGAAGGAATGCACTTATTCAACATCAGTGTCGTCATGGACGACGTGATACCTATAATAAAGTCCATTGCCATACTCTTTCGTGGAAAATATCTTTTGATTACGTTTACGATTAAACGTTTACATCGTGTAAACCTGTGTGTGTGTGTCGTGTATTTCGTTTCGTTTACGTTTACGGTTTTTGTTTGACATTCTTCCAATTTTGACCTAAGGATCCCAGACTTGGTCTTTGACAAACATTCAAAAGTCCAAACTCAAGGGTTGCCAACGTGCAATGGAGCGCAGTATCCCAGGCGTCAAACTTACCGACCATGTACGCAACACCACATTGTGCTCCAAAACACAAATTACTGACGTTGCTGAAAAAACAACGGTAGAACAGCGATAGATATTGTAGGAGATGGCGGGACGAGCTGGACAGAACCAACGACCAGTGGTCCACCTTAGCCCTGGATCGAAGAATTTGGAAGTCATGGGGAGAGGCCTTTGCCCAGCAGTGGGATGATACAGGCTAACAGTAACAGTAAGTACAATTCTATCACAGATATGTATTTTACGTTTCACAGATGCAAATAAACAGCGGCCTTAATGATAAGAGACTACAGACCCCTGTAATTTTGATAGACTTGTCAGTGACAGCAACTTAAATTGCTATTAAAAGCAGAAAAAGTTGCTAATTTATTCCAACGAAAATAAAGAGCATTGTGATTTTGACAGTGATGCAAATCACTATATTATAGTATAAAACAAAGTCGCTTCCCGCTGTCTGTCTGTCTGTCCCTATGTATGCTTAGATCTTTAAAACTACGCAATGGATTTTGATGCGGTTTTTAATAGAATAATAATAGATAGAGTGATTCAAGAGGAAGATTTAGGTATGCAATTTATCAAGGTTTTGTGTAAATTGATTGAAATATGACGATAATTGTTAGAAGTGTCGGAAAAAGTCAAGCCGCCTAATAAGCTGTACTACCCGTGCGAAGCCGGGGTGGGTCGCTAGTTCAAAATTAAAATAACTATGTTATACCTATAGGATTTGATTTTAATGTAACTGTAATTTTTTATTTTAACCACCTAGTTGTGCGACTGACACGAGGTCTTGGGTTCGATTTGGAAAGTGTTATTAGGTTTTTCCATGAGGAATTTCTCAGTAGCAGTCACGGAGTCTCGAGTTGTGCCCGATCGATGGCAATAGGCTCGCCCACTCTTACATGTGATGTTATGTTAGAAAGACAACAGCATTACAGAGTGACTTCAGAATAGTCAACAACCGATTTTTCACAAACGCGACGGGATGCCACTAAGTGCTGATTAAAAGTTGCAGATGTTGGCAATGGGAACGAGACAAGACCCTCTAAAATTAACAATCTCATCTGTAATTCTTGACTTTTAACAGATTTTCATTGGATATACGTGTCCACTACTGTACTTGGTTTTGTTAACAGAAATGTTTTACATTTTAATTTGGAATCACGATTGTTGGAGGAGCCAAATGAGTTTCTAAGGATCGTGACTTGTTGTGTTTCTGCTTCTATACGCAAAAATACTATGTTCTTCTTCTTCTTTACGTGTCGATGAAACTCAAATGGTGTTAGACCAGTATGTAGCCACCTGCACAGCTCCAAAATTTGCTTCGATTAAATCCTGACAGGTGCAGGTGGTTGTGCAGGGTGAACAGGACAGTGGGTCATATCCTACAAAGGGACTCCACACTGGCATTCTGTTTGAGATGGATCGAGGATACCCCATTTGACCAGGTTATATCTACAGCGGCCAACCTGGAGATTTCCAGATTGGCCACTGCAGTCCGTATCCATCCGTGTGGCAGGTGTTCTTCGCGGTTGATTAAGTGTGGGCCCTCTTATAACCTTGCTTAGAAAAAACTTTCCATGACACTTTGTTCTGTCTGGTTTTTCGCCATCATCGGTAATACCATCATTGACAACCTTGTTCCTGCCACTTATAAGAATAAGTCTTGGTTTTGTGCTCTGCCTCCCTGGTCTAGCTATATTTCACCGTTTATTTCGCCACACGGATGGCGTTTTCGTCAGCGTTCATCAATTCTTCCTGATTTCAGATGTATCCAACCTAAGCAAGATATCCTTACCTTGTAACTAGACATAACCTAATAATTAGCTTATATCGCATTGCTCCGCTGTTTTTTTTTGATTAATTTTGCTGCGGGATTTATGACAGTTGAATCATTTCTGCGGGTGTCGAGCCTCATTGTCTCGGCGCTTTTTTGGTGGTCGGAGGAGTTACAGTTCCTGAGAATAGTGTAATGGGCTTGTTCCATAAAACACATTACCGATTGTACCTACTACCAAAGTCGGATAAAATATCTCAAAACATTATCTAATGGACAACTCATCGCCATCTTGTATACGATATTATCCTCTTTACCGCGTGGATTAATCAGCTGACATATATAATGTTTTTATTTTCGGTTTCAATGCTAAATCCAAATCATGATAGCGTAATCTTAATCCGGTAAAGCTGGATAATCCGATAAGAAAGTTAGGAAGTTACAAATTACGTTATGTTGTTATGATTAACCGTATCTTATAAATAATAAAGTGTTCTACTATGTTCTAAAATTACGCAGTTTAAAGTACCTGTATAGAAGATAGTGTTGAAGTAGGTAATCAATCAACTCGTGTATTAAAATTTGCTGTTTGATGTTGGTTAAGTTTCTCTGATATATTTTCTCTCTGCAATATACGATTACTATCCACCGTTGTAGTTCTTTGAAGAAGATTAATTAGCCTACTTTATGGTGGCAAGCGACTGACATTGACAATTGAAGAGCTATTAGTGGTTACTGGTTCTAAAGTTAGCCATTATTTCGGTGTTGCGATTTGTATCACTGCACTATCACAAACCACTCATCTTCAAGATCGATCAAGAAACACAATAAACCTGCAACCCTAGACTAATTCTTCTAAATCGAAAGTCCCCATACCTCCAGAAACACCGGCTTAAACATTCCATCCAAAAGAAAAAACAAAACTAGAAACAAATCAACGTTGTTAGCATAACAAAGTAAACGGCGAAGCACTTGTTAGGTGTTACCCGACCGTTTAGGGAAGCCTCCTGTGCCGTGTGACAGGTGGTGACGGAGGGGAGCTTCGTGATTTGGCTGGGTTGTTCTGTATGTGCATTCGTTGAGGCGCACTCAAGTCGAAAAATCAGCACGCGTGAAGATGCGCTTGTAGCCGGTATGGTAGGACAAGGACGGCAAACAGACGAGGTGCGAGGAATAATTTCACGGTGCGTAAACTTGTACGTTACAAATTGTACGGACAGGTTGCGGAGCTCGCAGAGTTATGGCGATCCTTTCTTGGGGTTTCTGGTGATGAAGGGTTTTGATTTTCTACAACAACGACGTCATGCCTGTATTCCCCGAAGGGTGGAACAGGGTGTCATTTTCTTTGAATGCCAAAAAAATACCCATGATGAGCGAATCTAAGGATATTTAGTTATGTATAGTTTGTTAGTTAGTGTAAACTAGGATGTTGAGGGCACTATCTAAGTCCACTGTCTTAATTCGGTTTTTGGATATGATATTCTAAAATCGTGCTAAATTGATCTTGATAAGAATGTAGCATACACGAATAACATGCACTTTTGGAATTCCACGACATACCTTTAGTAATAACCGACGAAAATTCGTAATCTGCATAAAACCTTAATCCCAAGGCTAAACATTAATATAATGTGCACATGTGGTACCTACTCAGGTCTATAAAAAAAAAAAAACAAAAAAAAATTCGATGCATCACATTCTATTATTATTTATTAGACATATTGTAATATTATGACTGCCTCTTTGGTTTCGTGATCACATTTCTGCTGAGAATGAGGTGCTGAATTCGATTCCCAAGTCCGGCGAATTGACATTGGGTTTTTCCGTAAGTTGCAAATTCGGTTCATCATAATTGCAAATAGTTTATTTTTCGGCACAAGCTCTCAATAGCCACGTTAAAAACATGTCAACACTTGAGCATTAATGCGATGTGCCTCATGTGTCATTTATACTGCTTTTATCATCAACACAATGCCTTGCCAACATTTAGTGTAGTTATAGAGACACATAAACTTATTGTGGTGAATGTTCTTTAAATACGCACAACATCACGCGTGTTATCCCCGAAGGGTAAGGCAGAACTGTGCTTTTAGACACTGACATTTCGCCAGTTTTGTAATAGGGGACGAGCCTTTTGCCCTAATTCTTGATGGAAAAGCCCAATGACATCTAGATCGATCTGAGGATAGACCCCAGTATCTCATGCTCAGCAGAATCGCCGGCGACAGCTAAACCAACAAAGTAGTCAGTTCTATAAATACGTTGAGGACGATTTAATATTGTGGGCCTGAAGATTGGTGGCGCCAATAGGCACTAGGCAGTTCATGGAAACTAGAATGCAGATGACTCAGATTTTCGTGATTAGCATTACAACTAGTAGTATATGACAGCGATTTACATCATAGTAGGTCTTCTGTAGGGGTCGTGATCTGAATGGAAATCATTATGTGGCCTATATTCTACAGTTTCCACTATATTTAGATCTGCAATCCTGATAACAGTTTTTACACAGAAGCCAAGTGTCTAGCTAATCAGTAAGGCCTAGATTTATAAATGTTACTAAGCACGTGGCTAAACCATTCTTGCCCTTGTAGTTTGACAGTTGTGCAAGAGTATGGGTATATATAGCCAAAGCACTGGCTAAGTAACGTTTATAAAACCAGCTCTAAGCGAGTGATGAAATGATTTGTAGAATGAATCTATAATTTCTATATTTAAAGCGGCAAAAACCCAATGGTTCGGACGTGTTTTGGCAAGTGATTGGTCTTTATTTATTTATTTTTTGTTGTCGTTCACTGTCCTTTAACTTATTTTCACGTCGCAAGCATGTTTAGCTTGGTAGGACAGTGCTAAAAATATTAGCAGAAATCCAAAAATAGACAAGGTACCCGAGGCTGTCTTTAATGAAACATCTCTCTCATTTTTATATCAGAAAATTAAATCACGATAAGATTGATCCATCCTACACGAGCAGAAAACTGGACCCGCAAAACCCACGTAAGTTATTCCAAGAAATAATGAAGTTCAAAGCGCCTTCTTAATATTTTCTCTACCTGGTGATCAAAAGCATGTCTTCAAGATTTAGTCTCGCTCGCAGTTGCTAGACCAATGGGGCGGTTAATGTTATTATGTTGCCGTAAATTCAATTTCCTAGACGATCCAATAACATTGCTACGCTCAAAAGGTACTTGAATTTTGCGTTTAATATCGCCAACCGGTATCAATTTGTATAATATATTTAAATTAAGCTATCGTTTTATGTTAAAACTTTGTATTAGCGAAGTATTTCTAGCTAGGAATATGCTCTAGCTCTTTCTGTGAGTGGTTAAAAGGTGAGAGGGGTAATATCAGTTTGATGAAGACCAGAAACTGTTTTGTGGTACGTGAATTACATCAAACCGCGAAATTTTGGTTGCTCTAATGTTTCGGTACGGAATTAGTTTTCGAGTGTTACCTACAAACTTACACGCCCTAGATACCTACTGACAAATTCATAATACTCACTCATTTCCCTACTCTCACACAAGAATAGATATTTTATTGTTTTCGGTGCAAACTTACCTATAATGGTCTCAAAAATTGAAAATAGCGACGCAACGGCTCTCTCATAATCATTTAATTACACAATAACAATAAATCCAACTAAACAACACAAGAAATAACAAGCGGCACTTAATAACGCCTAATTTTCTTAACTATAAGAATCACCTAATTATCATGATTTAACTTAATCATTACTTTATTTAATTACAAACTCAAGTAATTGTCTCAGTCTGCCGACAAATCGGTCTACATGGGAAATAGGTAAATATCTTTGAACCTATTTTGTCGCCCAGTAGCGTTAAATGAAGCAATTTCCGCCCTTAAATTGACTCCCTCTACGAAATTACTTTGAGCAATGAGTTTTAACGCCGCTTAATTTGGTTAAGTCAGCAAAGAAACAAAAATTCTATACATTGTCGAGTAACTTAGGGCTTAATTACACCGGCTTGCTTTAATTTGAGCATTTTACTTTTGTAGTTTAATTTTAATCGAGATTATAATGCAATTTTTGTAAGTCATGATGAGGTATTCTTCATAATTTACGAGGTCATATTAGATTAACTAGCACAACTTCACAAACGGGATTGATCGATATTTAATATACAGGGTGGAAGGAATACGATAACCACGGTGTTCAGTACATCATTCTGAATCTACCCACATAGAAATTTACCAGCGGCAATTAAAAAAAATCAGCTGTTCCATGCATTTTGACCGTGTAGGCGCAGCTGATTGAACTTAAATTGATACTTTTCAGATAGCTTGCGAACGAATGAATTAATTCAAAATCAAATTATTAGTAAAATACATTGGCTTAAGCGCTGTAAAGTTCACGTACTGCGATTTTCTTAAGTCATAAATCATATTTATTTCTGCAAATTGGTTTTAAAAAACACTTTTACACGTCACATCATGTTATGTTTTAAAGCTAGATGGGGCCCGGTGTTTCGTATCTGACTACTCTCTGAAGAAACAGCCGAAACAAACTCAGAGATCACTGTATCTTTTAAAGTCCAAACATTGGTAAGATCATATGAAGACCATGCAGATTAGTGTCTGAGGTGGTCTTTGGATGAAAGAATCACACAAATTTGAGTGGACCTGTCCAGTCAGTGCAAGCATTTGTCAGTGATCGTGTAGCTCGACTCATAACCCTTAAAACTACCCTTGTTAGTTACTATTGTTGCCTTGTTGGTTGCTACTTCCCCAAGTTATTAGGGTCAAAAATGTTGCTAATTAGGTCTAGTATCACCCATTTCAAGAAATGCACACAATTACCAGTCACTCTTTATAACAAGTTTAAGCCGTAATTGAATGTTTTATAATTAAATTATATGTTGTGTTTCAATCTAGAATCATTTGCCTGTAGACCGAAGTGGTTTATAATATCAGAACTCAATGTTATAAGCTCTGTTTAACATCCAACATTTAACTACACTTTAGTACATCCACTTGTATTTACTATTCCTAAAATTAATATGGTATTTGTACTAGTATTCCCTAGGAATGCTTCACGTATTTTGTAAGTCAAATAATATTATAGTATTTGTTTAACATATTGGATTAGATAAATTATATTACGTCCCGTTTCAAGATTTACGATACATTTATCTCTTTCTAAATGACAACGCATTGGGCATTAAGCCGTCTTAATGGTGATAATTATTTCCGTCTTTTTCGAATTAAATCGAATAGATATTGTACAGTTATATCCTGTCCTATGTTCAGCTTATTAGTTGACTGGGAAATCCTTATTTATTGTGTGAAGATTTAAATAGTTTACGCCGACTGACGTGTTTTGTTTTCTCTCTACAAACCAGTTTTAGGTGATTGCGAAACGTAAAGTCCACCGTAGGCGCGGGCTTGCGGATGGCGGGCAATGGGTAGCTCGCCGTCCGGTAAGGACCAGGCCCGGGTCTATGGCGCGTTGTGTTCCACGCGCGCCTCAAAGAGATGTCAGCACAAATTGACGGGGTCCATTAGGATCGATGCCTGCCAGGGTTGCGGATTTGTTCGAAAGTTTTACCGTGGCCCTTGGCACCTTGGCACAGGCAACTAAATTAACACGAGTGGGTTTTAGTCAGTAAGAGTCTGACACGCCCTCCCGCTCCACCCAGAGCGGGAGAGGTCATTTGATGATTTCCCACCCAAAAAAAAAGGGTAATGAATTGCATATCAAATTGACAAAGAAAAAAAGTGTGTCATCTGGTGTGTCAAAGTCATTTTGTACGCCTGTCAAAGAGTGACAGCCGTGATTTGAGTACATGTACTCAATTCAATACGAGCTCTGTGTTCCTAAAAATGATTTCTCCTGATTCGTATTCTTCATACCGTACCTACTTACATAACGGAATCAACCGACCATAAAACAGTAGGCACCAAAATTATTTCCACCAAACGAAATTCCCAGACTAACATTAGAATCATGTAACCGAACCTAATATCATTATACGAAGATAAGTGGTGGGACAGACGGTGGCCATAATTCAAAAGGCCCCCTCAGACGGTTGCTTCCTAGAACTGTTGTCACGTATCCAAGCCTCGTCTTGCCTTAGTTAGAACCTCTCTATTTAACAAAATTGCTCCTCCGTAGGAAAGTTTCGTCGTTATAATATTTGGAATTTCTAATTTGAATATCGGAAGAGTTGTGTGGGATTGAAGCCGTTAATCAAATATGCTTTGTGAGTATCTTCTGCTGAAAATTTGTGTATGTTGACCCGTAATGGATTCAACATGCTGAGAGATGAATTGGTGATTGGTGAGTATGGGGTAAGATCTAAATGGTGTGACGCTACTTGTTGGGCTGCTTGTTGGACGAGTGGCCACAAGCGTGACTGCTAGCATGAAGTCTTGGGTTCGATTCCCGGGTCGGGGGAAGTGTTAGTGGGTTTTTTATTCAGGAATTTCTCAGTAGCAGTCTGGGAGTCTAAACTTGTGCCCGGTTAGTGGCAATAGGCTCGTCCCCTATTACATAGGACTTAAAACATAACTGGCGAAGTGAGGGTGTACTATTAGACACACTTTTGCCTAACCCTTCTTGGATTACAGGCGTGATGTTATGTTTTGTTATGCTACTTCCTTATGAGGGTTTCATTCATGACATTAACATCAACATGGATTCTTTCATGACAACCGTAATGAACTATTATTCTTCAACGATAATATTAGTCAATGCAAAGAAGATAAAGATGGTGGAAAAATACACACAAATTATTATCATTGCAATCCAATGGGTAAATCCAGATTTCATTCTTGTGAGTTTCATATTAGGAAAACCACAGATTATGATTCTACGGCAATTTACATTCACACTATAGGATAGTTACGTCTTCGTTACTAGCGGTTTCATAAACGACCTAATAGTCCATCCTTTTCCCAATTTTGTTGGGGTCGGCTTCCAGTCTAACCGGATGCAGCTGAATACCAGTATTTTACATGGAACGACTGCCTATCTGACCTCCGCTACCCAGTTAGTACAGGATAATACGATACCTCTTGGTAAGACTGGTTGTCAGACTTTCGGGCCACTGACTACCTGTAACGACTGTCCAAGATCTACAAATGACAGCCGGGACCAAGGCTTAATGTGCTTTCTGAGGCACGGAGGAAACTCGGTATATAATAGGTGGTCCATGGACCGACATAGGCAAGCGCGGCTTAACCTGAAGATCGTCCCGAGTGGCTGTTATTATTTAGCCAGGAGCTGCTCCTAATAGGTAACTGGTATTAGGTCGTTATTACAAAACTTTCTTCCTCACGATATCACTGTGAAGTTTCCCGTTAAGCATGACGAAGACCTGTTAGTTTACAATGTTTATAGGCAAATGAGGTTATAAGCATACTTATAATTACCACTTACTAAAATCTTAGGGCCTTTACACACGGCATTTTGCGCGTAGATTGTACATATTCTGCTATATAAAAGCAGCGGGTAACTGTTTGGAAAAATACACACGTAAATAAACGCTGTGAGGCACATAAATACGCATATCTCTCAGTCTTGAACATAACAATTATCTTGAGCAGCAAACCACGCAGTCAGGTTCTTTCTCCTATCGGCATGGATCATCAGAACACAGAATATTAAGAACATAAAATTCGTTTCCTCTCGGCAAAGTGGTTTTTGCGGTAGTCAGTCAAAGCGAAATTAACTAAAGATGTAGGTCTACGATTGGATTTCCATTCGAACTTTCCAGGTTTTGAAAAATTGCATGACTTTCAATTGTACAGCAAATAGCAACAAGACAATTTATGATTCATACAGTGAACTTCCTAAGTGACGTTAAAAAGGCGTGTGCGCAGTTGCGCACGTCATTTGTTAAATAACTGTGTAATAATGATTTGCATCATTCCGATTATGCCTGATATCATTTTTATTGCACACGTCTACCTAACGTAGTATTCACAAAGTGTGATGAAAGAAGGTGTGCGCATATACGTCATTACGTATGGATTGAAAAACATATTTGTATACCTAATTAAACATTTTTTATCAGTGTGATTATTTAGCTGATAGGATTTTATAGATAGATAAGATAATCTCATAATAAATGTAGTACAAAACATGTACTATTCCTTAGTACATACCTATTCACATCAATTTTGGTAATCCGCCAAGCTAATTTGTCTATTGAATACCTACCTATTTTTGTAATATCTTTATGAAAATTCGGACTTTTTGAATACCTGGCAAGATATTATTGAATTGTTATCAATAGTATGTTAAGGTGTTACCTTAGTAATATTGTAGTACTTGTAGAGATTTCGTTTTATCTCAAAGAGTTGATAAATCAGTCATCCCCTCGGCTTTGATATGATAAAAAGATGAGTCAATTTCTATAAAAAATGGTTAGTGGTGGTGGTGGTGGTTGGTAGTGGTTGGTGATGGTGGTGGTGGCTATTTTGCCCAGACTAGACTTTTTAAAGATAAACATGCAGAGTTGGCTTTAATCATGAAGAAAGTAAAGCACTGATTTAAAAGAAAAGGTGCCCTAGACCAAAAACAGTTCTCTCAAAGCATTTAAAAACTTCCATTGTTCTCATTTAAAGTGCTAACAATTCCTTTAAATTCCGAGAAAAACTCAACGATATAAACCAACTGTTTTCATTTGGACCTAAACAAATTAAAACTTTATCCCTTTGTTCTTCGTTCATAAGTATCTAGGTGTCTAGATAGGAAATTGTAAATTGATAATGTAGAAATCGGATATTCTCACCCCTTAATCTGGTTTGCCACAACCGGATCGAGGAAAGTACTTGCAACTTTATAGCAGCCGGCGCAAGGTTTTAATTTCATTAAGAGTCAGAATTAGGGATTTACTTTTTATTTTACGTATTCTCTATTTTAAGGATGGGTCGAATGAATAACTTTGTGTAAACGGATTTGCATTTTGATTTCGTCGAGTATTTTTTTCTGTTGAAAACTTTTACGTTGTGATGAAAGGTTAATTTTCAGGCGGGTTTTTTTATTTATTGTCAAGTATTTCATTAACATCACAATGAATTGAGAAAATGGTTAAATAATTATCCTCTTTCTTATTTAATAAGCATCTTACTTTCATACTTGAAACTGAGACAGAATATCTAGTTTCCCTTAGATATCAGTGTAGCTTGTCCAGCGAGAAAACTATAAAAACTGAGTTTGTTCAATTAATAATTTAAGTGCTCTTAGTTTGTATGAACTTTGCACTAAAATGTTTCACCTTTTATAGTCGAGTCGCACCTGTCGTGCTAAGAATAAACACTGGAGAAAAACAAGACGCAACTGCGATTAACCCGTAAACAAAACTACTCCAAGTTCACTTTGTAATCAAAGAGCTAAGGCGACAACTTTTTCATTTACATAAACAGTTTAGCATAAGCGAGAATATTTTATCTGTCTAACGAACATCGTACCTCTTGTAGACGTTTTAATTTCCAATATTTAAGCGTTTGTTTTCACGTTTTGAAGTCACTGAAAAGTGAAAAGTTTGTGAAGGATTTGTTTGGATTGTTTTAAAGTTTTCAAGTACTCTTTGATATTGGATACGATCATGTTATTATTATCGTTTGGTTTACCTTTAATGTTTTTCTTTTAGAGGAAACTTTCAATCAACGCTTCTAAGGAAACCGCATTGCGTCAATTAACATACCTAGTGGCATTTAAAGTTTCAAAACCGGCCATAAAACTGCGTTTACCTATAAAATTAAAACAAAGTTCTAATCCTTTGAATAGCGATATAGTGTAAAACCATTTGTGGAGTGGGTCCGATGCATAAATCTGTAGTAAGTTAAGCTGCGTAAGCGTGGCTAACGGGCGGTTAGCGCACTAACCCCCGGTTGAATTAGTCGGGACTCCGGTAGTCGCTTAATCGCCGCCGTGGCAAAGAAAACTTGCTATTAAATTAATGGGCATCTAGGCTGGGTTAATGGTCGTACACTGGCTTACATGTAGCCAGAGGCAGAGTACGGAGACATCATGTTTAGTAATTAGTAGGTGCTCGGTAGGTGAATTATTCGGCCGGTGCCGAAGCCCTTAACTCTAGAGTGCTTTGCCGTTACTCTGACAGGAATGTAGTATCGGAGTATTGAGCTTCATTAACGGTAATGTCAAGGTATCATGATACTTTAATTTACGTTCAGGAAAGTCATCTTTATTAATTGTTATGGACGATTTCTCGATAAAGCCTGTGATTCTTTGTGTGCTCTCTGTCAGGCAAATTTATATCTAAGTATCTAATTTTCTGTTACAACACAGCAGTGATACACTGACATGGCTAGAAAGGGCGTGACTACTGAGATGACGAGTAACAGAGAAGTATGGAAGAAGAAGACATGTTGCGCCGACCGCAAATAAATTGGTTTATGGGCAAGAGAATGACGACGATCAACTGATGACTGACAGCTTAAAACAGAAGACAACTGCGATCAGTTACAGCGAAAAAATACCAAGTACAAACACGCTAATAATTACATCAATGCGTATTGCGCATACGACACGTCGCCGTCGCTTCTCGAAGGCGTCCGAGAGGTGTTACTTAACCGTCGTAAGCGCTTAATGTGTTAATACGTTCGACACACGTGTTCGATCTATACGCTGCACCTATGTACGTTAGTACGCTTACACGGGCAATTTTCTTACAATTGTGATTAAATGACGTCTCGGCTACACAGAGCATTTAACGGTGGTTCCAAGATTATTTTGAAACGTCAATTGCGTAACATTACAAGGCCAATTTTACATATATTATTGCTTACTATAGCTACTAGGAGATAGTATAGCAATGAGTGGAACAACGTTGGGAAACTTTAGTCCATATCGTTTGATGCCGAGATGGTTGATATCCGTTGTTCCAGTGACACACCATATTGAAAAATATAGCAACTGGTTGGCCTGGAGCAACTAGTCTATTAGGTTACTAAGGAAATATCGCGCCACTACCTGGCACTAGTTGACCGCGAAATTTTGCAAAAAATTGCCCGTGTAAGCGCAACTTTACAGCGCTATACGTCGCTTTACAGCGCTGTATGCCGCTGTAAATACACAGTTGCTAATCGGTACCGTAATCCGGTTCAGTTGCAAGGCCCTCCTGTCATTTGGTTAGCGTGCTGATCATTATTGATGTATTTGCTGTGTTTGTTAGCGGTGGATTTTGGCAATCTAACAAACGGTACCTTTGTGTAGTTAGAATGAAGGGCCTTCAGTAAAACTTGAGCCTAATTTTAAAAGTAATTTCAGATTCCTTTTCTTGTCTCAGGGTAGGTTTAGAACCGGTTATCAAGTTGATTGGATGCGCTTGTGTTAATAAAGATGCACATCATAATTATTTAAACCTAAGTTTAACTAAATAGCTCCCGATATTTCGACGCTGTTGCAAGCGCCATGACCAGCCGGTATCGGGAGCTCAATATAAACATTAATCGCGGAAGATATCCCGTAAGTGATAGTGAAAGTTCAGTTATAAACCGTGAAAGCTTAAAACAGTGTTTCTTTATACGTGCTCAACCATCTTATTTATTTCTCTATCGTACTCGCTCAAGCATAACAAAACTATGTGCATGAACATCCTTAGGACATAAATCAAGTACACTTTCAATATAACCTAACCGAGTTTCCTCCGTTCCTCTCATTTGACTGGACACTCGTGTGAACGGGCCATGGTTGGTGGTTTTCCATAGAGCATGCATTGTCGGCCGCATCTTTTTATACCGGCCAGCATTGTCCTCATAACGCAGGTACATGCGTTTCCCACGCGCCTGCGCAATCGTTTGTACGATATTGGTGGCGGACTTCTGCTCTCCTAGGTTGTGGTTTGTCTAGGATTGAAGAGCTCGTTTCTTTTGTTTTCTTGGAATATTCTCTGTATCTAAAACTTTGTGTAAAGGACAAATAATTGTGACAGCTAACTGTGAACGTGAGGATATCTTCATTACATAACATGCATGTAAACGCGGAAAGGCTAGGCAAAAGTGTATAACCACAATTCGCATGTTATGTTTAAGTCTTATGTTATAAGGTGCAAGCCTACTGCCATTAACATGGCACAAATCCAGACTCCAGGCATACTAAAAAATTCCAGATGGAAAAATCCATAAAAAATTTGATAGGAAGACATTATAACAGTTGCTCTAATCATCGTAGCAAGAGCAAATACAAAAGTAACCCAGCCGAAGATTTTAAAAGTTATTACTAAGCTAGCATTTGTTTTCTAGCTTATACTCTTATAATTGAGCATTTAGTCTCCTTCACAAAATACCCTGCAGGTATTTCTAACTTCATCAGTGTCAGTTCGAAAATCCACCTGACGCAATAGCAGTGTTCGTCTTCAGAATACAACGTCTTCAGATTCCCATAGAGTCACCGGAGCTAGCAATTGTTTCGTCGCTCACATGTTTGACCTGAGTTCGGGTGCTTGTGCATGTGTTTTGTGTGTAAAGGCATCTTGTACATGACAACTAAAACATGTCGTAAATGTTTGTATATCTAGGGTTTATTCTAGTCAATGCTACTAAGGTATAGTTCGTCCGTTCACCCTTCAAGGAAAAAGGATCGTGCAAATAGTTTTTATTCCTTTTATAACAGTTCACTATAAAATTACAGTTTTTCATTAGTAACAAATTTCACGTCAGATTGTCGTATTTTTGCTTACCTTTACCGTTGCTTTTGCTATGGAACTTATTATATTTTTAAACACAAAACTGTCAGAAAAGCAATTTATAACAATCGCTTACTGTCTTTCAGTGTCGTCGTCTGCATTTTATTTTGAATTTTCTTTATTTTTCTTTTGAACTTTTTCGAAATACTCGCTACAAGTATTAATACATTTGGCGTGGGAACTATCAAGTTTATCCTCGTTGTCCCTGGCAGTAAAGCCGATAGGTACACGCCATGTTAAATTATGACAATCCAATAACGGGTTAGGTGGCTCGGCCTGCTCCCAAATTGTCCGTATCGACGTCGCTGCCAAGTCCTGGCACAAAGCTGGCAGCCTGGCCACGCACACGCGCGCAACTACACACGGCCTCCACGATGCCAATTGGGTGCGTAGTACATAGCTAGCGAAGCTATGCTTACGGTAAAATTGTTGCTGCTGCAGTAAAGCATCACTAAAAGCTTGCGATGGAGTGAATTGAATAGAACGTGAATGTAGGTTGAGTAGCTTGTCAAAGATTAGGTGAATAGTGAACGACACATTCGGTGCCTAAATTATTCGTTTCTGAAAATATGTAGTATTTACTGCCTATACTTTCATTCAGCTTGCTTCAAAAATTTCATTGCGCCAATGTAAATAAATGTGAGGAGTGAGTCTCCTCTTTCTGTCGCTAAAATATACCATTAACTCTCAGTTTCTGATGGATTTCTATGTCGACTATCTCCAATTAGAATAAGCATAATATTTACAGTTACATTTCATACTGTGTCATTACGAAAAAAAGATTTCTCAACGATAAAATACTTTTCGTCATTTCTATTGTCATTGCGACTATAACGTAGTTATAATGACAATAATTCTGCAGTATTACGAAGTCAACGTACGATACTTTTCACGATACGAAATAATGCAATAATGACGTAAAATTGAGTAAAGTGACGGATCTGCATGTATTATCTCATCTAGACTCGGTAGACAATAAAAGGCAGCATACATCTATAGCGGCACAGTATAGTAGGTGCCTAAGTGCAACTGCCTTCAACTGTACACGTATGACGCAACACTCATAATATGCAATGTTGGTACAGTCGCGATGTAATACATTGTTCGCGTAATGAACGACCTTATTATTTGAAGGTTTTCTCAAATTAGTTTTTACTATAAGTACTTTTGTTGAACTGTATTTTAGATGAAATGGGAACTGTCGTGGAGAATGAAGATAGATAGTGTTTTGTTTAATTTGATGTGTCCCTGGTTTTTATATTATTTAGCACACATACATGTAGTAAATTTTCAAGGTCTTGAAAATATTTACGTAGGTAAGTTTTTTCTGTGTGTAAAATTATGTAAAAACCAATGTAGCTATAAAGAAGGCACGCGGTTTCGAAAATACTGGCACTTAATTTCTTTAACTGTTCTGTAATAGGACATTGACCATTCAAACTCACGTCATGTAGTAATAATGATGTTTAGAGCTTTCAGTTCCATGCGAAGACAAGCCGCTGGCAACAGTCCAAAATTTCAATCATTGCACTTACAATCCGTAATTTCAAGAATAAGGACTTTACTGCGATACAGACTAATCCAATCTCCACTTATGGACAAAATAAAAATAAAAAAGGAGGTAAAACTATGGACAGACAATCAGAAAGATATCGGAGCGTGTAACTGCATGGACTTGTTCTTATTTCTGGAAACAAATCGAATGGAAAATTGTCTGCTACATGAAATGTATAAATGGAAATTAGTTGTTGGGATATTTGTTTAGTACTCGTTACGTATTGAAGTATATTATAACAGCTTATAACATGCATAACTTCTTATCATTTAATTTTGTAAAATAAAATATGTATAAAATAATAAAATAAAAACAGCCTCATTGGTCTATTGGTAGCAAGTGCGACTGTTGAGCAAGAGGTCCTTGATTTGATTCCCAGGTCGGGCAAAGTGTTATCGGGTTTTTTCCATCAGCAATTTCTCAATAGCAGCCATGGAGACTGTGCCCGGTTGAGATTGGCTGCTGCGCTGCTTGTCGTGGGTTCGATCCCCACACGGAACAAATATTTGAATAACCTACAGATAGTTTTTTCGAGTTGGCTGTTTGTGTATGTGAGTTTTAATGTTTATAAACGCACCCACGATACAGAGGAAATTACTAGTGTTAGTTTCTAGTGTAGTATTAGTAGTGTGGGGCAAAGTTAAAAAAAAAAAACAAAAACTGTCATTATGCTTTTCGACCCGACTGATAACAGCACATTCGATTTATAAAAGGTTGTTGAGATGAATAAACAAAATATTAAACATAGTTTTAAAAAACATTACTAACATCAGCTACGATTTGAAGCTGTAAACGTCTCTTTTGACCACTTGCCATCAGGTGCACTATAAACCACGGCCATTAAATCTTTAACGATGCATAATTATAAAATAAATTCGCTTTTCTTGTCTGTCTGTATGACCGCATTCATCTTCTAAAAACGCGACGGACTTTGATGCAGTTTTCACCATCGTAATCCAACCAATCAATTCCAATCAATTTATTTTGAAAGAATATATGTGTTTTCAGTATTCATATTAAACTTAGATAAACGTACATAAACTCACACCTTTTTCCATAGGGGAAGCCAGAAACTGTAGAAAGCCACCTGCTGCGATCTTTCCATGCTCCTTTTGTATCTGGGGGTCTAAAATGGCCACTCAGCAGAACATAATATGTATGATAATAATATGAATTACGTTATAATTCGTAAAATGGTCACAAACTGATAATTCAATATATTAACTTTTAATGTGATTCATATTATTATCCGATTATGTTCTGCTAAAGTGGACATTTTAGCACAACTCACTTAGATACCAATAAATAAATCTTCATGTTTTATCACGGCGTAAAAACCGAGCGAAGCAGCGGCGAATCGCTAGAGTATTATAAAATACCATAGTAACTCAAAATACTATCAAAATACTCTGTAGTGTGGTGGAGGATTAACGATATCGCTAGAACGCAGACAGGAATACTCGTAAAAATACTTTTATTTCTAGTCTTTTCGTTCTAGAAAATTCACTTTTGTTTGAGAACTGGAGAGTAATGGGTTCGAACAAAGGATGCAATTATGAAGCGCGACTATTAGAATTTGTTATGGTTCGAGATATACTTTGTAAATTGAATATTTAGTTACTAAGAGGCTTTTGTAAATATTCGATGTAGCAGAAGTGAACGAGGTTGGTATCTTTCAACTCATATAAATAAATCTTGACTGCAATTTTGTTTAGTTGTAGAAAATATTGTAGAAACTACTTTTCTGGGTTATTTTTCTGAAATATGATCTTTTGAAGAATTATTTTGTTCTTTTTTCTGTAAATAAATAACAGAACCTAGAAAAGATAACGACTGGTTGTCTTTATCTTCATTAAAAAATTTCAAAGAAATCAGACGAAATACACATTTTAATAATGGTACCAATATCGATGTCGAATGCAAAAGATTCCTATTTTAAACACAATACGTAAGTGTTTATCTCTTTCTTCCTACACCTATCTCTTTCTTTTTTATTCTCTCACTTTACGACCGTAGCAGCTATTTATCTAAAATGCTCACCATGTATGCAGTTTTAGTTTAAGAGCCAGTATGTTTGTCAACAATATTAACTGAGCAATGTACCTGTTCTTGTACTTAACAACACACTGATTGTATTTACTTACCTAAGAAACACTTGACATAATGTTATGCATCTTGGTGTGTTTAAAGGCAAGGCTGTATATGTCGATGGTTATATCCTGGGATTCTTTACGCCTCGTGTGAATAGGTACTGTCTAGGACAAGCGTCACACATCTTCACTTATCTATCGTCAGGGGGTTTATAGTGTTGAATTGTAAGTACTGCCGTACTTTCACGCGCAAAATTTTCTTCAACAGCTACCGTAGTGAAAATCTTAAAACTACCAACAATTAAAATGCCAGTCTAACTCATAGTGCAATGATTAAAGCGATTTATTTGCATGATGATTCTTCA
Source organism: Standfussiana lucernea (assembly GCA_964057025.1). Classification (NCBI taxonomy): domain Eukaryota; kingdom Metazoa; phylum Arthropoda; class Insecta; order Lepidoptera; family Noctuidae; genus Standfussiana; species Standfussiana lucernea. Next base: position 6,930,815 of record OZ059791.1, on the reverse strand, counting down.
CAAGTCCCCATTTTTTCATAGTATCAATTTTGAAAAAACAGAAGATGGAAACTCTTGGTTTTAGTTCCTATCTCTCGTATCGTGATGCCTAATGAAATATCCTGATGCTGAAAAAATATATTAATAGATATCTAGCTCGTGGACTAAGTTACCTCGAACAGATAAAAACGACCAGAAAACCTCCCAAACCGATTTCCATTGCACGACCTCCTTTTGCATTGACATTCAATTTTTGGCAATGTTGGCAACACTGTAATTGAAATACCGAACACAATTGGCTGGTCGGTTTCATGTACCACCAGGTGATAACGTCGGATGTGGCGGTCCTCGTGACGTCATCCGGCGGACGGCGCTGCTCGGCCGCTCGCGTGACACCAATCTCCTCATTGTAGTGTCCGCTGTCAGCAGGACGCTCCAGTCAACTCACTGCCACTGAAACAAACAACGTCATATTACGTCACATGTTGCCAATATTCACCAACAACACGCTACAAAATGTCCAGCGATTTTACATTTTAATAGCCTCCACCAAATAGTAACATTATTTTACACTTTTACATAAATTCCCTTTAAAAGGTTTCGTGGTTTATTGTAAGTGTAAAATAACAACCTTTATCGCGGCGAAAAAACTGTTGATAGTCGGAAAGTTTCCGGGAATCCATTAGTATTGTTATTGCGAGCGAATTGTTCCGAAGCGCATCGGAAAAATGAACCAACTAAATAAGTTTTAGTAGGAAACTTGAGTGACAGACTGTCAGTCAACGTAGTTAGCAACAGCCCGTTCACACGGCTTCTTTCATTGACGATCCGTCAAAAATACACGATACGTCATGAAGGATGGACGTTCACATTGCATACGGAATAGTGTTTTATCACGATCCGGAAAAAAAATACTCATTGGTGATTTTTCGTGAAAAAAATTACGATCCGTGTTTTTTGACGTACCTGATTTTTAAAAGACGTTACGTGATTTAAGATGTGTCCGTCATTTTTCACGATTCGTGATGCGTCTAAACACAGGCATTTAAAAAGCATGCCGCCGTCAAAAAAATTGACAGATCGTGAAAAAAGACGATACGTCAAAAAGAACGATACGTCGTCGTGTGGATGGACTGTTAGAATGTCATAAAAACATATATCTACTATGGTCTGGAATATGACATCAATGTTGGTCTGTTTGAAATTTACATGTTAGCAAAAATGTGTTCGTTATATAGCACTAAGTATGTATACAATGCAAGTGTCTAGCTAGGTACACGTTGACAAAATGCACGTTTACATTATGCGTCTGGCAGAAAATCAATGAGCGCTTCCGAAAAATTTGCATTTCAATTAAAATTTCCACGAGAATGAGCTGATCTGTAAAAGAATTTGAGCTTGGAACTAGGGTCGTTGCGAATATCAGCATTAGCATCGGCGGATAGTCAGCATTGTTTTTATATCAGCATCAGCAACAATCGATGCTGATTTTTAATGCTGACATTCAAGTCGTGACGTGTTCATTGAAGGCGGGACTTAGAGCGATCCACTTGGAGTTTTAACCAATCATAGACAGTTATAAAAAAAAACTGTCACGTGTTCCCTCATTATTAATAAAAAATAATATAAAAATTATGAATTGTCTTTTATTCAAAATCTTATATCATATTCACTAATAATTTTATGGTAAGATTTGTTTTATTGAAGTGATTTATTAGTAGGTATCATCCGCTGATATATGTAGATCTGAAAAAATCAGCATCAGTATTAGCTTCCGCTGATACAGTAAAAATCTGCATCAGCAACAACCCTACTTGGAACTGCATTTGACTATGACATTATGACTTTAATAATTATGGCGATCAAGACAATAGGCGTGTCTTCGTAACTTAATACAAGTTTATGGATAAGAGGTAGGTATCTAAAGTGAACGAATACGAGGACATCATTAAGTGTCAAATTCGACCTTCAAATCAGAGTGTTTAATTTCGTAATTATCCAACTAACTGTCAGACTGTACGAAGTCACACTTGTGTGGTCTAATTTGACACGCCATGACCGCAATAGGTAGGTTACTATGTAGGCAGAATTTCCAGGAATACTAGGTTATTGAATTAAAACTGAGATTTATACATAGAAACGTTGAAGTAAGCACGTGTTATCGTCACGTGGACAAACTCAACGTGGAAACCCTGCTGTGAATCCAATGCGGACCCCTTTTGTTCAAGTACTAGTAATTATTAAAGATTCCAGAGAAGTACCAAGAACAAGGGAAGTAATATCTTAACTCAAATAGGTTTAATGAGAAAGAGAACTATGTATATGCATGAATGAAAAATACCCGTGTTTAATTGTAATTAGATTCGGCAGTCACGATAAAACTCGATCGTAAACGTTTTTACAGCATCAAAATAATCAATTGTTTCCATAACGTCGCAATTACTTCAAATACTACGATTAAATGACTACGACATTAATTTACGAGCGCGTTTTATGAGAATATGTGGCGTATTTAAATATTCAGTTTTAGGATTGAAGCCGAGTTAAGATTCCGCAGCACGGCAAACTGCGCCGCGCTGACATCGGAGGTAGGTTAATGACTCCGCAGAGGTCGGCCATTGTTTTGGTAAACAATGCAGCGACGGCGGGCGTGCCGTCAATCCTTCCAGTTATTCGCTTCACTAGGTGACGCGCCGCGAACCTTTTAGCTCTCACGTGAAAAATGTACGCGCCTTATAAAGGTTTAATTAAACCTCCGCTCATAACACGACCTGATTACAACCTTATTAAAGCTACAGCTTCTAAAAAATAACAAAATAACAGCACACTTCGATAACTAGTCACAGACAGAAAAACATCTCGAAAGAAATTAGAATTTTCTTTCCCTTAAACAAGGCAGCGTCGCGAACAAAACTTGGGTGAAGCATAATTTGAGATCATCTTGTTATGCAGCTCTGAAAACTCACTGCTGGATTGTTTCAACTTGAGCTATTTACGTCGTCCCTCACTGAAATATCCCTTCAATTAACTTTGGACAAATTAACGGGAAAGAGAAAAATATAAAAGCGGAATGGAGTGCGGGCAGAGGAGGGCAGGAGGGAAGAATAACTGGGTTCGCGGATAATTAATGGTTTCATTTATGTTTCTGCACTTGAGAGTCTTGATTGTGCCGGGTTAGGCCGCCTTTTTACTTTTTCCCAGTTTCGAATTGCCATTGTTCAACTGAGACCTGATTGAAAGTGGTTAAGGTTCGGCAGTTACGGGGCAAAGGGAAGCCCCAGATATACCTATAGCAGATTTAATAGAATTTATTCTCAATGGCACCGCTTACTGACTCACTGTTCAATACGTAAATAGAGTAAATGTGCCTGATTTTGTTTTAATTCTACTATCTCGAACACAAATTCTAATAAGCTGTGACAGTTCTCGACATTATTTCTTTAAATAAACCGCATCAAGAGTTCGTCCCCGTTGTAATTGCGCATTGCAATATATTGCAGAACTGATGGTTGTAAAGAATGTTTGGTACATTAGCAAGAACACCGGCAATGTTCGAAGTTCAAATTCTCATGGATTCTTCGAGATGTGTTGCCAACCTTCACAGTGTCTTGTGACAGACTATACTCCAAATGTCAGCTAATTCCATACAATGTTGCCATGCTATTAATATGACAGATGTTCAAAGCATTCCGCCTTTGTTGTCGTTTTAAATTTCAAAAACGAAAATTATTTTGTTTCTTTTATTCGACGCGTGCGTTGAGTAAATTGTAGTTGAGTCCGGAAAGCTTGGAATATTTTTATGTAATGAATTTTGTTCATTGTCGTGCAATTAATTACACGGGAGAAGACTTTGATACGAATCATTAACTGTGCAATATTTTGTGTGCACTAGAAACTTCTGATAGAACAGACGTCAATAGAGGTTATTGACTCGACTTTAATAAAGATGCTTTAAAGAATTTCTATTTTGATTTCAATAAATGAGACGGCATCATGTGATCCTTGTTTTTCGTCTGATACAAAAATTATCTGTACAAATTCCATTTAGATGACATCGTTATGAATACTGTTGGTACACGCATGTAAAACAGATTCAATCATATATCAAAAACAAGACCAGACATGACAGCTAAATCATAATCTATCACTGCCTAAATTATTTGAACTAGGAAGATCAACACATAAATTACGTTCAACAAAAGTCGCGTTCAATCCCACACCGGTTCACGAAATCGGATCGAACTGTGTGTGTACATATTGTTATGCAGATTCCAAGTCGGGATTCTAAACGTGTAGTATTGTTATTCAGGACACGAATGAGCCGCGTCACGATTACGGTACGTCCCAACCCTGACCCCATGAACTCAGGGAAATGTCACCGGGCCGAGACAATTTTCGCCTTTCTCGTTCTAAGAGTTGAGTGTGCCATTTTTATTTTGTTATCTGTGGCCGTGTTTATAACGCGTTCGGCACGTATCGACGGGATTCGATTCGATTTCCGATTTTTTAAACCTGATTTCTGTAATGTTTTTGTATTGTGTTGTGTTTTTGTTCGATTTTTTACTAACAGCTTTGATCCGATTTTATTTATTGGTATATTGTGGAACGCAAACAACAAAGTGAAGCATTTCACTTGAAATAGAACAAAACACAGACGTTCCGTAAAAAATTAAATGAATTTTCCCGGAATTTCCACTCGGATGCTCTGGCCATTGACTCTATTCGATGCCACTCGGCCGTTGACGTATCCTTTGCGTTACTAACGAAGCTGATTCCTAGAAAACGAGGTTCGATAGCTTTGCCTTTTGCTACTTTATTGGAAAAATGCCCCGTTCTAGTGATTTGATGAATTTCCACAGAGTCAAACCGACGTAAACATTATTTTCAACACGCAAGTATGTTTGGTTAAGTTCCTGAAAATAATTTATCTCAAAGTTAGCTGTAATTCCACTCACCGAATAGCTTTACATATAAGGAGATTAAAATGATATATCTGAACTCGTGACGCTCTACTTCGACATCAATAATTTTCGCGAAAATGTTTTTCCACTAGGCTCTACCTATTTTAAATAGTTGTTTAATGGGTACGTCCTTAATTAGAAACTGTACGGAGTGAAATTGATGCTCCTCTTCTGATTTAATGAGGAGGCGATCGCGTGATCCCTTTCGCACAGAATTGGCCCCGCCCATCGGGCGGTGAAAATCAATAACATAATCCAGAAGTGCGTTTAGTGTCGTACCTTGCTGACGTTACTGGCAGACAGACGGATGTAAAAGTCAAAAAGTATAGACAATATGTACATTTTCTGCTTACAGTCGCTTCGTGCACTGAACGCGTTTAATGCAGGGGACTGGTCGATCAGCTGTTTAGTGACGTCACTTCAATACGTAATGTAATGTCTGCCATAATTCTGTACCAGCCGGTTAGAAATAGACGTCCGGTGTGACTGAAACGCACTTGTGCAATATGATGATGTATAATACTTCTGATTGTTAGGTATCTTTTGTTCACTTATAAGAATGAACAGGTTTTCAGTTGGTTCAGATAAAATGGATAGTTTTCTTATCATACTGTTTATATCAGCCAGTTATCCGTAGTAGTCAATGAAAAATTCATTTAATTTAAGGATAGTGGGTTTTTATTTTCATCCGTAATCTTGTTCTGATTGCATAGCTGCTTTATCACCGCCAGTTGTAATAAGTCATTAAAGCGAAGTACATACTTACCAATTAATAGTTCGCTGACCTCCTTAACGGCAGCGAAAGGCCGTAAACAATCTTGAGTGCCACTTACATCATAAAGTTATAAGCCGCTCTTCAATTGAACAATTACATTCTTGAACGACGTTTAAAACCCCCCGAAAAGCTTTTAGCAGAATTAATATAGCATAATAATTTCGCGCGTAACGTGTAACAGAAAGCGAGTTTCCGATAATTGCCGAAGATCCTCTCGGCAAGTTTGCTCAGACGCGAGCACCTGCATTAATTACAAGATTTAGCGTCATCCCCACCATTAATAAGAAATAAACCACTCCTGTTTCTTTGTCCGCTTCCAGATCTGTTTATTAAACCGAAAGATTAATTACGATACCGAATTTTAAGAATTCGCAACTTTGTTGAGTCGGCGGTATTCAGAATTTAATTTAAAAATTCCGAAGTTTAACGAGACAGGTGAGCCGAACTGCTAAGCGCGTTATGAATTTTACCTCCACACGGTACTAGTTTCGGGAATTTTTCCCGACTCCAACGAACTTTATAGCTTATCCCACACGCGTGCCTATTCATGCAGAATTCATGTTATAAAGGTACATATTCTTTTCTACATATTATACTCGTACATATTTTGTTGGTGTTTTCCTTTAGAGAGCGTGTAAATCAAATGTCAAGGAGCAAGGATTCCCCCAGTTACCTTATAGGTCACCGAGAAATATGCCTAATATGTCTACGAAAAATATACATTTTCAGACATATATCTCAGCCGTTTATGCTTTATGAGACAATTCGGTCTACGACTGAAATTCGCGTCGGCTTTCAACTTATTTAGAGTAAGCAAACTTTTGTCGTTGGTATAATCCGTTAATAAAGTGCTTCCATGAAATACCAGTTACGCACATAGCTACGTGAACTTTACGACATAAAGAACGAGTGAGTCAGTGCATAGAAACGCAAACAGTTGAAACTTAGGTTGTTTCATCACTTTTAATTATTCATAAATCACCTACCAGTTAAAATTAAGATCCCGTTTGGCAAATTTTACGAGTGAAGTTTGGAAAACCTGCTTAAAACGAGACGTGTGCGCAATATTTACGTCATATTTTATGGTTTAACACTGTTGTAATTGGAGTTTCATGAAATTGTGTATATGTACAGGATCTATAAATTGGAATAGTGGACGTAGGCATGCGGTACGATTCGGGTCACGTCAGAATGGGCTGCATTGTCAAAGTGACGAATGCGTCGTAGATCGTAGATCAACAGAGCCAAGTGATACACTAGGTAGCTAGGTACTCGCTGTTGCTATCAAAGATTGACATGAATGTTGGCAGATAGATCTACTGATACAACTATTTGAGGAGCCGTGTGACACACGAAACGTTGTGAAATAAATCACTATCGTGATTCACTCCTACTAAAATCAACAAAAATACTCGTAGTTAATTTTCGAGACTCTGTAAGTGTAAATAAACAAGGTAAACATTACGGTTTACATTGGCGCACGCAACCACTGCAAACTGTTGCGAACCTTGCATAATGTTACACTTTAATTATATTAAAAGAGATTGTGCTCAGTCTATTAGTATAAAAATGATACTTGAGTGTGGCCGACGGGGTCACCGGGATAGGGCTGACACAGCTCGGGGCGCACCTGCATTAATTAAGAGACTTATCCCTTCCATTAATGAAGCGCGGGTCAGCCCTGGCCCCGAACTTCGCTTCAACTTGTACACTTTTGATTGATTTACTCAAACAAAACAGCTTTCCATTTTCTTCTAAATTATAATCGGTGTTTTGAAGTGTCTGAAAATTTGTGTTTTGCTGTCGCCCGTTATAACAAAAGATACAATATAGATATGATAGATAGGCAAAAGATTAAGGTCAAACTCATTTACTAGATAGATAATTTAGATTAGGTAATAAGGGTTTTTAGTGTTGTCGTATGGACAGTTCAATAAAATTGTTCAATGAATTCAAACTCACGATTTCACAGTATAAATTCAAGAACGTATGACTACTTAGTTTTATAGTTGTTGTTCAGTTTTGTGGCTAAGTTTAAGTTGTGTCGTTATTAAAGTTAATAAAGATGTTTAACAGCGTTTAAATGTCCTCCACATTTAGAAATATTTTCTAGTATTGAGTGTTTAAACCGGCCTTCAAAAGTTTTGACCGCGTTAGACTAAAATTATTACCTAGACCAGGTTTAGTTAAAACGACGCGATTGATGTCTTACTTAGATATATTTTAATACTTAGATAATTGGCGATGTAATAGATAATTTACTAACAATTCCAGAAACTATTAGGTAATTCTGTTTGAAAAAGAATGCAGCTTTCTAAGTTTAAATACTTACACATGTGTTATTACAATATAAATGCTAGTAAAGATTATTTACGAAGTTAAATTGTATTTCTTCAAGATCATCATCATCATCATTCTCCTGACCTTAACTCAATCCATTAGGGTTCGGCGCATCATGTCTTCTTCTTCCATACTTATCTATTGCTCGTCCTCTCAGCAGTTACCTCCTTTCTAGCCACGTTCGCCTCTCTATCAAGACGTCAGCATTAATACCTTTTTAATCAATTATGCTAGTCAAGTTATAACGTTGCATCCAAGCTATGGCAATTTTTTCTAGGCTTTCCAACTACAAAGCACGGTGCCTCTCCTTCAATAATGCTGCTGTCTTTACCTATATAAAATTGATATTTCTGCTATAAGCTCCTTGCTACTATGGTGCTCCAGTAAATCCTAAAACTTGATTCTTCATGTATGGCATGGAATACCTCATCCCGAGCACGGTGTTTTCTAAATATTTAAGTACAACTTTCGGCAAAAGCGAGCCCTCACTAAAAATATACCTACGTTTGAGTTTGCGGTCCTTTTTTAATATCCGGTGTATCTTTTATGATAAAGGTGGGGGTTCATTGTGCGGTATTGAGTGCAGACAACAATGTGCTCGTGTACGCACGCCTTATGTGAAGAAAAGTGGCCCTCTTTCAAATTGTGAAGATTGACAGTTGAAGATAGGCCGGATGAGTTAAAAATGGTGGACGTAGACAGTTTGAGATGGAATAACGCTGTGCTATATATATTAGAACATGTATTTATTTTGTGAAGAAAAACTAGGATCACATAATCTACTTAATAAAAATCCTAAATTCACTGACAGACAATACATAGACTAAACCACTGGGTCTACAAGCATGAAATTCTGTACTAGAGTTCCACATATGGATGTAAAAAGACCCTTAATTAAACCGAAAGGCATTTTGTTCTGGACTAATATATTAATTAAAAAAAAAACATCTACTGAAGAAGTTGATGCTAGTTTCGAATGTTTGAATGAAGGTTCGTTATTTTTGCCGATGGGACAACACAAGGCACGGCTGGCACTTTGATAAAGTATTTAATGTTTCAGTTTTATCTATATTTAACACATTTTTTTCAGTTTCAGTATAGATTTATAAGTTAGTAGGACTAAGTATAAGAAAGTGTCCTATAAATTATTATCCGCGAAATTTGATGAATTAGAAAATGCAAAAAGTCTACTACGTTAAAAGTTTATAAATTAAAAAGAAAATTGAGTTTTTCAGTTGATGGCAATCACGCTTCCCTTTTAATGTTCAAAACATAAAGATAAGAATAAATTGTACGTTCAGAAATAAAAAGGCATTTTTGGAAGTATGTAAGGTGGGTACGTACCTATTTTAGAAAAAAAAAGTATTGTAGGCCTGTCCGAGTATTTGTTCACAACTTTATTAGGTATGGGATCATTTAGACTCTTTGGAAAAGTATTGCTTAAATAGAACTGCACAAAAGGCATGCTTTCCACTTTTTTTTTACACAATACTCATTTTTGATTGGTTTTTGGAACAATAGGTTTATATTAGTTCTTAAACTCTTTTAACATGGTGAAATAGAATGAGGCAGTAAGGGTAGATTGTTTTATTTTTCTCTGTATTGTCAACTGTCATAGACAAAAGTAAATGTTCACCGCGACAAGGAATATCAACTGCCCAGCCTATTCCCAACTATGTTGGGGTCGGCTTCCAGTCTAAGTGGATGCAGCTAATCACCAGTATTTTACAGGGAGCAACTCCCTATCTGAGCTCAACAACCCAGTTACTGGGTAATGATACCCCTCGGTAAGACTGGTTGTCTGGTCAATATGGTGTTTCCCAGTATTGAAAAAAAATACCACAATTATCTTGCTTGGTATTAGGTTCGGTCACACTATGTTATAAGAATATAATATAGAACATAAGTCGATAGTACCTACTACTGTCAGTTGTGTGGTAACTGTCCCTGTGACAAAATCCTTCAATGTTACTGTAGCTTTCTTTGCATTTAATTGGCAAACCATCAGGCTGTATTTTACGGGAGGTTAGGCAGAGATAGATGGGATTTTCTTAAATCTCCTGGTACAATATGGGTGCAGAGGTGTTTATAAATCCTATTATTAGTTATGAATAATTGCAGATTTTGACCTGAATAATATTAAGACATTCCCGAAGGAAAAACCCAATAACACTTTTCCCGAACTGGGATTTGAACCCAGAAATAATTGGTGTCTGGCATTAAGTTAGGTGTCCCTTAATGTTAGTCGAAACCGGCACTAAAAGCTAGGTAGGTAGGAGCTATCAAACTATGTTTTGGAATCTACGTATGTATGGTGTGTCTATGTCAATTGAGAAGTCTTGTCCAATATTCTCTGTGCCAAATTTGTTTGCCCAGTTCTACTTATCTGCTAAGTATTGATATACATATGTATGTGTGTGATCTAAATCTTATAGTTGGCTAATAAAGAATGACTATGATGAAATTGTTCGGTGAGATTTATAAATCCATACTTAATATAAATTCAAAAGTAACTGACTATTCTGTCTGACCCCTTTCACGCTTGAACAGTTGAAGAGGTTTCAGTGAAATTTGGTACAAGGATATCTATAACTTAACCAGAGTAGGACATCGAATATTTTTCATACCAAATTCCCATCTCCACACGAGTAAAGCCGCAGGCCAAAGTAAGTAATTAAGTAAAACTGTTGTTTATCTGTAAGTGATATTAATTGTTTTTGCGGAAGCACCTGCAGTAGTATGCCATAATTATTTACAAACCATAATAACGACATATTTTTGTTGTGTTTGTTATCATTTAGTTATCAACATAACCTTATCAAACGTTGTTTATCATAATTTTTAGGTGCGCATCAGCTATTTTTATTCCTAATCATTTAATTGCGACATGGTTCAAGATCAAGATGTCAACAAAACAAATAATATCACACCCACATCACGCCATTGTTTATTGTGTTTTAGAAACTTTGAAATAATCGTCAGATTTATGTGATGTATGACTAATAAGAAATTGTTCCTATTAAGATGAAATGTGTGTATACCAATGGCAAGAATAGCGCATTACTATTACGGAAACTTAATTTCTTTCGTAACTATTATATAAAACTAGCTGTTAATCCAGGTTATAAACTACATATCTGACTGCCAATTTTCATCCACATCCGTTCAGTAGTTTTTGAGTGAAAGAGTCAGAAAAATCCATCCATCCATTCATCCAATCTCACAAACTTTCGCATTCATATAGCTTGATAAAATAGGTGGACATTTAAATACTTATATCACACAAGATATTTTAAAACTGTGCCAATATCGGTCTTGTTGTTAGTGGTTATTTGAATCTAGATAGAATATAATTTATTACCTACTTTATTGTAGGTGTGTAAATCAAAATTGTAATGGACTCTACACACCAAAGCCCAAAATCTCGGCGGCACGCGTTGTGCAACATTTATTACATGCTGCCGACTTTGGTTTGCAGAATCCATTACAGAACTCTTTAACAATATTGCTAATTCTAGGGCCGAAACAAGGACAAAGGCAGCTTTATAATTATCAATTATAATATTTATTTATTAAATGCACTATCTTTTATCACTTCTTATTTATCGTGTGGTTAGTGCCTAACCTGGTGTCAGAGTTTTTATGCCACCCGTGATGGGCCCGTGACTTGGTTTTACACGTCGTCGAAAAATATGTTTGGTTTCCTCACGATTCTTTCTTCCTTCCTGTGTTTTTTTTTCACATTCCTTCCGTAACAGTGCATAGGTCCTCTTAATTACCGGGTAGGCACCTAGTTACTTTCTTTTACGCACATGGAATCAATTCATGCCATGCTCCATAAAATTTCAATAACGCATGACACGATTTCAATAAATTTATTTGTACTGAACTAACGCGCATCATAACCCCTTTTAGTATCGGAAGCCATCGCTTAGTTAACAGTGGTAATTAAAACCTTAATAAATCTTGTCAACACCACAAGTTAGTACTAACATTTAGACTAACTGTTAGTTGGCATTACTTGTCGGCAGTATAACTACGTAGTTTGCTTTTTGTTGCATTAGGGTTTGTGGGCGGTAACAAACCCTAAGTTAATTAACTTAGATTTCGTGTTTCGCACAATTTGTAGTCTTACTGCCTCGCTGGACGAGTGGTCCAGCATTCGTGGTTCAGGTCTTGGGTTCAATTCTCGGGTCGGGCAAAATGTTATGGGGAGGGTTTTTCCATCAGTTATTTCTCAGTAGCAGCCACGGAGTCTGGATTTGTGCCCGGTTGAAGGCAATATGCTCGCTTCCTTTTAAATGGGACTTAAAGATAAGTGGCGAAATGTGGGTGTACCTACACCTCTGCCCAACCCTTCGCGGATTACAGGCGTGATGTTATATGATGTTGTAGTCTTACTTTGAGCGTATGATGTGTATGCTATTTTGTTTCTTTTTGTAACATACCATAGAGTCGATCTATTCCGAACAAAATATTTTTTTCAGAAAAAGTGCATTAAACTGTTTGAAAAATTGAAGTTGTTAGTGTGTTGCAAAACTAAACAAGTATTTTGTTTCCAGTTTTTGAATATTAAAGTCTTTCCTTTGAATCATCTTTAATAAGTATCACTCTTATGTAGGTATGTATATGTATGGTTGAACTGAGATTTCTGTGGAAACACCCATTCTGTATAACCACACGCGTTTGATGAAATGCAAGGCAAAGGTATTAAGTGCCGTAGGTACTCTAAATAGCGTGAAGTGAAGCATCTGCCTCCCGAGCTCAGTTCCAAATCGGATTCCTGCAACCAGATAAATATTTGCATGGCACACGGTTATTTGTTTGTGCTCGCACTGTTTGTGTACCAGATTTGTGCGTGTAATGGCACCTAAGACAAAGGAACCGCGTTTATTTATCTAAATTATCTATAAATATTCTCTGTTTTCAGTTTCTCGTATAATATTAACACAAGAGGAACAATAGTAAAATCTCTGCGTATGTATACTCCACTTACATTGAGGCGTGACCTAAATTACTAAAAGAAAATATAAACGACAAAGTAAATAATATTCCGGCGTAGTCTCCATTTTACCGCAGTCGGGTTAAACCACCTTTGTCTGACCCAAAATATGTAAGTAAATATCGTCCGGATTCGTGCCTGCACAGATTTAAATAACTAAAATATCAAGCTCTGCTTATTTCCACGAACCTGTAAGGGCGAGGTTGTACGTATTGAACGTATCTACAATCGATCAAATAATAAATTCAACTAGGACGCTCTGGCTGTCACGCACACGAAATAAAATAATACAATTTGTAATGTTCGACATCCCTATTTTTATTCGAGTTTGAGCGCGGACTATAAATAAACCGCAAGTCGGGGAGCATGTCATGTAGCTGTTATTATAAAGCCCACGCTTAACGAGTGTACTACTATAAAAACTGTGTTAAAATTCAAAGAACTTTAATTAGCCAATCGTAAATGACAAAACATACACATTACACGCGATTATGGCGGGTTATGTTACGTTCAATTAGCAAGCTTCATCGGCGCGACACGTGCGGTCACGTCACCGCGCAGTGCCCACTTACCCACGTGTCCCGCCCGTTAACGCTAACATTCCTTTAATACAAATAGCTTGTTAATATTAAATTAGATGCTACCGATTCCTTTGGCAATCATAAAACGGAACGGTTTTTAAAAAAAGCTTATTTTACTTGCCAGTTATCTCCCCTTTTTCGTTAATTAGACGAATGTATTATTCGTAGCCTCGTACTGTCACGCACAGAGGAGTGTATTCCAGTTAAATGTCATTTTGAAAGGTTACACTTATCCGTTTTGTGTTTGTATGTACTCGAATGTCGGAATGTACAGAAAGTCACATGTTATTTGCTTAGTGGGGATTATGGTTTATTTTGACGTCGCTGTGTTTGTCGTTGAGAATAGTACTTAATGACGTCTATGCGTCACGAAGGATTACTAAGAAAAAAAAAATCTTAATAGATTCTTTGTCTGCTTTTTGTATTGTTCTAGCAATAATACTTCTGAGCCGCGACTGAGAAACCAATATATCAAGGTTTTGACTTTTACGATCGCGCGTGATACTAGCATGTTTAATTTCGGAAAATTACAGAGATGATATCCCTAATGATATAAATGTTGCCGTGATAAATCGTCGATGCGTTATTTCTGAAGCCTAAACTCTCATTTTCAATAAATCAATGTGTCATTTGTTGAATTTTTCACGCGCTTTGAAAGCTGCGTGTGGACGGATGAAAGAAAGAAAACAACGCGTTACAACGGGGCTACAGAATAGAGTGAAAGCCCAGTCCGTAAATCAATCAGTAATAAGTATGTTGGTAGGCACATCAAATATGTATTTTCAGCGAAATATTAGCCGCCTTTGTTGGGGATTTTGCAGATATTCCGGTAGGATTAAAACTCAATCTCTTTTTGTTACTCTGCCAGAAGAGATTATATTCATAACGAATGTACGTTGTTGTATGAAGCTCTGAATATAATATTATTGTTACACAAAGTTGTAAAAATTATTATTACGACGTCGCACGACTGTTTTTATTCGGGAACTATGATATGAAAAGAAATTGAGTGGTTTTATATTTTGTGTATATACCTTCCTGTAAGTTTATTGTGAAAGTTATAGTTCGTATGTGTCTTGTGTAGAATAAACTTTTTTGTTTAAAACCAAAACAACGTAAAATGCATACGTATTGACTTTTTTATGATATTGAACATAAAAACACGGTTATTGATAAAAGGGCTCAACGCGAAACGAAAACCTAATTCCATAATTTGCAAACACCATAATCCAAAAACCATACATCGCCAATTTGATTCGCAGCGTTCGCATCTGACAAATTAAATATTCTCCCCGAGATGTAACGAATTAAATAAATCAAAATCGTTACCACCTGTCATACGTTCGCTCGATAAGTGCTCTTTTAATGGAAACGGCGCGAGTGAACCCAAATTGACGAAGCTATTTTTTAATATTCCAATAAAGCACGAATTTCACAAAAGTATCTCCTCGTTGAAATGTTTATTTTCGATTAATGTGCAAATATTATTGCTATAGTCGGTTTAATTAAAACACTATGCACCGCAAAATTGCTTCAGTGAAGCAGTCAAGACATCACAGCGAGTTTTGCTTCCTGCACAGCAAAATTTGATGAAATATTTTGTAAAATATTTCAGAAAACCCCAGCTAACACTTATGTTATTAAAATTTCAAGGCCATCACATAAGCGGTTTAGTGTAAACACGTCGTACACACTCAGCTGATGTCTTTATTGTTATTTTTTCATCATTGAAGTGCGATAGATGTTTTGGCATATCCTCAATGATGTTCACTTTAAATCCATTTTTTTACAAACTCATACTTAATTTTCCTATGCCAGACTAAACATAATTAGTTGTTTATGGAAGCATTTTAGTTCACGAGTAACATGTAAACAATTTAGTGACAGAAAAAAAATAGCTGCGTACGTAACTTGCGCGTTCGCTTGATCAAAGAACACCGCTGCGCGAAACTCAATAATTTAAGGGTTTTTATCTTTTTATTCGAATTGGTATTAACGCAGATTCTCTGTACCAATATTTGCGCAAGTGCCGGCTGGCTGTTTGATTGCCAATGAATATTTTCGTTGTTTCATTAATCGAGCAATACTGCGCAAAATGCAGGTGAGGTCGCCAGTTGCACTGCTTACAACCAAATTGTTATCGTTGCACTTTTGTATCCACTTGCACCTTATCTACTGTTGTAGGTACATTTATTAATTGTCGATTTGTGAAAATTGTATTCCTGCTGTCAGCTCTATACGTAGATTATCTTTTGTTGTTTTGGCACGTTTATTTTGAAAGCAAATTCAGAGCGTTATTGTTTAATATCGGTGTTTGTTCCTGTGTTTGTTTTGAGTTTATTAAAATATGGATTGATTTTTCATTTGCTCACCTTTTTGGAAAATTCACACGATAAATAACAATTGTTTTATTTCGATATGCATTTAAATGTTTAGCGTACGTAAATTGCGAGTTTATTTGTTCAAGTGGAAGCGTGTTTTTTCTGGAATCGAGTTTTTGAAGATCTGTAAGAGATGACGGAATTAGAATGTTTACGCTGGGTAGATTATTTTGAGATGTGGCGTGGATAATCGCGTATTATGTGCGTGGCCGCGGCACTGCTGTAGTAAAATATTCCATGATTTACGATGAGGTTGCCAGAGTCTGGCGTCACGTGCACGTCACGCGCGTGACGCGGCGTGCACGCTCGCGCCACACCCGCCGCGCGTCCTGCAAGCACGTCACTGCACCACGTGACCAACGCACTCGCTCCCATGCTGCCGTCATGATGCACTGCTCCACTATCTCTAATTGCTATCAATGACTCGTCACTCACAATAAACTCTCATTAAGCGTCACATTATTATCTAACACAGCCATTATTCTCTCTAAATGTTCATTACGTGACGTTGCTCGTACGCACAAAAAGTTAAGCCCGTATAAAAGCTTCGTATAACTTTGGCAACAATTCCGACGAGCGCACCAGATCGTCCGGTTCTGTGCAGTATGCGAAATAGATATAACGCAGATTTTTGTGGTCCATTGAAAAGAAAAATGTTATTCGTGTTCCGAATGCGTTAGAAGTTGTCAAACTAAAACCGCGAACATAATTGTAATGGTTTATTTAAATCTGTTTTTCTTGCGCTTGCGTCATCGGACGTTTGTGAAGCCATCATGTGACTTCCTCACTACTCCCGTTATTTTCCAATGTCTAAAATTGATCGGTATCTACGTCTCTAAAAATATGTGTTGTTAATGGTAAAATTATTGTACAAATGTTGTGAAATATGTTGCTTGCCAAAATGTTTCAAAAAGTTTGTGAAGCTTTCGAATGTAGGTAGGTACGCAGAAAGGAATGCATAGTCGTAATTCAATATATTTACACGTTATAAAAATTCGAGTAAGATGTTGCAAGAAATCTACATGATTCACTGCAGCGTGTAAAATAAAACGTTTCATTGAACCTTATTGACGTAACAACACAAGATTCAGATAGAATGACTTCGTTATTGTCTTTATTAGCTTGTTACAAGAGTGACAGCTCATTATTTGACGATATCGAGTTGAACTTCAATGGCAATTGCGATCGCTTTTATGATTGTTCAATAAAATCGGGAGCAGCAATCAGTTTGCGTACATTGTGCTTCAGCTTTCTAAGTACGCACTTGTTCTTGTGTATTTCAAATACATGTCTAATGAAATACCTAATAATTTTTGAATACAATAAGACAAACAACGTTTTTGTCTATGGTAGAAGTTGATAAGTGGTTACAGCAATAACATTGTCTGTTTCAGCACAGAAATGTTTCAATTTATCGTTACTTCGAGTTTGAATTTCTTTGCCATTAGAACCAATGAAAAATTGAGACCGTCACGATGGTCGTGATATTTCATTAATTTTATCCGTTGCCAAATTCTATTACGAAAAATTAATGGGAGTTTTAATAAAAATAAATTTAAAGTATTTTGGGTGTGTGTGGAGTCGGGATGCGTCTCATTATGTCGAGGGGCGTGTGATAAATGAGCGTATTGGAAAACGCCTTGGCACGCCTCACACGTCACGATGACGGGATATAAATGAGTTTTATATTGTCTGTTCTCACCTAAGCCCATCTCTCAGGCTGCCCTGATAACCGATCAGGAACACAACGCGCGTCTAAATGTCCACTTGTTTCATTCATTTTGCGACGAGACTAACTTAGACGGCTAGTTGAAATGTTTGGCCGATGTCCAAAGCTGTAAATTAACGCCTTTTTTCATTGTTTTCAGGTAAAACGCTGAAAGAGATCTCGGAGGAACAAGCGGAAGCTTCAAGAGTCGTGGTCCCCGTATCGCCTATGTGACTGCGATAGCTTGATATAACAAATGTTTGTTATTGCTCAGTAGGGGAGATTTGTACTGAATGTTAACTAAATACATACTTGTACTGCAGGGACACTTGTCGGTAACATAATAAATAGTGGACTAAATAGCCTAGCATTTTTATTTAGACAATTAAATTGACTTCACTCAATTATGATCTTTAATAACGTCAATATTGTGAAGCTCGAACAAAATCCAGATTATAAGATTTAGCTTTTATACGAACATAATAAAATTGTGGCAAGAATATTATCTGGTTTAACAACAAAGGGTCGTAACGGAGACAGTATAGACGCAATTACATGGAACTTGAAAGTAAGAGGTACCAACGATAAAAGCAGACTTAGCAAACATCAGGCATCCACTTAGCGACTATTGCCAAACTTTAATATAACGTGTAGCAGTCGGCGTCGTCAGAGTGTTGGTTCAAGTGGTTTTGGCAAGCAGACGGGCCAACGTCTGCTCGACTTAATCAGGCCGCACCTTAACCAGGCTTAAGCTCAGGCAAGAGACGAGCAAAACTCGTAATGACTCGGAACCGATGAGCGCGGCCTTAGCGTCGCTCTGCCTGCTCAAGTATTGTTAATAGCGCCATTTTCCACTCAGAAATTTCATGTGAGATTTTTAAAACTCTGACAGTGTTTCAGATTTTTTCTTCATTTCCAACTAATTGCAAACATGGGTTTCGGTATAATTTTCGAAATTTTCCCCGAACGTTAACAGTAACAGTGCTGTTGCAAATAAATATTTCGCCGACTAAACTTTTGTACAATGCGCTTCATTTGCGCACGTATAAATTGTACAGACAATAGAAGCTGTGGTACAACAGTGAGTCAAATTACGAGAGATCCACAATCGGCACTGATTCCAATCTATATGCGATCGCCGTACACAAAGTAAGCGGTAATTTGCGACTGGTAGTCACGTAGAGTGTTGCGCTTTGCGAGCGACGATCAACAGGCTTGGAAATTTGAAAATTACCACCCATTCGAGGCAATAAATTTGTTGAGCTGTCGTTGGCAAGTGGCGACCATTCGCGATTGTAGATTGATTCGTTGATTGAAGAGGCCCATTCGTTTTAGCCGTGTACAGACCGGCACAGTCTTAATTGCCATCGGAGATTGCTGTATCGGAGTCATTATTGTTTCAGTGTGAGCGTACCTTTACATGTTGCGACGTATTCACGATTTATTGGTACCTGTAATTTGTGAACTTTGATTTATCGATTTTGAAGATTAACAACTGCAAGTAATGAGTGCTATTGTGTTAGTTTTAAATGTTTATACTTAGTTACAGTAAATTAAATTGATTATAATAGAAAATATATTTACTGAATTAATCAGTCATTAATTTTAGTGATACTCATTCAGTCACTAAGTTCTCTAAGTAAGCCATAGTTTTATTTCGAACAAAGGTAAAACTTGTCACTTTATAGCACCACAAATCATAGACCACGTGAAACTTTAAAACACTTACCACAAAAAACCAGAACTTTACACTCTTTGTTCCTCGAATCAGCATGAGAATATCTAATTAAGTAATTCTCTTTAACCGAGCACAGAGTAGGTGCGAAATCTGGTAAGACAGTACAGAGTAACGTTAGATAATCAGAGACTCTCCAGAGGGGAACGTCAAGATTTCTTTGTGACACTACTTTAGTTCGTTCTGACTTCTTTTATTCAAGTGACTACCCCCTTTTCAAGCGTTCGTAAATTAATATCATCTTAAGAAAGAATTGGACGAAATAATGCAGATTTTATTTGCGTATCCAGAATGTCGGAAGGCGTATTTAAAGACAGTTTTATGTCGGATGTCTTAATTATTGAAATAGAACGATATTCGTTGATATTTATTAAAATTCACAATAATTTTCTCTTTTTCCAAATGTCGTAGTAAAATCCTCCTCCTCCATATGTGTTAAGTTCTGCCTACGTAAAATCACAAAGTGCATGATGATACACTACTACTCAACAGATTTATGTGGCGTTCTCTCTCTCAAAACTTTGCTAACCCATAACAGTCAACTAGCATGATTAACTGTCTCCCATGCTCCCATTCTCGCTTGTCAACTTATTCCCTTTAACTATGTTGGGGTCGGCTTCTAGTCTAAACGGATGGTAGATGAATGGATTTACATGGAACGACTATCTATCTGACTTCCACAGTCCAATTAGTGGGTAATACACTAAAACGATATTCCCTAGAAAGGATATCTTCCATAGTATAAATAAAAAAAAACGTTTATTTTCGGGCATCGAAGGCGCATAGCGTGTAGGTAAAGGTGTGTCCAAATATGGCGAATGCGCAGCTCGTGAGCCACTTACAACCTGCGCGCCCGCAACGCGATAGCGGTCACTGCCTACGTTTGGTGCGCCTCTAAATGCACGCGCGCAGGTCCCAAGTGGCTAGCGAGCGGCGCATTCGCCACATCTGGACACACCTTTAGTATTACCAAAAAACTTACAAACTATGGTAGTAGTAACACACAAAACAAAAACAGCATTCAATTAGAGCAAGATTTATCAAGCCCCATGTCTCATGTGTCATGTAGCTTGACTATCCCAATTTCTAAATTCAACTCTGCCTATAGGAGTCCACCGCTGCACATAGGCCTCTCCCAAGCTACACTACAACAGGTTGTACTTCGCCTTCTATAAATGAGATAAAAATTAAAATAATGCTCATCATAATAGCTCTCTGAAAGCATTGCGACGATGTCAAGTAGTCCACGATTACCGGTAGAGGGGGCAGATGTGCGAGCGAAGCATTGTCGCTCTCGACCCAAGCGACCTACTTTATCCGCCCAGAGCGATTTACACGAATTGATTTTTTTTTGCTCTGTGAAACGGATTAGTTTGTAATTATAATTCATTGATGAGTTCATTAAAGTTTGTGATTGGAATTTAAATGTAAAATTTTGTGAAGTTTAGATTGAAAATAATAGTGTAAGTTTTCAGACAATTCATGTTTCTGGAAACTAAAGTTGTTCATATATTTTTATTCAGACTAGTTTTCAGGATTTAGTTACGTATAAAATGACTGCCTTATATTTCCAACCAGTCATTCCTTTCTGGGTTGTTTTTAAATTCAAATAATTCCTATTAACATGATTTAGCAAGAAACCGCTAGAATGGGGAGTCCATTTTTTACCTAGATTATCGATTTAATCCAGGTTTTATGAACCCAGCCTAAATTCCTGATACAATTTAGTTAATGCCTACGTTGCACATAAGGCGTGTTTTGCATATAAAACAGATAAATTCCGTCTAATCGCACATTATGGTTAAACAATCGTATATATTCTAGTCATGCGATTAATCTGTATAACGACTGTATAAATTATCCGATCGATGGACCTTTGGAACTTTTCCTGAAAATAATCTTGTGCTATTTTCGTAATTATTTTTGGGAAAATAATTCATTTAACCAGTTAATTTCGTAGACAATTACATTAATGAACTTAACTTTAAAAAAATGTATGGAGACAAATTATATTGGAGTTGGTTAAAACTTAAGAAAAATAGGTTTTCCTTTAAAACATTGTTGGAAAAGTTAATATTATGATAGTATAATTTGTATTATTTAGACTTATAATGTTTTTGTTTTATCTACTAAAACTTATAGACGTCAAAATAATTTTATTTTCACTTTGTCGAAGTAACCAGTACGATTTGCATCTCGTTTTGTGAACACGTGCAGACTTCCAGTTCAATGCTTCAAGATAGTTTATTGTCTGAAAGCTTTACGGTCTAAAACCGAAACATGCCATCCATTATTTTCGCACCATTTGAATTATTATGTGCCGTCTGTCACACTAAAATCAACTTAGAGACAACTACAAATAGATTTGATGTAAAGCTAACATTTGTTTCAATAATTACTGGTGTGCAATTATTATCAGTTAGAAGACGGTAGGGCTGCATCTTCCTTTTCATTTATTCCACACTGCTTTGAAATCTTCCTGGAATTACATACATTCACGGCTAGGACTACTCTTCTATTAGAATTCTTTTTTTAAACCACTAATTTTCTAAAATAGCCTTTTAGGCACACAATTAAAAAAAAAAGAACAAAGCCTGCAAAAAACCAACGTATTCGAAAAAAAAAAACGCTTAATTCAAAATAAGAACCCCTAAGAGATATTCAGCAATATGAGCAGATTTCAAACATCGGCTGTTTTCTAGGCGAAGCAAGGACCGGTCGAGAACCGCTCCGTGTGTAAGTGGCCGCAGCTGAGGCGAACCCATTCACTGCTCGATGACACTTAAAAATTCTTTGACAGATACAAGCCTGGGGGCCTCCACCACTCGCCATCTTTCACATCCTGAAGTACGAAACCTTTTGATGTACTAACTTCGTTTTTTTATTTTGCATTTTTGCCTTTAGGCTTATTGCTGAGCCTAAATTCTAAACACGCCTTCTTACACTATCTATTATAATTATATTCTTAATATTTGAGGTGTGTGTGCTGCAATTGATATGCACAATAATATGCTCTCTCAATATGATTATGGCATAAATTAACAGAACAAATATAAATACCTATGTTCGAAAGAAATATCTACAGGTATACAGCATGTATCTGAAAGATGTAGTCATATTTAATGAGGTGGTATAGACCAGCAAACTGAACCACTTTCTCCGTGGGATCAAATTCATAATTGCCATAAAAAAAAACACCAATCGCGTTCATTTGGGTCGAGAAGGTATTGCCATTTTCTTTTTCCAAATGATTAATGTGACCGCTGTTTTTTTCTGAAATGAATGTGATTATTTTTTTGTGATCACGAAGATAGTCCTTTGGAGAAAGTTGGCTAGTGTGATGGTCTAAAATACACCCTTAAATATGACCATTCTTTTTTGATACACGCTGTATATTAATTGGAATTAAGGGAAAGCCCTTGAGTTTTCTCTTAAGTGGCTTTGTATGGTGGTTTTTAGCGTAGGTTTCCAGTAATTGAATATTATCATATTAATAAAAATCTTCCACCATGAGAGATAGATCCATAAACTAACTGAAAAAAGACATACAGGATTTTCTTTAACCGGATGTCATAAAGATAGCTAGGACCGGGATAATACCGGATGTTGGTGTAACCTAGTACCTTTATCGACTAACATGGTCTTGTACGATAGCACATTACTGCCTAACCTGTCGCAGATTAAGGGTGTGAGTAGTAACAAGGAAGTATCGGTTTATCTTTAGAACAATTTTAAACTAACAATTGTTAGCAAACCTAGGAACCTATGAAAATGATATTTAGTAAATATGTTTCTTTGTAAAGTTATAATTACTGTGCAATGTACTTGTCGCAAAGGGAGTTGCGGTGTTGAGTCAGGTGGGCTACTGCCCAATAACTGATATTGGGTTTTACCATATTATAAATTATAAATAAATAAATTTTTTAATTGCCATAAAAACGGGTTACAGAAAAATGCGAGACCCTGGCTCCAGAGCTAGGTTAGAATACCCGTATTTCAGGAGCCAGTGATTTCATTGGACAAGTTTTATGCAGCAAAAGGTGACATCATAATATTAATTAAAATTAAGTTTAATAGTTAACATTCAACATTTAACTATGCACTAATATAATAGAAATAGAAAATTAAATTAGAATAAAAACAAGTTAAATAATCTTATTAAATCAAAAACAAAATTCGAATAATATCATGATTAAAACAAATTTAGATTGAAGATTGAATTAAAAATAATATTAATTTTAATATAAGGATCGTAGTAAAATAATTATGGTATTAAGTCGCGGATAATTTTAGAATTTTAACATTAGTTATATATTCGTTTCATAGATGGCACTGTAGTACTTTTTGTATTATGTTGCTGTAGTACTCTTTGTAGTGCCGCTACAACTGTAATAGCGCTGTTTTCTAACAGTGGAACATTTTCGAAGTCGGAACAGTAGTTTAAAACTTGCAAACTTAATTTTACATCATCAAAACTACTATCAAAACCGTTAATCACAACATCATACAATTATTTGTCAACAACATTGCCATAGTAGTCACCAACAACACTCAACGTGATATTGAACTTGGCCCTTTCCTCTTCTTAATCGTAATCATTAAGGCCAAGAATGTTGGTTGCTCTGTTACTGTTCACTTGACCTTTGGCCCAAAGGTCCTTAGTAGCACTTTATTTACCTATTAGGTGCGCAAATACGTTTATTTTGTAGTAGAAACGTCTACCTAAATCTTCAGCGGGTTTTATAGAGGTATTTCGTTGGGTATTGATTAAAATTGGAGGGATTAAAGTCTAATTTTGTTTAGCAGGATGTAAAGATGTGATTGATACATTAAGAGCTTAATAGGTAAAGATAAACATTGAAACAAAAGTGATGTTTTTCCTTTTTAGTTATTACATGCAGAATCATGTTTTAAGAAAACCGTCCTTGTTCAAACAATTTTAAACCGTAAAAATCTAGTTCTTCTCTAGAATTTCAGAGCTTTTTCTTAAACTTTTCATACAGCGTTTCACATTAAATGCGTCGAATAAAAATTCATCAGCCACTCTTGACCCGGTCACCGCCGCCTCTGTGGCTAGATCGTCATCCTTTTAATTCTTGATGGCCCTCGAGAACGCTTCGTGGCTCACCAGCAAGTATGCGGGCTTCACCCGTTTGTATCAGCTATTTGCGGCATCCGTTCGGCTCATTAATGGTTTACAAAATGTTTTGGATTCAATTTCATAACCTATGGGCTTAAATACCCCGTGTTTATTTTGGAGTTAGGTTTAGATTCGGTGATACGTTGTGTCTTTCGTGAGACGTAAGATCATGTTTTACTGATTTTAGTAGTGTTTACATTTTAAAACTTCTTTCATCCGTATATAAGTTTCATAACATACGGAAATCAACTCGTCAGTGCATTCATAAATACTACATGATATTTGGTAGTTTCAAAATAATTTTAAAAATCAAATAAATTCTGAAATCAACCCAGTAATTTGTAATTAACAAAACATCACATTCGTAATTAACGGCCGTTTTCTTAAAATTTATTCGTCTGTTTGTTTGTAAACGACTCTCGTTTAAAGCCCCACTAATGAATCTTTGACTGATTTATGAAGTAAAACACGAATACATTAGTAATAGTTATTTTTAAGATGTTTCGAAAAAAATACCTTTTTTCTGTGGTAATTTTTACCTTTTGGCAATTAATGTGTGTGACCTACAGATAGGTTCCGGGCGGGGTTTAGTTAGGTACCGGGTCTGGTTGTTTGTGTATGTGAGTTTAAATGCTTGTAAACGCGCCCACGATACAGGAGAAATTCCTAAATTGCAGGAACGTTTAAAAAATCAGCCGTATCTCCTTTCGTACATCTGTCTGTAACATTTTTCTAAGAACTTCCTCTTTTATCTTGATAACCAGTATATTGTTATGGTTTTTTAGTTTATTATTACTTCTATTTTCATACTTTATTTTTTTTTTGTCATATTGACAGTTTGTCAGTGGAAAATCTTTTACTTTGTTATCTGAGTTGAATGTTTATTTTGTTATTCCTCTTTGGTTGTCAATCACTATATTATTATTATTGCTTTATCTACATACTGTTTTTTGTTTATGCCCTGATACTGGAAGATTTCTAATGTTTTTGTTTTAAATTTTTAAAGCTTTATATCTGAGGTTTTGTTTGAATAAAATTGATATAATATATTCTGAAAAAAGTGGGCATCTGACCCAAATTTAAAAACAAAACTTACATGACGTCAATGATTAATGAATATATTGGTGTTAAATGCAAAAAAAATGTATTGCTTTGGTTAAAAAATATAAAGATGCGCAATACAACTGTCAACCCTATTAAAACCGACGTAAAGTTTGTAGTCTCCAGTTTATCTTGAGATCTTTTGAGTCATAGAATTACATGCAGACGTCTATGTGGAACTTTTATACGTATTTCTTAATACGTATAAAACGTACCTACGTTTCTTATGTGTAATAATGATAATACCAGTAGATAATATTTAAATTAATGTATCTTTAACCTCCGTATAATTAATCTTATAGGAATATGATTTTGCATAGGTTCACATCAAAACATATACAATTATAAATCTATTAGCTTTGAAAAACAATAGCTAGAAATAATAATAATTTTGCTCTTAGATTTTTTTGGAACTAAGGTAAATGAGCATGAATAAACTACCTCCTTAAAATAAATTTTAATGTAAGTATTTGCAGGTAGCTTTGTAGTTTAGATACCCATTTTAAATAGAACGTAAAACAAAAACCCTGGTATTGCACCCGGTGCTTTGTCCACCGGCACCATAATAAATGCAGTTTTTAACACTTTCTGATATACACAGATTGACAGCATTTTCTTAATCTCAGTATCCGGTCTCAAGAACCATTTTGACGCAATAGTCATCAGGAATTTACAGAAACTATTACAAATTAACATTTTTACTACCAGTAATTTTCAATGGCAGTTTATATTCACTGCCATTAGAAAAAAACCTCAAACCACAAATTACCAACCCACCCACCAAAACCAAAAAGGAAAATCCAAAAAAAAAAACAAATCCCACCATTCAGAATCGGATTATTAAAATAAAAATAACGAGACCATTAAAACACAGTGCAGCCCTACAATTCGTAGATTGCGAGGGAGGACGAAACTTTTCGATGCATTCATTAGTGGTTCCAAAGTTTCTTAATCCCGGGGTAGGATTACCCCGCGGTGCTCTAATATTCCTCATTATTGCACACAACATACTCTTATTCACATTACACCAACCGAAGATGTTTAAAATAAACTTTATGGCTTAAAGCTGTGAACCTTTGTTGCATCGCAATTTGTGGAGTACGGACGTGTGGTGTTACGGATGTTTGGTGCGGAATTAAGGATGGTATACCTATCAAAGGTGTGGTAGACGAAGACAGTACATAATTGTGATGTTGGGTTTATGATTAAAGTTACTTTTACCCGTGGCTTCACCTGCGTGGACGTCGAAAGTTACCCAGCTCTTGGTTCATCCGGGTTCCTATAAACTCATAGACATACAGAGTTACTTTCGCATTCATAATTCTAGAATGGATTGGATTCTTGATTTAGTTTCCTTGTGCCAGATTTCGAATGCAGTATTGATTTGTGTTTTGGGGCGTAGGTCTTACGTTCGAACCTCCAGTCTCAAGATTGGGCTGTAATTATTATCCCTTTTAAAGAACCCTAGAACGCCATGAATGAATAAATAAGTACACCTATTACTGTCACGTAATTAGATTTGTTATGCTTTTAAGTAAGTCCTTGATTATAAGCTTAGTCTAGACCGGGATTTAAACTGTGCCCTCATTTGAAATTAAATGAGTTAAACACTTAATTCAGAATGCTGAAATCAATTTAATGTTTTGTTTTCTATTATTCCAAACTTAATTTTACGCAGTTTAAATTAGTCGCGCCAACGAAAATACGATGCGAAACTTTTAATTTGTAAATGTTAATTTCGTTCCATATTAATTTTTACTGAACTATACAGGGTTGCTTAATATTTTCATAAAACGACAAATTTAATAAAGTGGCCGTCACTGTTGAATAATTCAGAGTCGGCGGGAACGTTATACATTATTTATGATGATGACATGTCGTAGGTAACATAAGTCTGTCTTCGGCCTGCGGTTTTGCATCTTGGGCACGTCTCGGCGATATTGAGAGGAGACTCGCAGGTACTTCACACGGGAACCGAACCACGAGCTGCTCAACAAAACGCGTTATAGATTGAGTGACAGACAAGTCAATCACCCCGCGAACTGTTTTGGCGCGTATATTTTATGGATTTTTGAAGTCGCGGACGGATTAGGAGGTAGTAATGGCTGCCAAATACGGCATTAACCTAAATGGAGTTATAGGGTCTCCTTGGGATCAGATTCACATTTAATATCGCTGCCCTAGTTCAATAGTAAGATATCTTAAAAAAAATACAAATTTACATAAGTATTGTTTCAGGTAAAGCTCTCGGATATTTATTTAAAACGCAACCTAAGTGCCCAAATTTCAATATTTCACTGAGACATTAATTTATGCATATCAAAAAAGCATATTATGCATTATAAAAAGATTTTTTTTCATAACGAAATATACATAACTCCCAAATGCATTACACTAAGCAATCATTTTAGTAAATTAACCACATTTCAAATAACAACATGTGAATTATATTGACAGTAAAATCTTAAAAGTAGCTAGATTAACTCAGAATATATCATACTTCGGTCAAGATGTCTTTCTATTGATCTAGGGCCGCGATATGTGCCATAACATCCCTCGTACTACAGAAGCCCCCGTACTTGGCAATTTG
This sequence comes from Standfussiana lucernea, assembly GCA_964057025.1. Taxonomy (NCBI): domain Eukaryota; kingdom Metazoa; phylum Arthropoda; class Insecta; order Lepidoptera; family Noctuidae; genus Standfussiana; species Standfussiana lucernea. Next base: position 6,902,522 of record OZ059791.1, on the reverse strand, counting down.
AAGGTTCCGAACTATTAAGAAGAAATGGAACATTTATAATCTTACTTATTAAGCACCTTCTTCTCACGGTAGTTTAATTACACCCGTACATATTAAAAAATAAATTTCGACTAGATTGATTTTTGTAAAATATTGTTTGTTTACATAAACAAACGCATTTTATTCGGATATGAATTCTCATATCCAAAATATAATAAATTACACGTATGATAGATTAAGTTAGTAAAACTTCCAAGGTACGTGTTATTTATTGGAACAGTAATTTACACTCATAATCTGTTGTCGATGTTGCTTGCGTAAGTACCAATAAGGTGTGATAATTTTATAAGAGCTTTTTAATAAGCAAAAAAGGTCAATTAATAACATGTCTACTAAACATTTTTTTAATTATTTGGGGGAGAAATATAAGATTTTTGATACTTATGCACGCTTTTAACGCACACTGGCAGAAAGGGTATATTTTTCTGCTGCAAAAATATCGGGTAGGGTTAGGTATTAAATACCTATTCTTACATCATGGGATATTTTGTATTGCTTACTAGGTTTTGTCCGCAGCTTCGCCCACGTAACGTACTACCGGATTAAAAATGATCCGGATCCGGATTAATTATGATTTAAAAGAGTGTCCATGGAGTTTCTTGCCCATTCTTCTCCATAGAGATCTACGCTTAGGAATGGGCAACTACAGTACTTTCAGTTATTATGTCTTGTGACTGGGACTGCAGCTTCATTTTTTATTGCTGTCTTTGTTTCGACAATTCAAAAGTGCCTGTAATTGGCCTACTTGAAATAAATGCTTTGATTTTGATCCTTACCCAGGTTTCATGATCTATCTACATATATGTATTTGCGACTATTTCATCGAAATCCGTTCAATCTTTAAAGTGTAAAAGGAGACATACAGCCAGAGTCACTTTGACATTTTAACTTACTATGGATGTCGAAGTGACAAAGATAAGGAAGTTAGATAGAATATTCTTTATTGTGTACGCCATATAAATTTTAATTTACCTAAAAAGAAAACAAAGATTGAGAAACAAAGAAAAGAAAATCAAAATACAGCAGCAGATTGGGAAACAAAGATTTAGAAAGAGGTTTTTATATTCGAAAGCTCGATTGGAAAAAAAATAGGAACGCCAATGCAAACATTTATCTTCTAATAAAAAAATCTACGAAAACGAAATGATACATTGTTGTATAGGATAAACAAACTACCCATTCCTTTACCTCAGAAACAGAATATATCACTTACAACCAGAACAAACATCCAAAGAAACCAAGGCCCAGCTTGTGAATGCACTTCCAAGACTTAAGCCGTAAGACAAGAAGCGTAACGACCTGGAACTAAAGTTCTCGTGGACAAGTGTCTTGTTAGACTCGTTCCTACTAACTTTTAGAAACAGATAGATAGTTACCGTGACGTCGTATGAGGATTAGAAGGCTCAGCCGACTTATATTGAGACTTATATTTTGTTAGTAGCTTGCTTGCAATTTTGTAGTTCGTAACATTAATGTGGATTGAGTTTTCTTTCTTTTGTATTGACTGGTTAATAAGTGATGCATGAATTAATATTGATGGATAGAGACGGAGAGGAAGACCAAGGAAACGATGGATGGATTGTGTGAGGAATTGTGTGCAAGAAAAAGGTTTAAATGATAGCGTGACGGTTGACAGAGGAGAATGGAAGAAAAAAACGTGTTGCGCCGACTCCAAGTAACATGGGACAAAGGCAGGAAGATGAAGATGCCTGTTTTCTTGAGTAGTTCAACGATAAGAATATGGGCCTTAGATTGCTAGTATAGAAGCTTCAAAAACTAATTAAAACTATTTAGTAAGGGCCGCTAAAAATTTCAGCTATTAAGTATTTAAAAACAAGTTTAAAAAGGTTTGGTAATTTACCTAATCTTATGCAGTACAAGAAACATGTGAGATAAGTGGCATATTGCTTTTTTGATTCAATTAATACTTTTCATTTAACAAGAATCTGTTAACATACAGTAGGCCAGCTTATCCTTGTTTTGTGACGTGTCTTGAGACATCTCTTACCCACTCTTGGAATAGTCATAAAACATTCCTGCACTATCAGATCATGGTAACCCATCAAAAAGCATATTGCATTCCTATGATTGCATCACCAAACTCCAATGGTGTGTTTCATGCACTTAATGAATACAATATGTGAATTTAGAGGATTATGAGGTCAATGACATAATGGATGTTTCGTTATCTTTACTCGTGATAAGGGTATCATTATATCTTACTGTTTCGGGTGCATGCGGGCGAGTAACTGATACTTGGCTGCAAGTAGTGAAGTTTGCAGCTATGTTGAAGACGTCTAACTGAAACAACAACAAAACGACTCAAACATTTTAATATCAAATTAACTCGCAATGTATCAAGGACCTACCTACCTAATTGACAAACGTTGAAACATACAGGTTTCAGTTTAAAACATACACAGTTCAATAAAATCATTTTGCTCGTGGCTAAATAATAACAGCCGCTCGGGTCTTTCTTTAGATTAAGCCGCGCTTGCCTAGGTTGGCCCGTGGATGGGTGACCACCCATCACGCGGGCGGTTTTAACTCTATTAAGTGTTTCGTCGTGCTAATTCACCACGTTGCCGGAAGAAGATGATTCTCTTATATGAAAGTTGAATATCCAAACATAGAGTTACGTATAATCATACTTTAACTAAGTAATAAAAGTTCAAATCTCCTCTTGCTCTACCACAGCCAAAAATTTATGAATCAAATCAGTATTACAACATTAATAACTCAAACAAAAACAATTATTAAGTAGTACGGAAAACAAAGTCAAATCTTGAGCCTATAACTCAATTCACACATTGCCTGTTTGACCAACAGCAACAGCATTATTGTTCTAAAACATTTTACTAGCAATATTCATATTACCATTAGATGTTCACTACACGGTGCGCCTGCTCATAACAAAATAGGTACTACTTAGTCCACTGACGGTTCACTTGCAGTCACCCTTATGTACTAAGTAATAAGGTTGAAAAGTGGTCGACCGTCGAACTAGGTAGTAGGTACATTGCGTCTGATTCGAAACACATGCGCGGGCGCATACAGTGACGTACACAGCATACTCTATTTAAAACGGTCTGCATTTCTGTTAATGCAAATTGAAGGATGCTGTTGGTTTATAAAGGTTATGGTTGATACTGAATGCTATTCTGACTACATACGTAGGTATGACAGCGCCATCTTGTGTTTTTTTAGAAAATATCGGTTTTCTTAGATTTTTTGCAGTACAGTCCTACTTTGATACCAAAAGGATTGGCAAGAAATTAGTAGCGATATATAAAATACTTATTTAATTCTCATTGGTGGATTATGGAGTTTCAGAAATAACTACAACCGAATACTTACTTAGTTTGTGGCTTACAGAATGAGTCAGAAATTGTGATGTTACGTTATTTAATTATTATTTTTATGCATTTTAACTACTGATTAAAGCGCTTTACACGGCTTTTCTTTCTTTTATATTCAAAAATATATTTCCCAGGAACGTCGTAGGCGTAGGCATACCAAGTTCGCAATAACATCTAAATCCCGCTTACAAATCTTGTAGTTACGAGTTTACTCTGTATAAACATAGTTCGGAGTAGGTAATGTATTGTCTAGTACTTAAGCATCGTAAAACACTAATCTATCGTAACGTAACCTACCTAGAGTTATAGAGTAAATAGTTTAACTACTATGATTTCATACGAAATGGTAATGATTTTCAGGAACAATTCCGATGAAGCGGTTTCAGAACACGCTGCGTGTTTGCAAAATTATTTAGGGCAACATTTCGATGGAAAATGGGATCAGCCTAAATAATTTGGTGTAGTAATGTTGGAACAATCTAATCTGAAACATAATTCCAGGGGTTTAGGATGAGAATATAGATTATGTAACTATTGTATGTGTGGTGTTCTTCTTCTCTCTCGCGGTTACACGAGCTATCAGAGAAAAATTTATGCCACTATGAAGTAATTAGTTATTCTGCAAAGTTTTGAGATATGCTGAACAAAAAAAAAAAATTATTATTATAAATACAAGTTTACTAGCTTCCAATACAGAAGAAGGTTCTATTGCAAAATTCTGCAATATAGCCTAAAAAGGATTAAAAATCGCGGATGTTTTTTTAAGAAATCTCTCTCCAATCCTCAAAAGTCCAATCGCTAAGTAGCTACGGAATACAGATCGTATCTTATCTCCGTCTTACTTTAGTTACTATTATAAATGCGAAAGTTTTTGAGGATGAATGTATGTATGGATGGATGTCTGGTACTCTTTCAAGCAAATACTGAACGGATCCGAATGAAATTTGGCACACAGATAGTTTATAGCCGGGATTAACACATAGGATTTTTATCCAGGTAGTACGATCCCGTGGGACAGTTTCCCAGCTCCACGCGGGCGAAGATAATTATGGAAATAAAACAAACATTATGATAACTTAATGACACATATTCCCAGTCATATGTAGGTACACAGACATACACTTGCAACTACAACTACTAATTTGCAAGTTTATTAATTTAAGGGAATAGAAAACTAATGACAGACCCTCACTGACGTGAAATGACATGGTCTTGGTGTGAACGCCAAGAAATACATGGAATTATTAAACACACAGGGAAATTGATAGTTGGAAGCGTGGAACATGTTATTTAGTGCAAAGTAAAGAAAGAATATTTTATGTGCTTTGCTTTTTTTCCTAGAGTTCGTGAAGGTGGCAATGTTGCTGAGGAACTTTTTTATATTTTTTAAATTATGTAGTGTTAAATTGATTTTCGCTTTGGTTTGATTTTAAAAAGAAATGGCCGCTGATTTAACTTTTATTACGTTATTATTCCTAACGAAAATAGAATGTCTTAGAAAAAAAAAATCGAATACATGTGACATCCATAAACCTGCTCTGGTCCCACGTGGTCGATTTAGGCACACTTCTTCTTCTTCTCACAGATGAAAAAATATAATATGAATAAAAACAGGTTCTCTGTTTTCTGATCATTATAATCTGGATCTATTCAAGGTTCGAGTGAATCGGTATCTTCTAGGCAAGCGTGCTCCACCCTAGGCTGCATCATAGCTTCACATCAGGCAAGTTGCGGTCAAGCGCAAGCACATTTATTATTTAAAAAAAAACAGCAGGGGTCTAAAATGGCCACTTTAGCGGAACATAAATTATTATGAATTACGTTATAATTCGTAAAATGGTCACAAACTGATAATTGAACATATTAACTGTGTCTGTGACCATTTTAATGTGATTCATATTATTATCCTATTATGTTCTGCTAAAGTGGCCATTTTAGGCCACCTGTTCCCATATCGACTTACCATTGTTTACTTAGCATGTCAAAGCCGTTTTACTGTGTGTAAAGGTTAATTATATACCTAACAAGAAGACAACTTGTAGTTGAACTTAAATCCTACCAAATTAAATAGTTGTTGGTTTCCAAAACTTCAGTTATCTAACAAGCTTTTATAACGAACACGGAAATGAAACCACTCTTACAGATTGTTTTGCTGTTATTTAACTTTTTACATTTTCAAACTTCTCAAGTAATTTCGGCGTATGCTTGCGGGAAAACAGAGGTATTCTATTACTCGTTCTATTTTCTTTTATTTGGCATTATTATTATAGAGAAAATCTTCTATTATAAAATCTAAAATTAGCATTATTTGGACCCAAAGTGATGATCAAAACTGATTGCTTAGTCAAATGTAACAGATTATTTGAAACCAGCGTCCTCCCTTTTCTTGGCACGAATTTTATGACTGATCAAAACATCGACATTTCTTTGTATCATACAAGTTTTTTGCTAATGTATTTTACAACGAAAATTCCGAAATAAATTCTCTTAATGATGGTGAAACCTGCATCAAAATCTATTTTTTAATACACTTTCTCGAAAACTGGTTCTTATTGTACTAAGATTAGGTTCAACATGCTATGGATTTCACCCTCGTGGTTTTCTTCTTATATTCCCGTGCTATAGTGCGGAAATAAAAATTCCACAGCCAGGTGGTGAGGCGGATCGCCCCCACAGTCATTTTTATTTTTCATTTTTTTTCTATTCCATTGAATCAATTTGGACTTTGAACAAATTTGGACTAAAAACTAAAGCCAAAAAACTAAAAGTATATTGAAAAACGTCGTTTGATACACATGGGCATTTGTTACTGCAGTTCTCGGCTCCATAACACCCTCGCCTGCGGCTCGTGTATTTATTTCGCCTCGGCCGCAATAACAAACTTTCCCCACTTATATCAAAATGTATTATTATTTCACATGTATAGAAAAGAACTAAAATTAAACTCTTTGAAGCGATCTCAACAATAAAATCGTATAGTCTAATTAAACAAAACCGTCAATTTTCAATAATATTACCTTTGATCAAACTTTCCTTTATACAAGGTGTCTGTATATTTTTAGCCTGTCCCCTCCTTTCGTCTTATTGTCTTAGAAGTAATTCCGAGTGATTAACGATCGTGTTGTAAATACAATTCTGGCAATAAAACGATCATCGACTGCCCTCCTGATGCTTCATGATTTATCAGAACACTAGTACTTCTGTCATAGCTGGTGATACCGGAATCATCGTGGAATTAATTTCTACTGTCTAGACTGTTTTCTGACAGTTATTTGAGATAAATTGTTGGGATTTAATTTATTGGTGTTGCACCTTGCGGTTGCTTATCTATTCACACTATGCTTCCGAAATTATTAGGTAGGTAATTAAATTAAATATCATTTCTTTGAAAATGAACGATTTCCTCAAGCTTCATCGACTTTATATTTCGCTTTAGAGCAGAATGGTCTCGCCTTCTGTTATGAAAATTAAATTATTTCTCCATTAAAGATGGAACATTCATATTTCTCCTGTATAAATTGGTAAAACCTAAGGAAACCGTGCGTAAAACGCACATTACTCAAATACGAAGAAGGGAAATTAGCATAGTATAATAATTTCCTTGGATAGCGCTTCTTTAAAGAAAGTAGCTACCGTATATTGCCGTAAATTTGCTATAACAAAAGATCAAATTCTGACAACGAGTCTTACCAAGGGGTATCGTGCTACCCAGTATTAGGTTTAGGAGGTCAGATGCACTCCATACAAAATACTGGTGCACGTGGGTAGACTGGAAGCCGTTCCCAACCTAGTTACGAAAAAGGCTAGGTAGGCAGAGAATGAAGAATGAGATATCAAAGTATCAAATAAGAGACAAATATGATTGCCTGATTTATTTTCGAATACGTAGGACTAAGTGAGCTATCTGTAAGGCAGCTTGCGACACAACAGGTATCTTTTAACTACAAGCTTACGTAGTACACTTGCGAGCAATTATAATTACCACTAAATACATCATACTTTGACGCAACGACTGCGACGCGTCATCATGACGCATGTACTCGTATACGACATAAAGACGTAAGAACTAAACGCGGTTACTTTTCTATCTCTTAAAATAATTGTTCTGTTAAAATTCTATTCGCGTAACCGTGTAACAAATCTGATTGTCCCAAGAAGATAAATGATGACCAGCTTTCGTTTAAAACTATTATTGTTCTAATAGTCATTTCTCAATTCACTGGCGACTGAGACGAATTTCTTCGGACACGCCGTGACGGCATTGTTTATAAGTTTCAATTTGTTATTTGCCGATTATTTCACGCAACTCTATGAATTGTCTCGTTACTGTAATAAGAGTGGACATACAATTATTTTTGAATATCACAGCCAGATGGAACGATTAGTTTATAGTAGGAATAAATCTATAAATAAAAATAAACAAATGAAACTTTAATAATTGTCATCCCATATCAAGTATTTCTTTTCACGATTGGCATACCATTTGAACTCGTAAATTATCTACCTACCTAAGTGGATTTCTATTACTGACAATAATTTACGACTCTTTAATTACATTAATAAGTCAAATCTGCCTATAAAAATTAAATTCATTTTCTCATACAACATTTTCACCACAAACGATGGCCGACCAACCTCAAATCGCAATGATCAGAATTAAAAGTTATTATAACGGTTTTAATGCTAACCGGTGACGTTGCGGTGAACGCTGAAACGTTACTTAATTAACAATAGACCAATTAAAATGGTCAGAGTACGCGTTTCGGGCGAAACGAATGCCATTTCGCGGACTCGCTTCACCGCTTCGCTACGCTCCGCCAGACAATGCATTTCCCTGATTTTGCTGACTCTGCTTTTATAAAATAGATAAGTACAGAAGGTTGCATTTAAACAACGAGCGAAAACTGCACAGTTGGACGTTTTTTCCCAACACTACATAATCTGTCTAGCCTTTTCCCGACTATGTTGGGGTCGGTTTCCAGTCTCAATAGATGCAGCTGAATACCAGTATTTTACATGGAGCGAGTGCCTATCTGACCTCCACAACCTAGTTAGTAGCTGGGTAATACGATACCCCTTGGTAAGACTGGTTGTCAGAATTTCGGGCCACTGACTTGCTGTAACGTTTGTCAAAGATCTACAAAATAACAGCCGGGACCAACGGCTTAACGTGCTTTCAGAGGCACGGAGGTAACTCGGTTTGTAATGGGTGGTTACCCATCCACGGACCAATCTAGGCAAGCGCTGCTTAATCTGGAGATTGACCCGAGCGGCTGTTATTATTTAGCCACGAGCTCCGCTCCGCAACTTTTTTCTAGACACTACGCGACACCTAAATAAATTATTTAATAAAAGCGCACTAGGGAGGAGGCCTATCTTCAGCAGTGGATGGAAAAAGACTGCCAATGATGTTGATGATGGGTGAATTTTAAGGCTTAGCTCTTACACTTTACAGTGTGTTTTTCTTAGGCAATTTTAGGAGACACGTAGTAGGTACTGGTTAAAAAGGCATAAGACACGGTTCATGTAGCGAGTGCAAACGCACTCATGACTGACATTTGTTCGGCAGTTTCAGATCTCCGTAGTCAATTTGAGTGCGTGCAGTGCAGTGCGTTGAGGCGGCAAAATAGGTACGTCCAGAAGGTTCTACCTTCTGGACGTACCTATTTTGCTGCCTCTGCTTTCGCTGATCCTTGCTTTTTATGCAGGTGGGATTTAGTGTACTGTGACCTCAAGAGAGTGAAATATGTTCAGTTGATGAGGCAGCGTTCTCCCGGATGAAAAGTTGCGCAGTTTTTGTGGCATGTTTTGTGTAAGAAGTTTCGTCATTCATCTTGTAGAAGGCGGAATGAATTAAAAGATGCAAGTATAAAAACACATTTGTCACCTTGTTAAGACATATTATAAGTCAGTCTCTGATTATGTCCTAAAGTAAGGAGTGCTATACACATGTTGGGGTCGCCTTGATAAAGGATGGTTGGCATGTGCCGCATGCCATGCGGCCTAATCGAATGCATTTTTTTTTCCGGCCGGCTGTGCCAGATCCTACCAAATTAGGCCGAAAAAGTGCACGCCTAATCATAGTTACTTTTCATGTTTTTTTTTGTTTTGGATTACGCACGTAAAAAAACTGCTTCGTTCGATACTTTCCAAAAAAAAAAACTGCCTCAGAATCAAAAACAAAATCTGCTTAAAGATTTCTTTACCTATAATTATATCGACATAAAGTACGTCCCTATACCACGATCTAACAATTTCCACTTAGAGATATTAGGACGCTTGCAAATAGATTAGATAATCCCTCCGATATCGGCCGACACTTGTTTTAAAGTTTAATTAAATGTAATAATGTTTGGGCGATGATAAATGTCTTCAACGATATCGGAGAACTGTTTCAATTGGACGTTCAAATTATATCTGGCTTATTGGATCATTGTGGCTGTACTTTGTAGGTAGACGTATGGTGGGAGATTGTACCTTACCAGTTTTAATGGGTTCCTTGTGAGGTATGTTTTATTCGAGAAACGCTTAGTTCTTATTCATATCCATTTTCGAGAAAACTCAATATTGTTATAACCCGAAACAAAAGTGATTTTTAAAGTGTTTGTGTGTGTGTGTATGTTGTATGTTAGGGTCATACCTATTAGCGTTTGCTTAAGAATTAATCATGTAGTTTTATGCAAATAAAATTTTTTTGGGCATCCGAGTTTTTACTTGTCCCTTGCCTTGTTTAGAGCTTAACTCAATTTTGCTTTGGAAAATATTTCGATCGTGAAGTCGACATAGATATTGTATGGTCTTTTACAGTACGATTATGAAATAATTAACTGTCACAGTCTGAAAGCAACCCATCTTTGCGTAGATCACGGGTTTCCTTTACGATTTTTGATGATTTTCTTTCAGACGAACTCATGAATGACCATACTAATAAACTAGACAAAGTCATTTTGACGTTATGTTGAAAATGTTGTATGTTTCCGCATCTTCGATCGATTTTATCGGTCAAACACAATAGGTAAATATTGATGTATTGTAAAACAATGCTGCAAACTAAACAATTGATTTTCAATTATTTTACAGACATCATTACAGTGTGGTATATGAACTATTTCCTCTATAAATCTTAAAATATTGTTTTTTCAGGCAGATAAACAAGCAAATGATTTGAAATCCATAATCACAAAGTTTCAAAGCACTAATTTTTTTGTTCATCATGAAAATTGAAAACTTTGAATAAACGTCACCACCTGAAATTCTAGTCTCTCTTCAAACTAACCTGTCTCAAGTTCCAAACCCAACCACACACTAGATAGATTGATGTAAATTATTAAAATACATGCAGTCTAAGTTTATAACATAGTCAACGCCCCTTTGAACGGAGCCTTATATCGCCTAAGCGACTGTAGCAAGCGACACCGTAATAAATGCAGTTATTTAAGATCACAGTCTAGAAGGAAATTGCATTTACTTATCGTATGCACCTTTGACTCATTCACAGCTCTCGTGTTACCCAGCTACTAATGACTCAATTATACATACTAGTCAGTCTGAAAAGATCTTATATACTTCAGTTTCCATCAACGTAAATTCGACCTTAACCATCGAGAGGTTCCGTTTAGATTTGCCCGAGTTTCAAGGCAGTAGTAAAGCACAGCGCTTGAAGACTCATAGTACTAAATCAAGTTTTTTTTTTGCGACTGTAATTACAAGTTGTAAACGCTGTATTAATTGTTGAATTGAAATAGTGTTTGTAAATTAATAAAAGCTAATTTTATGAGGGCTCTGATTAAACTCTAGTTGTAAATGTAGGCACTTAGATTTAATTTTACTATTTTTTTACGGAAAAACAGTCTAGTTATAACTGCTTTGCTAATTCAACTACGATAAACAACAACAACTAACAGATCTAATAAAAAAAAACTGTTAAATCTACAGATCTGATGTATTATGTAAAAACTTACATTTACTGACGTCAACAGGAAAAGTATGGCATAAATAAAGTTTAGATTCGCACCATCTAATAGAACAAATACGTTATACATGACAAAGAACGAAGGTGACGACGGCGAACGATAATAAACTTAACTAAGTATACCTATTTTCTTACTTCGAGTATGTGCATATAAAGTAGGTACCTACCTAGTTTAATATCGGCGGTTTATCACTGAAAATGGGAGAAGGACATGTGGCATCAAGCCGTGTCCTAAAAACATAGATGCGAGACCACGTGACAGTCGCGTTCATTTTGTTCGGCAAACCTAAACGCGTGATCGCACCGTCAGAGGGCGCTTTAAGGTTTTCTGAACAAATGAGTGACATGTGATCGCGTATTCGCACGTCGTCGTCGGGTCGCTTTGGTTGTGATGCGGTGGTAGAGCTTTTACTGCGTCACAGACGCATATTGCGCTTACATGTCGCGAACGCAACATTTGTTCCCAGAGATAAACAGAGTTTCCTCTTACGAACGACACTGGATATCTCCAGCCAGAAGAACGTTATCAGCGCTTTTCAAAATACCTTCATCACTAAGCAGGTGGACAAATGATTGCTGCTCGCGATTGTAAGTATAAGTAGGTTGCAGTTGGAGTGAGTAAGTGCTTAAAGCGATTCAGGAAAAGTGGCGTAAGATGCTGATGGTGGAACCTAGATGGCCCAACCACCTTGAATGGAATCAGAACTATAGAACCTGTTTAGACGATCCCTTCGTTTAGGAGCTATGAAATAATAAGGCTCAATATTATTATCGATCTTAACCTTAAACCAACCTCTTCATTAAATAAATCTTTACGTTTTAGCTTAAATAAAAAATAGCATACCTACACATATGTATTTTATTCACATTAAGCAACGGAGTGTGCTACGCAGGGTTACCGTAAGACCACTCCGCCGTAGTCAGCTTAAAATTCTTATCAAGTATCACAATGGCAAAATATCATATCGCAAAGAATCGATCTAATAAAGTCTATAGGTTTCATACTTAACATCAGCCGCTCCATGCAAGTTTGTAATTGAAAAAGTTCTTCGTTTTTATCGGGAAGCCTTTTTATTTGCTTTTCAATTTGTTTCACCCAAGAACATGTACCGCTTATGGAATAGTTTCTTAGTGAGAAACTAAAGAATAAACTTTGCTAGTGTTGCAACTCTGTTCGATTCTAACTAAACAGAACTTAAGCTCTTGCTGTCTTCCTCTGGTTCGCAGAATAAGAGGGAGAACGAACAAGATTTGATATTGTGCTTAGAATGTAAATGACACTATAGTCTGTGCCGTTTTCAAAACCATACATTTGTATTGTATTGTGAAATGGGTAGTTTGATACTAATCGCTATTCCATCTCGCTTGTATGAGGAAGAACAGAGTGGGGTGAGAGTCTATCGCAATAAATCCATGCAAGTTTAGTTTATTGCATCATAAAATACATTGAACTAAAAAGTAAATTTACAAACAGAGGAAAATGGGAGCTAATACATCCGGTGCGTTAGAATTGGCAAGTAGTTTACATATTGACGCATTCGTGACGTCATCCACAGGGCATGTGCTAGCATTACTGAACACTACATTCTGTATAATCCAATACGAGATAATAACGTACAGACAGACTGTACGTGTGTGCGAGGGACAGCAAGGGTGCGGGCTGATGCCGATATCGAGTTGACTAGGGCACTCGCGAAAATTAAATCTCTATTAAAATTTCAGAAAAGGGACTAAACTTTTATCAGTTATGAACTTTCGTGACATTTTACGAAGAATTATTATCGCCTTATCTTCCTCACAGTTTTCCGAGGAGGGAATTCAACTTCGCCTGTATTTTCGTCCGGTGCAGTTTCTTTCAATTAGTTTGAGCTTCATCCCCGCTCGTGCAAGAGTCGACTTATAAAATTGACATTTCAACGCTCGATAGCGCTTAATTCACTGCAAACAGCCTTTCGTAATTTTGATTCGTTAACAAAGAGATTTTGCATAAAGGAAGGAGTTAAAGAGCTATAAAAATAATGAAAACGGGTTCTAAAACAGTAAAAAATAACCGTAAAAAATTAAAAGTGAAACCGTGTGTAAATTAGTCGGCATTGTATTTCAGTTACGCGTCCCGCGCCCCGCAAACGCAGCCAACAGCAAAAGTTAATTAAATAAAAATACCAACGGAATCCGCTCCCGCTGAGGTGTCAAACACCAATCAGCAAATAAAGGACCGCCAATAAGTTAGCGAGGCTATTCACAGAATCGAAAAGGTTCTGATTCATTGTCACGTCTCGTTTTGATTGGACGTGCTTTGATACCGATAGCCGGGATTGCGATCGTTCAAAATTTTAATATTTTTTACTTCCCTCATATTCGATTCTATCCGTTGCGGTTTGGCGATATTTATAACGTTTTGTTTTGTTTTGCCAAATCCCGGCTCCAGTTCGAGTGTAACTGTTGCCGTCCATTTATCGAATCTCTATCGATGTTTTGGATTTATGAAACATGGTATACACTGTGGTATGTTTAGGTAAGTCTGGGTGGACTGAATCGGCATAATGCGTTGATATGTGCTATGATGGTGATGCATATTCATATTATATCTGCCATTGTTTTGATGTTGACTTGAACGGATATTGCACGGCATGATAACGTTATTATCCATGTATTGATATTACGCTTGATTTTGTATAGGCATGTTATCTCATGTTGATTTCCGATCAGTTCCGTGTTACTGTTTAGTGATATCGGATGATCAGGCTATGTAGGTCAACAGTAGGATGTTCATTGTAGTTATTTGTATTACAATGAGTTTAATCTGTGTTCGCAGAATGTAGCTATTCTCATAATTAATATTCCACTAAGCCTCTTCTATTTCATGGAACAGTTGTATATTTAATACTAGGACCTACACAACAATACAATAATAATCCAAATATTATATGGCCACATGTATGGTTACAAAAACGTAACTAATTATAGTGTCGAGTTACTTTTCCATGTGCGTTTAATTATAAAAAAACGTGTTACAGTTTTTGTGAAGTAAACAACTTTGTACTTTATTTCAGTCACTATTATATCACACTAGGAGGGAAGATCTTCTAAATCAATTAATCACTGGGACTATTTTTAACTGACAAGAAAGGTCAGCAGTTGATTCTGAACGGCCTATTACTCATTTGTCGTTCGATGCGATTCGATGTTTTTAATACGCTTTTATTCATAGGCAATAGGTACTTTGAAGAGCTTCCTTAAAGATTTTCTTGCAGTTACTATGATTTAAGTAATTATTTTAAGCCTGGTATAGAGTAGCGGTCAGAGGTACACAGCATACCTCGTTACAACTAACTTATTTCTGCAGGTGTAAAAACATGAAACTAAAATAAACGTACCAAGTTTGACATAGGGATGCAAATTTTCTTGGCAAACAGCGCCACCTTGAACTGCACACTTAAGGTGGTCATGCCGTACGGTTACTTGAAACTGTAGTGTCACTTGACTTGAACTTCGGTTTGACCGCTACTTAAACCTACGGTTGACATAAGTATGCTTAGCTGGTCAAAAGTCAATGAAGTTTTCTCTGTAACCACAAGGATCATTCTTACTTTATTGGATTTTGAAGCCTTCAATTAACACTAATTACACTGGAAACCTGCTGTAGCATTCATAATGCTAAAACGGTAGCTATTGGCAGTATGAGTTAATCCGTTTTCCAAACAAATAGTTTTGATTTTAGTTTACAATGGAATACTCTGACTATATTAGGGTTTTTTTTTTTTTTTTTTATAATGAGTTTAATACCGCAGACATGGTCGTCCGCGCTCTTTTTTAAAATGTTTTTATTTGTTTGCATTTACATTTAACTTAAAATTACATTCGTGCTCTTACACTGGACATTTATGACATAATACTAAAGCTTACTTTAATAACTTATATCTACGTGAGTCCATCAATATTTTTTTTTTTTTTTTTTTTTTTTTTTTTTTTTTTTTTTTTTAACAATTTGACATGATCATGCAAAATATTATTATTATTCTTAGTATATTTTTTCAATTATTTATTAATATTATTATTCTTTTTGTTTTTTTTTTTTTTTTTTTATTTTTTATTTTTTTTTTTTTTTTTTTAAATATATACTCTTACACTTTTTTTATTTTATTATTTATTATAACACAGGAATTACGAATTTCTAATTTTGTACTGCTGACTAATTAAGGTAATTATTCTAATGTAGATTTCTTAAACAGAGGACTGAGAACTGCATGGCAGTGTGAGCCGACCAGCTCCGATCGACGGCACCCGTTCACGGACATGACCTGCACATCCGCGCCGCTTAGCTCAACCATATTTTAGGGAACTTAACGACCGGTTGTACAGCGCCACCATCGGCAGAGCTTTTAAGTGAGTGTGACAGACTCACTCTGTCATGCAGTTTTACAATATCTGTTTTATTTTAACTATTTTACAGGGAATACAGACCAGGTGATTGTTACAGTTTAATTTCTGAGGTTTGGACGGGGACTTGCTAGGTGGTATTTAGGTCGGTTTTCTGACCAGGGACTTCGCCAGCCTGAGCAAAGCTTCTAAAACGACTGCGTCTCGATGCTGCATGGCCGTCTTCAAGTTGTACTCGACCAGCACCAGCAGCACCAGAAACAGCAGCAGCTGCAGAAGCCAGCCTACAACCATCGCCTAGCGCCATGCCCATCACGCAATTCCTGGCATTCGGAGGAGACGGAGTCCCAGGCGTCAGACTGCGAAGCGTAGCTCTGTTCATGAACAGAGATATGGAAAAGCTAGGCATAAGCTTCTGCATAGGCTCAAGCCGAGCTGCGGCCCGCATACCAATATCACCAGGTCTTGCTGCCTTGATCAACGGAAGCACCTCCAAAACGAGCATAAGAGGCAGTAAGTACGCCGCACTGCCTCAGGTGGAAGTAGCCACTCACCGATGCCGTCTAATGCGATTCAAAGGAAAGACGATCGCATTATTCGAGTGGCGAGAGGAGACTCCATTCGCTCAGGCAAGCTCGTTACTTCTAAAGATCAGGGAGGCAGGAGAACACACGGCAGTCACAGCCCGCACCATAAGTGTTGACGCGATGGTGGTCGGAAGAGAGAGAGGAGACGTCGCAGACCGCTTCGGCTGTTTGAAAGCCTCAGAAAATCACGAGGTAGTCGTCTATGAGGACAGAGGGGAAACTCTAAGTTTCCTTAAAGCCCCCAGAGACCTAACAGCCAGCGCGACGAACTCCACAACAAGCCCGGCCACACCAAGCGGATCAGAGAGGGCCCAGCAGAAGGCAGCAGCCGAAAAAGCTGCAAAGGAGCAGAGCGGTGCCATCAGTGCTGAGGATCAGGCCCGGTCGAGGAGTCGCCTGAAAGCCTTCGGCAGTTTCCTCAGTGCATTGCTCCCAAGCACCAGCCGCGCATCACCAGTCGAGAAGCAAGGAGCAGCATTGGAGAGGTTCTTTAGGAAAACCCCAACAGAACCAGCCCAACGAAAGCCTGCACCGACAAGAGCCGACAAAGGGCAAGTCAGCCCGCCTGCCCTCGCACTGAACTCGGGCACCACGGACCACGTGAAGAGCGCTTTCCTCGAGTACGTAGCAATCGTGAGAGCGACCAGAGAGGTCAATCTCATGACATGCAGGAAGATCTTGCAGACCTTCCAAAGGAATACAGAAGGACTGCTAGGGGTACTGCTCGAGGAGGCAGGGGCAGCCGTATACGACAATGTCAGATCCCAAGTCATCAAAGGGGAAATGACAGGGTCGTACATGGCAGCCTACAGCGCAAAGAACGGTTTCGTGGCCCTGGACGAGGAGGAAACGGAGCGCGTAGGGAAACTGAAGTTCCGAGCACCAAATGACGACCCGATAATGGTTACCGCCAAATGTACCAAGATCATGTTGGACGATAGGATCCTTGAAATGGCACAGTCCATTTCGGGGACCTCAGACAACCCAGCATCGCAGGAAACTTGGGCGGTACCCAATATCAGGTGGGTTAACGGAGTTCCGGGTTGCGGCAAGACAACCTGGGTGGTGAAGCACTTCGATGGGGAGAAAGACGTCGTAGCCACCACGACAACCGAAGCTGCCAAAGACCTCAGAGAGAAGCTTGCGCACCGCTTAGGAGACCGAGTAAAGACAAAGGTGCGCACTATGGCCTCAATCTTAGTCAACGGGTTCAAGAAAGAAGAGAAATGCTACCGCCTCACGGTAGACGAGGCTCTTATGAACCATTTTGGGGCCATAGTTATGGCAGTAAAGTTGTCAGGAGCAAGCGAGGTTGTCCTCATCGGAGACATAAACCAGCTACCATTTCTGGACAGAGAGAACCTATTCGAATTAAGGTATACCCGTCCAAACCTGGTGGCTGGCATCACCCAGGAGCTGCTTTGCACACACCGCAATCCGATGGATGTGGCACTTGCACTGAGCGACATATACTCCGGTATATATTCCTCTAAGTCGTCGCTGTCGAGGGTCCACTCACTGAGCGTCAAAGGTTACACAGGAGCGCAAATACCGAGCACTGCCCAAAACACCCTATTCCTGGTTCATACGCAAGAGGAGAAAGCTTTTCTCATCAGCCAGGGATTTGGGTCCGGCGAAGGGTCGCGCACGTTAACCATCCACGAGGCTCAGGGTTTGACCTACGACAGTGTAATCATTACTAACACAAAGTCCAGGAGGCTCCAAATTCACGACAGCATCTCCCACGCGGTAGTGGCAGTGTCGAGACATACAGTCAGTTGCGTCTATTACACTGACGACGCCGATGACGCCACTGGCCGCTTTGCAAAGAGAGCGATGGATGCGCCTACTAAAGTGACTATATTAGGGTTCCTAGATCTATAAAAAAAGGTTGTGGGATTAAAATGTGGATATTTGAAAAGAAATCCGGACTGTTCATTATTTTAAATTGTATTTTTACACCGCGATTTTTCGATGGTTAATAATAGAAATATTTGTTCCAAAAGTTTGCCCGAAAATACCGAACGTATGGCAACCCTAGGCTAGATATACCTTAGGGACAAGTTAGACCAGTGACAATCGCTTTTATATCATTTCGTATTTAGATACTTCGGCCAGTACTAACTGGATTGTGGAGGTCAGATAGGCAGTCGCTCCATGTAAAATACTGGTAATCATCTGCATCCGGTAAAACTGTCAGCCGACCCCAATTAAGTTGGGAAAAAGGCTAGGCAGATTTCGATACTTCAGCCAAATTATCTGTGCAGGCGGAAAAAAACAGAACTACATATTTTCTTGACAAGCATCGCCACCTTAACTGAACTGCACACTTAAAGTGGTCATACTGTACATCAACTTTCAACAAGATTGACATAAGCTTTTCGGTGGCTTATGACGTCAGTTCCATACATTTTTAACTTTTCCAGCATCGTCATCACTGATAGAATGTCAGGTTGTTTAGATCATTCTAAATCTAAGCTGACATAAACCGCCACGGAATTCCTAAAACGAACGTGAAAATGTTCAGCATTTTCACTTAAGCAATATACGTAAACGGTTTACGTTTCGACTCGAGTCATGACCCTCTGACGTCATCGTTGGACTGCCGTCCGCCATGGCAGCAGTGACGTTTCATTCATTATGCGGTGAATGCGATCTGCTTGGTTTAAACCGTCTCTAATTATTTCCGTGCCTCCCATCGAAACGCGGTCGCTTTCGACGTTTCGTATCGATCATGTTATTTTTTAAATCTGTGGAATATTCAAGGTTTATTTTGTGTGCGGATGTTAGGTAGGTAGCCATTTATTTTTAGCATAAATACGAGTATCCATTCGTCTCGTAAAAGCTATCAAATGATACTGAAAACCCAAACAAGCATTCAATACATTTACGTCGATAAATTCGTAAGCACTTAATCTCTTCATACGCCCGATACAGTGCCAAGTATTTTAGTTTAAGTCTTCTACGTATTTCATCATCAAATAAACATAAAACTGAAAAGTGTGCAGGTACAGAAACCATTGTATAAAGTATCCAACTTTTTAATGTTCATACATTAGTGCTGCAAATGACAAACAAACGTTGTTAGACGACGCGAATGGTGCTATTCATACTCCAGGATATACATAAATAAGTCCAGAACAGGTGCGTCGCTTCTAAAAGCATGCACCACAATGATAGGCATCGCCATTCGCCACGTCAGCTCACAGTAAGCGACGATATTTTAACATATTTTAGACTCATATGACCCGATAAAAATCTTGGGAGAGTAAAAATTTTACGACATGTGAAATCGGGACTTCAGTGCAGGAGATAGCGGAATAATTTTATACTTACGATACGCTTTCGTGTGTAAAATGAAAGATTTTTTTATCGGTAAGTACGAAGGATAACGTTTTCAGTCAATATGCGAATGATGACGACGGGCGGAGCGACGGGAAACGTAGGAATTGATAAAAATATTGGGAGACTGAAGTCGGGTTTATTGTGCGCTATTGGCGACATGGCGAGTGAAAATTTATCGACAAGATGCAGCGCGGCGTTTTGTGAATTGGCTCGCAGTCGGCGGAGTCGGCTCTATTTGTCAACTATGTATAATTTCGCTTCAACCAAGCATCGCGCATGCTCGTTTTGTTTCGTGCCATAATAAGAACGAGCATCGCTTATTGCCATCGACGTAGCACAAGAGCAAAGTATCTGTTGCACCGCGGCGCAAATTCGGAGCCGTACAGTTATTTGTCAACGTCGGAGGTTATTTCTATTGCTCACTGTACGGAATCAGAGCGTACCGACTTAGACAGAAACGTCGTGTTCTGACAACTGTGTTATTTTGAATATTTATGATTTACTGGTATGCTAATGACATGGGATAGATGATTTAGTAGGCGTTTTCCTCATAGCTACAATGGCAATTGGTTATCGAAAGTGTAGTGGAGTATGTGTGAAAGTGATTATGTTAGTTGTAATGAGGGATTTGTTTCCTAGTTTATTTCTATTCGTTCGTGGAAGGAGTTTCATCTGGGTAATTAATTGCTTGTTTATTATTACTGTTAATGGCAAGAACATGGAATAGACGGAAGGGCGTAGAGATCACTGCTGTTGGCGTTTCGTGACAGATACGAGATATAGAGATGTCAGATGGTTATCACTGGAGTTGAATAAGTTTAGTTTTGAAATGAAACATGTAGATAATCGTGTGTAATCCTCTAAGCACAGACAACAAAATGATGGCCACTCGTCTCTCGATGCTATAAAAGGGCAGATGATGGTCGTTCTTATAGAGTAGATGTAATGATAAATGGAGATTTACATTGAAACATGTATAGAATGTAATTAAATAGTATTGATCCTTGTTAGAAAGGAGGTGACTGCAGAGATGACGAGTAATAAAGAAGTATGGAAGAAGAAGATATGCTGCGCCGACTCCAAAAAAATTGGGATGAGGGCAGAGGAATAATGATGAATATTGATCCTTGATAAGTAAGTAGTAATTAATCTGGAGAGAACCATCTACATATTCGTTATATATTCGTGTATATACGTATTTCGTTTTGTTAACATTTTAATTTAAATGGTATTTTTTTTAAATTCTAAATTACTTGATCTGATTTGCTCCTATCGGGCTTTTAAGTAATTTTATTTGATTTATTTATTACGTTTTATATTAATTTGTGTGTGGCAATGGGTGTTATTTACCTTAGAATAAAATAATTATTATTATAAACTATTATATCTTTGCCACCCGGAAATGTTACAGTGTTCCGGTTTAAAAGTTATGAGTGCCGGGGAAATTGAGACTTTTCCACTTTCCCCCCGGTGACGGGTGACACGGTGAGTCCATTGACTCGCCGTATCACTCGTCACCTTCTATCATTATAGGTAAGTAGGTATGTAAGGCACAAACTAGGAGCACCTAAATTTAATGATATCTGAGGTTAGTAAATATATATAAGTAATGATATCTATAACAGCGGATTATTTGCCTGTTATATCAATTTTAAAACACATGTTTTTTTGTTCGTGTATGTTTCATTTTGCACCACGTGATTTCGATTAATTTCCAATGATCTTAATTTTCTTTTGGTAAACAACACACATATTATTGCATAATATTATAAGTTAAAATATAAAGGATATTGTATATCAACAAGACACGAGTAGGTCCACAGACATTGACGTAAAACGCGTGTATTTTCGTACATTTTCGGTGCCGGTTGTAATTATCTATATTTCTAACACTAGAATTATTCCAAGAATCCTTTGAAGATTTCCTCAAATGAGGGTTTCCTTAATATTGTCTGTGTGGAAAATAATTAGGTAAAAGTCTTAATATTTAAAGTGTCTAGTGTTTTTGTGTTTCACTTGAATGAGCACAACGATATAGTTTATTATATTTTTCCCATTTTTTTGTGAATAAATATTTAGTAGGTGTAACCATCCAATAAGTTACATAACACGTAACATCACGCCTGTAATCCGCGCAGGGTTAGACAGAAGTGTACCTAATAGTACACCCACATTTCGCCAGTTATGTTTTAAGTCCCATGTAATAGGGGGCTAGCCTATAACCATCAACCGGGCACAAATCCAGACTCCATGGCTGCTGCTGAGAAATTCCTGATGGAAAAACCTAATAACACTTTGCCCAACCCGGGAATTGAATCCAGAACCTCATGCTCAGCAGTCGCTCTTCCCTCCACTCGACCAACGAGGTAGTCTAATAAAGTTACTGTAATTAAAAAACATTATATCTGATGGCTGACATAATCTCGAGATGTCAGAAAAAAACTGTCACTGTCACCCTACATGATGCTTCTGCTAAGCAAAGCCCTCTCCATAACTTTCGGCGCTTTCGATCCATCCTAAATTTGTTGTAAAAATCGTTTTTTTTTATTTATACTTTCTGGCTCTCAATATAACCTATTTCACAAACTCACGGTCAGCTTTAAAGACAGACAAACATAATGAACCGCACAGATTATACCATCATAATATGCAAACAATACAAAGTTGAACAATAGAATGAATAAAATCGTTTCTCCGTGCACAACGCAGTGATCGCACCATTTAATGCTCGTAAGGACAGTGGAAGTTTCCTACGAGCAATGTAAGACGGGAGACAGTTCTTTTACAAGTTTGAAAACGCCTTGCTATCTCTTCTTCCTTTGGTGGAATCGCAGTTAGACCAAGATAAATGCATGAAGTGATATGTTTGGGATATGTTGCCTTTTATAGTTCAATTGGAGGTATTTAGATAAAGAGTATTAGTTCGTCCTTAATAAAAGATAGTCGGTCTGCGTGCTATGTTTTTGACAAAAATTATGTTGAACTTGATCACGTCAAGGTTACGCGTGTACCTGAATCACGACTGTCTTCAGACATTCTAGGTATTTCAGCTCAAATTCGCAACAATAGTGTCTTAGTTAAAAGTAGCTAAAAATCTGTTTCGAAACTCAAGGAATAACAGTAATTGATGACACTACGATTGACTTACACTCGCTGTTTTGACTCTAGTGTGCCGGCGGTAAATCAATCAGAAATATGTCAGGTTAATGAAAGGTGCTCAGATAGTAAACGGATAGATTGTACGGGTAGTAGTACCATTTGAAAGCCAGAGCATAAACGCATGAGCGTGCCATCCATGCCAAGCCACAATTTCACCGCACACATAAAAATTCCTACAAAAAGAATAGGGATTTTATAACTTTAACGACAAACAATAGTATTAAAGAGACAAGACAAGAGCTTAAATATTTAAGGTCAAACATCAAAACACACAAAAGTAATGATTGAATTGTTTATTTCGTGTTATAGTGCAACGCATTTTTTGTCACATATTTGTGTCGTTGGCATACAGGGCACCCGCTTGCTTGTCACGTATATGCGTCAGTGGCGTTCAAAAGGTTAATATACTCAATATTTGGGTCCTGTTACGACATTATTCGCCATTCTACAAAAAAATTGAATAACCAGTTGTATTTAATTTATCCATTCAATATATCCTCAACCGAATAATTATTATCTAATAGGAACTTAAAACTAATCAATCTAATTGTTATGTATCAAATTATAATAATAGTTAAACCGATAATATTCTCACCTAGCTAACAGGGAAACTATTCCTTCTAAAGTGTGTTACATCACAATATTCATGCTTTTGCATATAGATAACCCGTAACATGAACAAAAATGACAAAAAAAAGTATGAGGACCTATTTTTTAATCTTTTTCCACATTTTAGAAGTCCAATACCACCTCATTTCGGGGATTAAGGCGCGTAAAGTAAACATCACGTTAAAATAACTGGCAAACAGTTACTGCTAGCCAGTGGGAACCTGCCATATGTATTTTTAATTAATCCTTGGAACGTACCTCGGTAGTACAAAAGCAATTATCGCGGGTCTATGTGAGTCATCGTGAAGCAGAAAGGTTAATTTTCTTCTTTATCATCCAGGAGATAGAAAGCAAAAAATAAGAAGGATTAGCTATGGATAGTAATAGACAAAGGATGGCAATAGACGAAGCCATAGTCAATCTATACATATGACTAAAGCTAACTTTAGTTACTGAGAAATATTGGTTCAATGTTGTAAGATCGAAACTTGGGTCTTCAGATGATATTTTGGGTAAGAAAAGCTCGCATAATATTTTAATAAGAAAGAGATGTTTAGTTGCCTTTTGGTTTAATTTACGACATCTTATACTTAAATATCACAATGCGAAAATAAAATATCTTAAGACTTTTCCCGTCGAGTCAATTTCCCCACACATGAAAAGAAATATTTAGGCATCCAGTGAATCTGAATTTGAATTAAACCTCGTATGGAAAACGCTTTATAAATGGGTATATTGTGTCGTGTCAGCATTGTAAAGTCGATGTAGTCGCATTCAAACAGCTCGGCCACCACCCTCCAACACAGACTACCATTGTGCTCGTCCTTTTCTGACTTCAATTTAATTTCAGACGTTTTCCTACACCTCACCTTTGTACGACATTTCACAAAGACTTCAAAATATTAGGCATTTTCATCCGTCTATACATATAATCTTAACATAAAATTGTACACCGCAATGATTACAAACTTGAAAGATCTGATTCATAACCTTCTTTATATTTTCGGACAGGTAAACATAATTCAAACGTGTCTTTGTTAGGGGCCTCTTACTACAATAGAATCTCTCCGTCTCATTATGAAGCAACATTTTTTTTTGTATAACAAACAGTTCCGAAACAATAAGTAAAATCTTCTAAATTAGCTTCCGCTCTTTCTGCGTTTGTAGTCGAGAGTCTGCGTTTTTCTTTACAATGCACGTGGGCTTTGGTATTATCCGACTATTCTAGTCTTAACATAGGAAACAAAGCGTAAAGCGAACAATACGATAACAAACAGACAGTAATCACTTTAAAAATAGATCAATAACGATTTCTCGGCAGAGAAACGTTTGCGACCGTGAAAGAACAAAGTGGCTACTGATTTGTGGTCGTCGGCGACGTCGCATTCAGTGTCTAATTCCTAGAGAGAATGCGATACATAGTTATGTTGTGAGCTTCGCATGTGTGGAGCAAAAAGAGCAAGCTGGCGTGTGCCCAAGCAAGTGTAGTCGCGGCTTGTTTCACGCGTCACATTAATTAAGCATCAGATAGAATCTCGGTGTGTGATGCTGCATGATATTTACGATAAGCTCTAAAACTAGTAAACACATATTTCGACCGCCAACAGGTGTTTAACGTTACGATTATTGTGTCATATATTTTGGAGCGCTTTCAGGATTACAAGGTTTCTTGACTGAAAATTTTGAGTAGCAATCTATCTACATGTACATTGAGGTAATGAATAAGGGTTAGTTCGCAATTGTTCCTTTCGACATAGTAAATCAGAGTCGACAAGAGAGCTCGGGGCATGTGTCTCAATAACGCCGTATGCGATATGCGATAGTGTCGCACGACTAGTACCCGGGAAGGCACCATCTTTTCATTTTTCCTGATATATTTAATTCGTGTTTATATACCTGGATGTTATTATGTACTTGTAAAAAAAATTTGTGGTTCCTGCCCACCACCTTGGGAGAAAGTTGTGAGTTTATGTGTGTAAAAAAAACTGTGCAATTAATTATTTGAATCGCAAAGAAGCTTACTATTAAAAGAGGAAATTAATTATTATTAATCATTAAAATCAGAGCTGTTGTGTAAACCTGAATTATTCATTTAAGTATTGTTAACATAAGGTATCTAAAATATCTACTTTAGTCCTGTCATAATTTAACATAATATATAGTGAGTTTTTTTATAAAAAAAACTGGCTCCACATTTTTTGTAAGATATTCCTAAACAAATCAATTCCTTTGCTAAAAGTGAATAGGTAGGTAATTTGAAATTTAAAGGTTGTGTATTCGGGTCAAATCCTAGATCTTCGATAACACGAAAAAAACTACATCCGTCCTGGTAAATTCAAATTTGATTTAAGTACCTATGGTATTATATTCAGAGCATAAAACTAGCCCAGAATGTATTAAGTTTAGATACATAGTTAAACTGTTTGTCTTGTATTGTGAGAATGTATTTTACGTAATCTTATTAGATTCGGAATTCGATATACAAAATAATACACGAATAAATGTGTTGATTTATAATGTATCATACAAAACTGAATCTCTTCATTATAATTTATGACCAAAAAATTGTATTTTCAATACCCTAATGATACGTTAATAATAAGGAATTAATTAAAAATCCACAGCAATTTATAAATATTTCAAGTTGACAGAGTTTTTCATTAACGTTAAGTAATAATTAGCGACTGATTAACCACACTTTTTTGACGTTTAAACATCTAAAATTAAGCCGCGTTATGAATGAACCCTTAGTAGTAAAGGACGACTGTCTAGATATGTATGTTGTTGTTAACAAATAAAATATTTGTACGTCGCCAGCTGCCGCTTGATATTTGGACCAAAACCCTGAGACGGTGGGTGGAGGCGAGTCGCCATTTACATGTGGGGTCAGCCCGGTCTGCTATCGCGCTGATTTACAACCATATTCAATTGTTACCACTGCTTGTATCAACAGCTGCCACCTACAAATATATATATGATACACTAAATCTACCCGCTATATCCAACACGCTGTATACATTGTCAAGATCCTCGTTTGTCACAATAAATACATTGAAAATACATCTTGTTTCTCTTACAAAACCTTTTCATGAACTTGTCATAGTTACAATAAAGTCTAGGGCAATACAAACAGATTCATTTAACTTTTAAAAACAGTTATTCAAATGCAAAACGACACTGTTAGCAATACTTAAAATTTATATAAACGAAAATTTATTTATGACTTTTAAAATAGAGTGGAATGCTTAAAAGCGACCTCAACACAATTCAAAAAACCGAATCTGTTATCGCGAATTTACAATTCAAAGTATTTTTTAGTTTAGAGGCGCGAATGGTCTATGAAAAAAAAAATCTAATACGGTTTTCCGAGAGTTTTAAAAACGTCTTTTGAAACATATAAATGTATTAAGAGTTGAGAAAAGGCTTCATTCATGGGTTATACGTAAGTAAAGTTGGCTGGTTTTTTCTTTGGCGGTTGGGTAGGAAGGGCTATGGTAGGTAAACAGGGTGGCACGATTTATGCGCAGTTTGAGCGGCTTTCGTTCTTTGTTTCAGGTAATGACCCCGCTTTCATCCCCGGCCTGAATGGGCGCGAGCAAAGAGTTCGCAGATACCGGCTACGTCGCAAGTCTGCCTCCACACTTAGTAACGGACATGTTTTTGAGTTACCAATTGTTGTGACGTTAGATATTTATGCGTAGCTGTTGTAGGTGAAAGGGTAAGTTATTTACTGGAACTTTTGAAAAGGATATCTGTAAAATAACTCTAAAATTTGGTAGGAAGGTCTCTGAAAGCTTGAACCCAAAAAAAAGTTTATTTAAGTATTGAAAAGTTTTTGTTCTCATAACAAATACAATACATACAGCTATTCAGTTTTACGAAACGGTACTTAACTAAGCTTAGAGACAATAATAATTCAGACAATAGAGCCTTAATAGGCCTGTTACAAAGGTCATTTGAAAAAGAGGTTTATTATTTACACAAAGCACTCCATAGGGCCGTCTAGAGGGCGTAGATAAATATTATGAAAAAATAAAAAATGTAGTATGACTGACATAAATGGCTGACAAACTTATATCCTGTTGAAATTCTTTGAATAAATACAAAACTAAAAATAATTATAGTGTGTTCAAAATCGAGACTGGGGTTAACACTATCATTAACACATAAAACGGAATATTTACCTGGGGTTAACACTACTTATTAATAAATGGGTAATTATTGTATTTGCCATAATAGGTCGTATTTTTATAACAAATTCGTATTAAGTAATTACAATAGGTAAGTGCGTAACGTATTGTATTAAATACGAATTAGTTTTAGTTCTATAATCTAACTCACTTTATACGGGGTGGAAGGGACACCGACGCGAAAACGGAAACCACATACTCAGTACATCATTCTGAACACCTCACAAAAAAAAATCAGCTGTAACATATATTTTGACAGTGTAGGTATTGCACTTTTGTAGGAAACAGCTGTTTTACACTGTTTAACTATGTCCCTTCCACCCCGTATATCTTTAACAGTGATTTACTTATAGGTATGTAAGAAATTACAAGCGATAAACATTCTATTTTGTGATGTCTGAGATTTTAGAGACGATTTTTGAGACGTATAAACCGTTCAATTGAATCTTTCCGAAACTAAGAGGAATTAAAGCACCTTTCTTCTTCTACCCAGTCAAAATAAGCAATGACTTTAGTACGATACGTGTATGGGCGTGGCCTCGTCATTCGGCCCGTTCTCACTGTAATGACCCTATAACGGTTCGCATTATTATTTATGTTGTGTAGCTGAGAACGGCATAATAGGACCATAAGAATGAAATAAATTCCCGCAAACTTTGAGTTCTTGGCTTGGCTTGAAAGCTGCGATAGCACTTATTGTTTCACATTTGCGAAAATGTTTTTCTTAGACGTGTTTTGCATGCGTCGATTGTTCCTAATTTTTCCGGAAGGTAACTTTTTTCAGTTAATATTTTACACGGGAAATCATAATGGGTACCTTATTTTTACTGATCAGTATGTATTTTTTAAAGAATTTTACGTCATCTGACAATAATTAAAGTTATTTGCAATCATTGATTGCTTTTAGAATAACTTCAGCTCATACTTTTTCAAGTACATTACTACAAAAAACTATATAAATAATCTGAAAAAGAGTATATCTTAATCAGTACATCTCAATTTTCAACCCCGCAATCTCGCCCTAAGAAAATCTGATTCCACGCTCGCCGCATAGATGGCGTTAGCAGTAGCATTGTGGACAAAGGCTTAACCAAAATGTGTCCTTTTATTACGACCAGTGTTCGGTTAAATGGACGGCCGGTAGATACGTAAGTGACGTTGGTAAAGCCTTTGGTAGTGGCCACAGACCGAAACGGTCCATCAGTCTCCTGTTGCTCTACACAATACCGCAAATAGCTCTTTAGTTCCCGATCTGGTTTTGAACGGATTTGTCCATTTTGTTGGTTTGCAAGTCTCTATCTAAGTATTATATAAATAGATTGAAACAACAGGTTTTCACAATATATCTCCAATGATAGACGCTATACCCGTGATAGTATTATTCGTAAACGACATGCCTGTAAGGATATTGTGTTTAACAAAACATAATTCACGGAATTTAGGCTCTAAAATGTGGGGCAATAATTCATTACATTAGTGCGTTCGATTATTTCTGTTATTTACAGGAATTATCAAACATGATTACGACATTATCACAGAGAAATATGAGATATAATTTCTCAGAACTACCAATACTTAGGTACATTACTTATAAAACCAGCTACAAATCTGGTCTATAAAATTAAACGCCCTTTTATCAATCAAAGCTCATAAAATATGAAAACTCAGGCCCAAAAACCTCTAGTTACCTAATAGTAGTCAATAAACCAACTGGGTACCTACATAAACCATTCGAGAACCGTATTATTGATAGGTGGAAAACGAAAGTCAAGCCCGCTGGTCCAAGGATGAGTGATGACGAAGCGAAAAGTGCGGTCTGAACGTGAGGAGCAACTGAAAATCTGTTGATGAATGTTCTAGAAACGGACGATGTGTTTATTGGCAGCACTCGATTTTGGTGTAAAGTTATACTAGTTTAGTGCGCATATAGATTCTACTATATCTAAGTTTAGAAGCAAAATTGAAGGTTGTGGTCGGGAAAATGTAGGTGAATGAAGAAAAGTGATGTAGGAGGTAGTGGAATATGTGATCATGTGCATTAGAATAACATACTTCATTCAGCAGCAGATTGATATGAGAAAACAAGAGATGATTATTGTTCTGCTAATTCTAAGTAGCTGTGTTAAAAATTATCCACCTATAGTCACTTTCGTCACTGAATAGACACCCACACAATAAGTAGATACCTTAATGTAGGTTTGTTTTATGTTACATATGTTTTCCACATAAATATGTTGGTAACTTGGAGAAGTTACAGTCTTATCGGACTTAGCAGGAGTGCACCGAACGCTCCAGCAGATAAACTAAGATGTTTTCCTCGTGGTCATATATTTATTAACAGTTGTGTATTAATATTACTGTCCAGAAATGTAGGGAAGATAAGTCTATATGAAATATGGTGGGTTGGCAATAGGCAACAAGTAATACAACGACAAAATGATGGTAATGATTTCGCAATAGAAATGATAAGAATGTACTAGAAAAAGAACGGACAATAATTATTGCTATCATAATGAGACGTTATGAGATGGAGAAAGAAGAATAAAGATGCCAACAGACTTGGGTATTCAATGAGGAGCTCGTGGCTAAATAATAACAGTTGACCGGGTCGATCGTCAGGTTAAGCCGCGTTTGCCTTGGTTGGTCCGTGGATGGGTGACCACCCAAACATACCGAGTTTCCTTCATGCCTCGGAAAGCACGTTAAGCCGTTGGTCCGGGCTGTCAATTTAAGATCTTTGACAGTCATTACAGGTAGTCAATGACTCGAAAGTCTGACAACCAGTCTTACCAAGGGGTATCGTAATACCCAGTACTAACTGGGTCGTGAAGGTCAGATAGGCATCAGTCGCTCCATGTAAAATAGGTACTGTTATTCAGCTGCATGCGGTTAGACTGGAAGCCGACCCCAACCTAGTTGGTAAAAGGCTAGGCAGATGATGGACTTGGATATTCAATACCTTTGAACATTTTTGAGGTGATAAATATTAATAAAAAGGCGTACCCATGTTTACATAAAGAGGCTTACATTTT
Organism: Standfussiana lucernea; assembly: GCA_964057025.1. NCBI lineage: Eukaryota > Metazoa > Arthropoda > Insecta > Lepidoptera > Noctuidae > Standfussiana > Standfussiana lucernea. Next base: position 6,871,850 of record OZ059791.1, on the reverse strand, counting down.
TTCAAAGTGATGTCAATGTTATGAGTAGGTTTTTTTCTACCTGCGATACAAGCGAGTTAGTTTTACTAAAAGCACACTTACTATGTTTTTAGTTCCAAGAAAATACCAACAATATATTATAAACTACAAAGTGCTCATTTCTATAACAAGGCAAAATACTTTATCGGTACATCGCTTTGTTTTAAAGATAAACTTTCTTTTGTTACCTGTAAAAGGCGCCATAATCGACAATATTCACTGAAACCTATACAATAGGCTACAATACGTATAACCTTCGATCCCCGATAAAGAAAATTAGCTGCCCATTACAATATCGAGAAAAAATGAAATAAAAAAGGCACGCAAGCCATTAAAGAACCTTAACGACGCCGATCAGATGAATAAATGATTGAATTTTCAATTAAAATTATAGAGACGCTAAAGGGAACTTTGTTGACAATATCGGTGCTAGAAAGAGACAGAGTCACGATTTTAATACCATTTTCATCATCTCGACTGATTTAATATTTTTAATTGATAGATTCAATTATACTCTTTCGGATTTCAATGAATGAGCGGACGGATGTACTAGAAATGATGGGTCCAATTTACATTGCGATTTGAGTGTTGAGTTGAGATTAACGGAATAATATATTATTCTCCATTAGGAGTGGAAGCCACATGAAGTATTAACAGGGTTTCAAGACCAGTAGCAATTCATTTATATACCTACCTGCTATTTAATGTACCTACTGACCTATAATATATTGATTATGAGGTAGTTATGTAAGGGTTACTTTGTTCGAGGAAAAAGACTGTGTACAGTCACGAGCACCAATATGTATACACTTTCAAAAAGTTAAAAGCAATTTTCGCGAGACATAGCGATTGTAACCTGGAGATAGGATCTATTTCATAAAAATATGAGTTCCAAAATGCTATGTTCGTAACAACATCAAATTTTAATCAGAACAGTAGAAAAAGTCACTTTTAAAAGTTGCTATGTGTTTACATATTGGTGCTCGTGACTGTACTCATTGAAAACATTATAATTTCTTTATAACTACGTGATTATGAACCCAAGGGTCTAGATTCTCGATAGAATTTGAATTTCGTGATTTAATGTTTGTTTACGCATAGACTCTATCTTAGACAAATCATCTTTTGTTCGGTATTAAAACTATCATCGATCTTGAACGTTGACTTCCAAAAAATCGATGAACTAAGTCAAATTACCGAGGTATGTATCTGCGTAGTAAAAACTTAAACTAGCTGACGGACAATGCGAAGCCCGAACTGCTGGGTTTAAAAGCATGAAATTTTGCACAATAGTTTTGAAAACACCAGTTTTGCAATGAGTCATCCCATAGGGCACACAGTTAATATTATCATAATATCCTAATTGTTCTTTTATAAGTAGGTTTTATAGCTTCACTTGTCCTATAAAACCCATCCGTACTAAAAACTATCCCTAACAAAACAAGTGCATGTAATGGTCCGCTCATAATTTTCTTAGAGTCACGTACGAAGTCGCAAACAACTGCTCCTTGAATTACGAACTACGAGTAGTTCTACATGAAAATAACTAATTAATGTGCTAACACAATTTGAAAGGACTCATTAATTTAACACCTGACTGGAAAACTTAAAGGTACTGGTTGTTCAGCAGTTCTAAGAAAGGTTGTAGACCGCCAGACCAGGAGGTACACGTGTTTCAGTGGGGGGTATGTTATTCGCAGAAGCCAATAAAGGTCGATATGTAACTGTTTAGACTGTTTTATGGAGATAAAGAGAGGAATTAAAAGTAGGTAAAATCATCCATCTACCTAGTCTTTTCCCCAATAAAGTTGGGGTTTGCATCCAGTATACTTAGGCTGGAAACTGAATACTGTTAGTTTATATGATGCGACTGCTTATTTGACCTCCACAACCAAGTAACTGGGTTACACGATACACTTTAGTAAGACTGGTTGTCAGACTTCGTCAGTCGTCATTCTGACTATCAGTAAAGACTGTCAAAATCTAAAATAGTAAGACCAATGATTTAACATGCTTACCAAGACCTGGAGTGATGGACGCATAAAAAATAGGTGTAATATAATAGTACTTAATTCATTTTACTTTGAAAATTCATGTCGATCAACCATTCCCTCGCCAAATTGACTTATTAATTTACGTAATTATAATGCAAAACTTTAAATCACTCAATAATAATTCCTGATTTCTATAAAAAGTAGCCTCAAAGAGTATTTTTAAGAACTCTGTAATAACTGCAAAAGCGGTCGAACCGCGTGAAACAAAAGGGTTCAGCGATGCTCATTTATTTAAGCGCTAAAGATTCTTCGCCCCAAAGAAACTTTCTTATTTCTAACGATAATTAAATTATAGAATTAACTGTGGAAATTAGTTGAAAATTACGACAATACTTCGGCACATTGTAAAAGTTTATTTTTTTCGTTGAAAACAAAAAAATTAAAGAAGTTGAGTTAGAGATGAAAATTGTTAATGTTATTGCATTTATTTTGCTTTGTCTTTTTATTTTTATTCTTAATTGGATTATTTACTTTCTTTTTGTTTGCCAGTATAAACTTAAGGAAAAGCTTATATTGGTCAAATAAAAAGCTTACCTAATTAAAAACTAAAACTTATAATAAGATTAGGACGATTTTCACCAATTAGTTTTCCACAACAGTGATGCTTCTAACAGCTCTTGGAGGCTCTCAGAGATTTAGTGATCGCATTTAGTTTTATTGGTGAAATCCGCCCTTACTGTCAAAATAAACAAAAATTCGGCTTCAGTAATTCGATACCCCATTAAAAAGTTATTAATAGTTTTCATGTTTGTTTACTAAACATTATCGTTATATAATTAAAGCGGGTAGTTTGTAACTAGCGTGTAGCCGACGACAGAAATATGTAGAACATGTCCACCCAGTTGTCTAATTATAATCGATCCTCGGGAGATTGACACATGTCGTGAATGTACCGATAGCAGCGACATGTGTTTGTTATATTGTTTTTAATTATTTTCTTGGAAGTGAATTTTCAAGGTGATATAGCTGGATTCCTGAGTCATTTTGTTCGTATTAACTTACAATCTACACACATCAAAAGTGTCTAGGGATCAAGCATTTTTATGCGGATTTCTTGAGATTGAGATGTGGCTTTGTAATAAATTTATGATTTTATAAATTTATATGGAGCCTTTTTGGTGCATTTCATAATTTGAATCAGGAACTCTCAATCAAATTCGAGTAAAAGATGAAAATAAGCTGTCAATATTTTCCCTATAAAAACATACAACGCATTGAAGACATTATTAGTGCTACTGTTTCCCTACTACTGATTAAAACCAACGTTATTATGGAGCGGCGACGTCATTTAAGCAGGGAAGAAATGCTCAGAGCCGTGGGAATGATAGAAGCTGGTTCCCGGCAACGTACTGTGGCTTTAGCTCTGAATACGAGTCAGAGTGTTATCAGTCGACTTTGGACACGTTACCGAAGCACTGGTACCGTGGCTGAGCGCCATGGAGGACGGTATCGCTGCACCACACGGAGACAAGACCGATACATTCAAATCTTAACTCGAAGAGCTCCAACAATAACCGCCATGATGTTAGCCGTGAGGCTTCATCACTCTTCAGGGAACTTAATTAGCGACCAAACAGTCAGAAACCGCTTGCATGAAGTGAACCTTCATTCCCGAAGACCGCTACGGGTACCACCTATAGCAATGCACAATCGTAGGATTCGATATCAATGGGCTCTTGAACACAGAAATTGGGCAGAAGAACAATGGCGTTTCGTGTGCTTTTCTGATGAGTCTCGTTTTGTTATGAGACCGGATACAAGACGTATACGACACTGGAGAACCCCTGGACGCCAACAGCGATTAAAATCCTGCCAGGAAGTCCATCCTTATAGTGGTGGAACCATCATGGTATGGGCGGGTATTTGGATCGGCGGAAGAACTGAGTTGATTTGGATCAGAGGCAACCTCAACGCTCAAATTTATGCTGAGACGATTGTATCAGACGTCATCGTTCCTCTACAAGTGCAAATCGGTCCCTTATTTCAGTTAATGCATGATAATGCACGACCGCACACCGCAAGAGTTGTAAGACAGACTCTCGCCGCAGCTAACATCAATGTCCTGCCCTGGCCTGCTCAGTCGCCAGACTTGAACCCGATTGAGCATGCATGGGATATGCTACAGAGAAGAGCTCTGCCGAATATGGAGGGTATCCAGTCGCAAGAAGACCTTTTTTTGTTGTTGCAACGAACATGGGCGGCCATTCCACAGCGTGATTTGGATGAACTCATTTTGAGTATGCCAAACCGATGTTCTTGTGTTGTTAGTGTTCGCGGTAGAAACACGGATTATTAATTGTTTAAGTTACCCAATAAAATTTTAAAGAAAACTGTTATTTCAGTCTTTTTTTCGAACTTTAATGTTAGTGGTTCAAATGTCAAAAATCCCTTTATTAGGAAAATGGCAAATTTCTTTATTAATGCAAAGGTGACTTGGTTTATCGTTACTGTGACAAACGAAAACACTTTATTTGATGAATCCTTAAAGAAAATTTTAATTAATATCAATCAGGAGAAAAGTTATTGCAAAAATATATGTTGATCCCTAGATACTTTTGATGTGTGTAGTTATAAATTATGGAGCTAGATTTATTATTTATATACCTATATTATTATCTTTGAAGATAATTGGCGTACTATAAATATAGCTTCTGACCCCATAAAAATTGATTGCTACATATTATAAGCTTTTATTTTAAAACTCGAAAACATTGTTTTATATTTCCGTTTCAAGATTTAAATCTGAGAATTCCGCTTTATTTGTTTGATATGCCATTACACATGTCGGTTATAAACAGAATAGGTGCCTATCTGGAATCACAAAATAAAATCAGATATTTTATTTAAAAAAAAGAAATGTTATACTTTACATTTATCTTATAATAGTTTTTTCTCTTTATTCTCCTTGTCTAATTCGGTAAGACATTCGATATCCTCGCATCTATTCCTTATTTGCCGACCGTACCCGGTACAGTCATCAAGGCAGAAGTGTCGTGGAGTATCTCTCCCTAGTTGATGAGTGACATACCTTTTTTCCAGAAAGAAACAAAGTAACCGACGACTATTTGTGTCCCAACTCTAATAAAAAATAACTTGCCTCTAACATATGAGACGCACGTGCCATTTGAATAATTTTTGGATGAATTATTAGTTTAAAATATTCTTTTGTTGTTTTTGAATGTGCTACATATTTAAAGCTATTTCTTCAATCACATTATTGAAAAACTTGGGTCTTTACTATAAAACAAAAAAAAAAAACTTGTCAGTTTTGTTACCAGAGGAACACCATTTTTTATATTTTAATACATTAAAAAAGTCATTTCCTAAACCAATCTCAGAAACATAACTAAATGTCATTCGTAATATTTTAGTTAAACTTTATGACATTTTGATTTTCCTTTGGCCATTCGAAAATGTGTGGACATTTTAGTATTATTAGTCTTCTTACTAATTTATGTTTTTCCGTTATCTAAATATGTATTTCCACCATATCTACAAGGTGTCAAGTTTCTTAAAAATAGGAATAAGGACACAATTTTTATGTCTTTATAAGCGGAATGTAGGTAGGTATCTACCTAATAAATACCAACCTCATACGTCAAAATAATCTATTTGAGTAACCGTAGAACAAAGTTCCTATATGTACGTATGCATATTATATGTGATGTGTGGGTTGACTAATAAATCCTAGGCTATCCACAATATCATAAATGTTATTTTCTTAACCTTCCGTTGACTTATGGGATGCACGCGTCATCATTAATATTTAGTTTGAATTATTACACCCAAAGCTTTATTCGGTGGTTCATTCAAAGCTATTTTTATTAGTTGGTTACAACAATCAAACACCGATCTTATTAGTAAACTGTTCCAGACTTTGAATTATCCACTTTACTGAAGTTTATTTTCTTAACGTGCCCCTTGTGAATTATTGAGAGGGCACGTGTCATTTTAGTTAAATTATTACCTCCATCTTAACTGTTTTGGGTTATTCGAAGACGTGGTAACATATTTAAAGGGTTAGGACCACGATTAAAGCTTGCTCTTTATAATATCTCAACTTTCTTAGTCTTCATATAAAATATAAATGTACTTGTTTATTAGGTGTGGTTTTCAAAAAGGTAGGTATGCTCTTTGGGACTAACCCAGCCCGAAGGGATTAATGTACGAGCAATAGAATTTTCAGCGGGCCTTTATAATATTTTCAAACATAATTATGTTTGTGTATGAGTGTGTTATTTTTAGTCGCTTGTGAGTTCAAACTCGCCAATTGTAACTTTTATGTTTTACAAATTGTTAATCAAACACTAACTCCACATAATTAGGTATGTACTTAGCCGTTTTTCCTCCATTTAATTTATTTTTACTTAATAAATATAAGTTCCAAGTCGTAAATAGTTATGAAATAGAAATTAGTCTGGGCAAATAAAGAAACGACCTCTATTGGGGCATCTCATGAAACGAAGATTTCTGCCTCCCATTGAAAGATTGTGTACACCGCCATCTAGGGAACGAAGTTGAACTCATTTAGTCACATTCAGCAGCAATGCCTCGAGCTACAATAAAATGCATCTCTAGCCCGAGGTTCTAAAAACGACTTTTTTATGAGTTACTGAGATGTTCGCCGTATAAAATTGTTGCTTCTCTTGTGTTTCACGACTTATAATATCACTTTTAGATTAACTTTATTGTATTATTAAAACAACATTCGTTTACAAAATAGCCATAGATTTAAACAGACATAATGAAACATTGAAGATGGATAGTTGCACCATCCATTCTCCCAATGGTTCATTAATAGACAATCGATTAGATTTACTGCTTTCAATGTAAGACCAACTACTATAAGTAAGTAGACATAGACTAATATGCACCTACGAGACCTAATAAAATTAGACTGAACGTCAACTACCCACAATACTTATCTTTTGCCTCCTGGCTGAATTTACATCAATGCAATTTGAACTTTATTGCTATAAGCACAGGACTTGTTGTAAAAAACAAAGAAGCCCTAAAAGGCTTAGAGAGTGGTCGCAACAGCGGCGTAGCATCATCTATTTCGACGTCGCCGGTGCGTTGACCGACCCATTTCGACGCTGCACAACTGTCGATAGTTATGTTGTCAACTGACTAAAGCAAGCGGGCTATACAAAGCGGATCTGGGCCGGATCAGTCGCTTTTTGTGCACGACAAAGGCCATTACGCGATCCGTTTCCGAGCGTAAAGTCAACACTGTTATGAAGTTTTCGCTGGAAAATCGGCTAACGTGGGAAAACTGCGATTGCGATTTGAATGGATAATGAGCTCCGGTGTATTCGTTAATTGAGTCGATATGTAAATAAACAGGCCGCGTGCTTCACTCAATCATTGCTAGGCTCAAAGGGTAGTTCTATATTATTGTGCTTGTGCTCTGATTGTTAGTAAACTTTGCTCTGTAGTTTGCGCACCCATTTGTTGATTTACAAAGGGATTGCACTCGTAAATTCTACTACCGATGCAAATGCAGAGGACGAAAAATTTGGTCACCATAATAATGTTTTCATGAAACCGCATTTGAATTCTATTTTAAAGTCATCCGGTACAATTTTAAAACTACACGGCGTAGGCATTAAAAATGCAAATGAATGACCATTGACGCACAATTTTATTTACCCACAACCGTTTACACAATAAATAGTTGATATTTTAATTTGCCAAAACAAATAAAGGTAATGCAAAATGTTCTATCAGTAATATCAATTTTATTCAGTACAAATGACATATTACTTAACTATTCATGGCGGTCATGTTTCAATTTGTGGTCTATACAATGTAATAATTAATTTATTATCTATTTACTCATTTGGAACTGAATCATTTTGGGATACATTGCGAATTTATGATGTAATGATTTTTAGAAGTGTCCTGTTACCTGGGTTTATTTTCATACTTAAAAATAATGAGATAGGTAAAATGTTTCTGATATCTGCCGAAACTACCTTCGCAGTCGTAAATAAGATCATAAATCGTTTTTATTTTCATTTTCTCAAGATTTTCAGGAATGCAGTTTGTAAAATTAAGTAGGACACAAAATAAATAAAGATATTTTTATTAGGCTCCTTTATTTAGCAGATTTTTTAGTTTCTGCTTGTACATCTATGGTTTGCAGTTAATAGTGAGCGGTATCAATTAAAACTGTCTCGTCTGATTTATTTTATTGGTTCAGCAATTGATTACATTACGCCAAATTGACCGCAATGAATGGGAGTCTCACGACACCGCACTGCGTTACATTCATTCTACGGTTGCTTTTATTTAATTTTACTGTAATTTTATCAATTTTAACTTTTACGAATTTTATAATTTTTTGTTTTGGCAAATTGCTATTTTTTTCTAAAAAAGAGATGCAACGAATAGAAGATTAAGACCTAACATCGATGGACGGACTGTGTGGAGGTGGTACGGCTGGAACGGGGTTGACTCATGCGATGACGACAAAATATGGAGTCTGTGGTATGAAATCAGAAGACATGCTGCGCCGACCCCAAATAAATTGGGATAAGGGCAGGAGAATGATGATAAACGAATGAAACTATGTAGATAGATACCTAGACATTATTGCAATAATGCATTACAACCACATTTGGCAACGAATTGGTGGTACCATTATAATATTATTGGACAAAAGAAAGTATGATGTTTCAACCGCACTATTTTAAACCAATGAGAGCGTTGCCAATTATAATTTCTATACAATTCATAGATATAACTATTAGGTAAATTTCTAGATACAAAAGCATATACTCGACAATAGAGATATCTATTTCAGTAAGCATCTCTCACAAAAACACATTACTGGTGTCCTAATGCTTTTAGAATGCCCAAATAAAACCGCTAATATTCCTCCAACATACAGTGAAATCACGATGACGATGTAAACAGCCCACGGCAATATACCGAAAAGGGATCGCACCTATCTATAACAAAAAAGGTATTAGATAACTCTCCCAAGTTTGGTTCCTGGTGGAACTATCAATCACGTAACTAATTGCGTTATTTATCTACCCCCATTCTGAAATCGCGCTGTCATCGGCCTATGTAATTTCACTTAGTGGCCTCTTTAGCCACGTATTATTTCTTAATAATTTTCCGCCACTCATCGTGGCTTAGCTGCGAAATGACAGGGTTTTCACAACCAGTTTTAGGCTCTGAAGGTCAGGTAATTTGTTAGCGCTTGTTATGAGCACCATATTTCTAACCAAATTATAACCTGGGTAGACTCGCCGACATTTAACTGGAGTGGTGTAGATATATATTGTTACAAAAGTATTAGTGGTGCTCTTGTTGTAAATTATAACAAGTATTTAAGCATATTTGAGTTTCTTGTGTTGTTAAACGTACATATTTCATGTCTAAAGGCGACTTTAGAAGTAAAGCAATAACGCATTAGAGTTTCGAACTTGTATTCTAGACCGTTATTTGCGGCTTTTCGTACGTACCGTACTCGAAATATAATTGACAACCCTTTCGCCATTAACTAGAATTGGGTTGTCCAGTCGATTCCTGGATGAATGATGTCCGAAGTCACCGGGTTTCGGGTCGAACAAATCCCAAGTATGCGTGACGAAATACTTCTCAGAAATAATTTGTATAGTTTGTTGTATGCGTACGCAAATGAAATGGTCCAAACATTTGGTGGAACTCGTTAACCAACTCGTGTTTCTGACGCCAAGATTCGGTGCCGAGTTAATTTAGGTTGTCGATGACGGCTTTTTGAACCGATTACACAAATGTGTCGGTTTGCGTTTGCACCATGTGCTAATGATTTTGTTAGAAACTCCGGACCGTACGTAATAAATGTTTATCGGTGATTTAGGGCAGGTTATTCATTACCAATAGTAATTAGGATCCTAATGATAGTTTGTAGCAACAGCGTAGTAAATAGGATATGGTAAACGAAATATTGAGTGCTTACGTCAGGGTGGGATACAATTAAAATCACTAATCTGATGCCTAGATAAAGCAATTTTACGACGGGTGCTCGACGTAATAAATCCCTAATACCTTCATTAATGCCGTATTAAAATAGGATGTTATAACAAGAGGTTAGACACCAAAGCAATGCGATTTGCTTAGTTAAATATTTTCGGGAGAATCTCCCACGTGAGGAGGGTTGGCCGGCCATCCCCGGCCATTCCCGGACCAACTCGAGAATTCTGGCGATTGTGATGATATATGAGGGCGCATTATTTTCTTATCTTTTCTTTTTCTAACTCCAACGCCCATACTTCATTCTCGCTCGTATTATAAACGTTTTACTTTTCATATCTCGTAATAGACGCCTTGGGCCCGAATGGTGTTAGTATAACGTAAATTTCGGTAATATGTCATAGCAGTTGAGCCTCTCAACGCTTTTAGGGCTCGTGATGATTTTATTTTGAGCGGGAACGATATAAATTAATTTTTGTTTGAGCATGACTCAAAGGAAATTGTTTCTTGAAAATGATACCGTATTGTAGATGAGGTTATCACAGTAAACAAGGTGGCGCCGGGACTCGGCATGAAAATATTTTCATTCTATTGAGAGTCTGCGTAATCTTTTAATATACAGCGCTATGAGGTTTTACTGCTTGTAGTGTTTCTTTTATAAACAAATTTAGTTTCACTCGCGGAAATATAAAGAGATAAGGTTTTCTTTTTTTTTCTAAAAACGTTTTAAAGCAGATTAATCCAAAGTTTGTTTTCAAAGTTAAAAGGTTTCGCCTAAGTGTTTTTTTTTAGCCACAGCTTTGTAGTATCGAACAAAACCAATCTATCCAGAATTAACTCCAAACACTAACCCAACATTGAAATCCAATTCCACATCTATTCAAACTTGACACAGCAGATGTTAAATCTCAAACAACAACACAGAGGCAAGTCTCAGCAACAAGATCACAGAATAACTGGAATAAAATACATGGGAGATTATTTAAAGGGAGCGAATTCAGCACTTGGGCCGTTTGATGGACGGCTTGGTGAAATTACCATAGTTTTAAAAGTCAAAACCGGTGACAGTTAGATTGGAGACGAAGTAAACAAGTTCACCTTGACTTGATCTTACCTCGGATCAGATGAACGGGGATCTAAATGGAAGTTGTCGAATACAAATGAGTTGGAAAGGACGTTTTGTACGGGGTTATTTAGCTATTTTAGATGTTTGCTGAGTTCCTGGGTTCGATTTCCGGATCAGGCAAAGTGTTATTTGGTTTTTCCATCAGGAATTTATCAGTAACTGCCACGGAGTCTGGATTTATGCCCGGTTGATGGCAATAGTCTCACTCCCTATTACATGGTACTTAAAAAAACGTAACTTGCGAAATGTGGGTTTACTATTAGTAACATCTCTGCCTAACCCCTCGGGGATTACAGGTGTGATGTTAAGTTATGTTTAGATGTTTTAGAACTTGTTTTTAATGTTAGTTTAACAAATCAGTTCCTTATTGATGGACTGTGTCCGATATGAGTCTGGGAGAAATGAATTGTTAAGGGTATTGAGGTTGAACAGACTTGAAGTAGGCACATTCCACAAAATCCTGGCTCAACCAAATGGTGATGATGCGAAGAGTCTGTTCAGGTTCATGGCCCACATATGTTAATGTATATTTAGGATACGATGGGACTGACATACGCATTGCGGTTATAAATGTCCCTAAATAAATAAAGAAAAAAAAAATCAGTTCCTTTTTCAAATCTCTAACGTTAATCCCCATTTATTTTGATAAACTTGTATTGAATCGTAGTTTCAATCACATTCTACAAAAGCTTTCCTCTGTTCCTTGATGAACAGGTTCAATATTCCTTGCGTCAACCCAGGTCACGGTCTACCTGTATGCCAAAATTCATCCGAATCCATTCAACTGTTGCAAGCGTGATTGAGATACAGACATCCAAACTCGCAACACATTTATAATATTACTTATATATAGTTGTGAGCTGAATTAGTTAGTACGTCAGTAGATGACATGGATGGTTAGGCAAGCAGTTCAATTATTAAATTATAGTGAATATACTAGTTGTTGCTGCATCGATGAATCTGTTCCACATAAATCATTATTTAGAAACATCTAACATGAAACCAATAATTTATTAGTGGCCATTACTAAATTGAAGCTGCAGTTTAGAGAGCAAAAAAAATACCTACTATGCAGTAGTAAAATCTGCAGTACTTTGGAGTTCGGTTTAAAGTTTTTAAACTTGAATTTTTAACTCCAACACACCTACATACATAGCTCAATTTCAATTGCTGGTTTATTCGACGAATTTTATTTCATTACTTTTATTAAAAACTGGAAGTATTTCACATTACATAACATCACGTTATAGTAAACCCACATTTCGCCAGTTATGTTTAAGTTCCACGTAATAGGGGCGAGCCTATTGCCATCGACCGGGCACAAATCCAGACTCCGTGGCTGCTACTGAGAAATTCCTAATGGGAAAACACAATAACACTTTGCCTGACCTGGGATTCGAACCCCGAACCTTATGCTCAGCAGTCGTGCTTGCGGTCACTAGACCAACGTGGTAGTCTATACTTAGTTGGAACAGTTTTGACAGAAGAGATTGACACTTTAAAAAAAATCATCTTTGACGACCCGAATGGCGCAGCGGTAGTGAGGCTGCCTTACGTTCATCGGGTTCCGGGTTCGAATCCCGGCAGGAGCAAGTGTTTGTGTGATGAGCATGGACATTTGTTTCCGAGTCATGGATGTTTATATGTATAATATGTATGTATGTATTTACAAACAAAAAGTATCTATGTAGTATATCAACTATCTGGTGTCCACGACACAAGCCTCGTTGCTTAGTGTGGCACCAGTTGGCGCTGTGTGTAATGTCCAGCGATATTTATATATTTATTTATTTATCTGTGGGAACGATAGCCCAGAGTGGAAACCATTTACCTTTGCATCATAAGGTGTCCTCAAACTACAACATACAAAGTTGCTCTCGCGGATTGCTAGACTAGGATTCAAAATGAAACCAAGTACTAACTGGAGAGGCTTCTTATCATTCTACTCCAGGTGTAAGAGCCGATTGAAGGCTATACGTTATTTAGCCAGCAGACTATTTCGAAGTATCTTTGAATCCTAGATGTTAGTGCTTTGCGAGATCCTTTAGTATTTGTAATAAATGACCTACGTTACTAGCGTTAAACGCAGTTTCTTGTTCTTTGAGAGTTTTCAAGAATATCCACTTCAGCTGTCATAACTCTAGCTAATGTTTATTTGCTTTTTTGGATATTCAGGGGCTAATTATATTAGCTGATGAAACTTGGTAATATCGAAACAGTAAATAAATTGTCTTGCTTAAGTCATATTATACAGGGTGTAACATAATAAATGGAAGACCTCTCGTCTGATGTCTCAGACCACGAAACTAAACAACTTTTGCTCTATGAGTTTTGGAAATTTATAACTTTTTTACCATACATGTTGATCAGCTGATCGCGACAGTTTCTACACAAGGTCCATTTTTTTTGCAATTTTCATTTACCTGTAGAACAAAACTTGTTCTGTTTCATGGTCTGAGAGACCACACGGGAGGTCTTTAATATGTTACACCTTGTATGTAACTAATGGGTCAACGTCCACAAGTGAAGTAATTTTAGAATAAGACGTATCACGTTTGTAAAGTTTTGCTAGCTAATCTATTTTGATCTTGGATGTCTGTTTGATTAAGTAAGTATTGATTCCATTTACAGGTGGTTCCTCTTGTATCTCGTATCTATTTAAGTAACAAAAACGCGCCTACTCATTAGCGATAATAACTCCTAATTCCCTTTGACGCCTACGTCAGAAGCCCTTTGTTTGAGTAAAAAGAAACTAGAAAGTGACAATATTTTAAAGGCACACCTTTTAAATTTTCTAAAAACAAACTCAACCGTTTTCCAAAAATAAACTGTCATGTATTGTCTCAACAAAATTTTCTAAAATATAACTTCGTAAAAGAAAGACAACGTTGGTATTTCATAATTGTGGACGAACAACGTCCAGAAAATGTGTCGTTATGCGATCAAAGCTTAATTACATTGACCGCGCAGCCGGACGTCCGGTGATCCACGGACAACGAAGAAAATGGATTAAAATAAAAATAGTCTATGGTCGCTACCTTAAATCGACTTTTGGATTAGCTGGGATCGGCCGCTTGTCTTCTGTTTTTAAAATGTAATTCTATTGTTAGATGTTATTGGAGGTATAGTTTTTTTTTGCTAGGGTTTGCCCACGGCACATAGTTCCGAGAAAAACAGTACCTATCATATTTATTTGTTTAACACTTCATGCATATAGTACAGAGGCGGACTTAAAGCCATTGGCATTTTCTACCAGTCAACCATTATTTATTTTCTATGGTCTAGCCTAGGTAATTGTTTTTCTGTACGCCATATTTAGGTAATCCATATGAGTCCAGTTGTTAAGATGCGAGGACGTATCAGACAAATAGTATCGTTCGAGTTTCTGTCGCATTCATTCACGGTACCATTTTTCATATGAGCTTTTCCAGTATCAATTCTAAGGTTAGCATGGATACTGGATGTTTATATGTTTTATGTGTTTAAGTTTGGGCCACTATCTCACCTGATGGTTAATGAAGATGGGAGATGGACTGGGAGAATGGGTTGACGATTGTGTACGCTTGCCTAAAACGAACGTATTCGTGGAAGATTGAAAACTTCAAGGTTGAATTCTAATAAGGCTACTTTCAATAAAAATTAATACTTTAATTTACAGTGTACCTAGGTATAATATTCAGGTACTACATTAATAGACTGCGTAAATAAAATAATGAAATATCTTCCTTTTATTTTGATAAGTAAACAATTATAATTGAAATAAATAACGGTATGATATTCATTTAGTAGGGTTTATTGTTTGTTTTGCACGCGGAGTATTTTTGATATTCAAATATCAAAAATACTCCGCGTGCAAAACTACAGTTTTTAGTGAATATGCAAATATTTTTATTGTAACTTCAGATTAATAATGACTGTTTTATTGAATTAATTAATCATCTACAACTTAACCTTATGTGTATGATTAATTTGGTACAAAACGTAAAAAAGAGTAAAATGACTTAATAATAGGTTAATAATCAAGGACGTTCGACCACTTTTCACCCTCATGCTCTGAGTGATAAGGTTGAAAAGTGGTCGACCGTCAGTGAACAAAAACTCACTATAATTCTACTACCTAAACACATTTACTTCCCAACAAAACAAGAAGATGACACGAAACGTGTCCAGATAAGTTTGTACGACATTCATTGTTGTCAATATAAAAATAACGACTAACTTGTAAAACAAAATCCTTAACTTTGTATACACGCTGTAAGGCCGGAGGTCACATTTGAAGTTGTCTACGTGTATCCCTGTATACGTTGTCCTACGCGGTAGAAGCCACAACGGAAAATAAAATTGATATCGTTGAAGCCGCGGGCGTTCCGAGAAAAAGCATTTTGAAATAAATGACTTTTTAAATTTCATCGGTGCACACAGTTTCTCTATCAATTGTCGAGGCTCGCTCCCCGTAACAGGATTTTGCGACGGGCATTTATTGTGTGCGACATACAAGACATTGCGACTTTTATACTGTGGACGTTGATAAGTATGAAATAAAGGACGCGAGCGCAGTGCTGCGCTCTATTGGCAATCAGTACAATTTCTTGACCGCCTTTGACTGCGCTGAGTACTTCTAAGTTGCCCACAGTCCGTTTAGTGCAGCTTTTAAGTCATGTCGTCTGCTTTTGATAGGACAAAGGGTTTGTTTAAATTGACTTACTTGTCAGAGAAGATTATATTCTAGAACACATGAACGCTAGTTCTCATTTACGTGATACACTTCTACCAACTTATCTGTGCATTCGGAAAAATACAGAACTAGAATAAATGTAGATAAGTATTAAGTTTGACTTAAACAGGCGTATTTTCTTGACAAGCACCTTGAACTGCAAACTTAATGTGGTCATACTGTACAAAGTACAAAATGCATGTTCCATTTTTATTGATTGTCAATTTTATCACTCCCGTATTAACTTTTTTTTGTTCCCAACAAGGCTTTAAATGATTGTATTCTCTGTACAGCTAACAGCTCTGTAAAGCGTGTTTAAGGTTCAATTACGAATTAACGACATTGTTGTATAAATAAATTGCTGTGCATCCGTTATTCATTTGCAATTATTGCACACTACAATAACTATAATTGGATAAATCGTTCTGCTATAAATAAAATTAATTGCAACTTCTTAGCCTACAACGATGAATGGTAAATAAAATAATTCCAAAATTTCAAGTAACAAGAGAAAAAAGAAGGGTTAGAATGAACAGGGTGCATTTAGAATGCTCCTTGGACGTAATAATGATTACTAAAGGGTACCCTAATCATGTCAGTACCTACATACTGGTTGATTATTAGTCACAATAATTACATAACATAACATCACGCCTGTATTTCCTGAAGGAATAGGCAGAGGTGTATCAAAAAGTAAACTCACATTTCGCGAGTTATGTTTTAAGTCCCGTGTGATAGGGGACGAGCCTATTGCCATCAACCGGGCACGAATCCAGACTCCGTAGTTGTTACTGAGAAATTCCTGATGGAAAAATCCTTTTACACTTTTCCCGAACCGAGAATAGAGGTCAGGAGCACATGCTCAGCAGTCGCACTTGCGACTACCCGACCAACTTGATCAATAATGGTTTTTAAAGTATGCTTTGTTTTCAACAAACCTTTTACGACTTTCGTTCGCCCACCCAGCTGGACGCAAGCCGAATTTCGCTATCTATAGATAATATCAAAGAAGACATGAACGGTATTTTAAAAGCCATAACACCCACACTTCATACCACCATCATACCACCATACTTCATATCACCTAAGCATACAAGACACTTGTCAAGACATAACGTTAAATTTTACGGCGCAATATATCCGACGATAAAGCTTAAAAACATCATCTAATAGGATATTAAGTGAACATAGTTGCTAGCAGTTGCAATTACTGAGCACAGTGTAGGTACCAACTGTACAAGAACTTTGACACGAGTATAGTTGGCAAGTACTACAGCGGCCATATTGTGTTGCTCAAGGATTATCGAAATTGTGGATATGACGAAGGAGCGGTTAAATTGGTGCTTCAATCTTACAAAATTTGAAAGCCACGGGGGAGTCTTTGCTCAGAAGTGGGAAAGAGTAGACTGATACAAAAAAAAAACAATATCTACCAGTAACTTAACTAAACTACAGTTGTAAGAAATCATATCAAAATAAAAAGTTATTTATTCAAATTAGACTGATAATCAGCTTTTACACTTATCACAGAGACAGTCCCCCAAAACGCCCGCCTTTCGCGAGCTCCTAGTGTTTTAGCTGGGAAGAAGAAGTGGCGGAATACATCTGCAATACATCTGTCTGTTAGGTTAAAAGGACCTGGTTTCATACAAGAGTGTGTAAGTTAATAACCAAATAATCAATGGGTAAAATAAAGACACTAACATCAACACGTCATATCCAGTATTTCTTAAATCTAAGACATTACTCAACTAGTACATATTTGCGGACTAAGGCAAGTAGTGATTGAACAGTGAAATAATAAATGGCTGCCGGCAACGATTATTTATTATTACTTAGTATAATATTTGTTGCGGGCTTAATCGGATCGATCTTAGGCAGTAACAGGTAGAATTTTAATTAGTTATAGGTGTAGAAAACCAAATCAGAATTGCTGATAGTAGCTATGATATTTCGTAATTATTGATAACTAAAGAATGGCCATAACTTCGACAAAAATAGGTGTAGGTACTTACCTATATCGATTTGAAATAAATCATAAAATCATATGCTCTGCATAGATGAATCTGATGATTTATTTCAAATCATTATAACGGTCCACATATTTGGACTTAGGCCTCTCCTGATCTGCGCTACAACAGCCTATCCTTCAGCATCCAGTCTGACCCAGCCAAAAGTTTTTAAGATCGGTCCATCATACTGAGGACATTCCACATTGCGATAATACACGGCCTACACTCCAACACTCGTATCCTCCATATCTATGTATGTAAATCTCCTTACTACAATTATAGATGTCAAAGTTTGTGAGGATGGATGGATGGATGGATGTTTGTTACTTTTCAAAAACGACTGAACGGACTTGTATGAAATTTGGTATAGGTAGTTAAATTTGGGTAGTTGAACCTGGATTAGCACACATAAAAATGAACGCTCCTGAAAGTGGTAACTACTACTCGTCGTCAAATTTTGAACTGACTCAATTTAAAATGTCATCGACACTCTAAAGAGAAGAAGCATACATAAGACTCTTTATCCTGGTAGCCACGCCGAAGCCGCGGGCATAAGCAAATCATTTATAAAATAAAACAATCCTTAAAATATTACACAACTAAATACCATATTAGTTACTTCTCAATATAAATTACATACACCACTCACTTTATAGTTACTGCAACATAAAACACACTTCTAGTCTGGACTCCTGTTAATCCCTCAGGAGTCGAGAGTGATGGCAGTTACTCTATTTGTTTCTTTATTGTACAGTCGATCGCGAAAATTGTGATAGCATGGTGGGTGTTGTCGTAAAACGTAGTTACAAACTTGTTATGAGCTTCGTACGACGCGAAACGATGCCGCAACAGTTACGCCTACTTATGAGGAATTTTACAAATAAATATTATTAAACCTTGTATTTATAGCGTTCTGGAAGGTGTGGTGAGTTGGTAGTGAAATTATATGTATGGGATGTTTCAATTTTTCAGGGGATGGTCACGCATCGACATAGCGGGTTAGACGGCAGTCCCATTAGTTAAATCTTCGAGCTGTTTGACCACCTGAAACAATAAAAAAACCTTGTTGAAAAGAAAATTAAATTTCAGAACTCATTACAAGAAAATTTTTTGACGATTTATGGGTTGTTTCCCTAATCAAAATAATATCACTTGGTCTTTTATATCTCTTATTTAAATAATGTCGTCATGTTTGTTAGCATCAGCAGCTGCATTTTCCAAGCAAAACAGATTTACTTTACACAGTAACAGTTGATTATTTCTAATCCCGAAGCCTATTGGAAATTCACAGCCTCAAAAGTGGTAGTTCAACATACGATGCGTTGATCCTATCAACCGTGACATACCTATCTACGAATCGTAGATACTAGAAACTCATACAGTCATCGCAGCTCCCGACAGTTCACCTCTTCCTAATCCGGAGAGATTCAGCTGTTCCAATAACTGTCACCCATCCTAAATATCGGCACGAAAATGTACCTGTACGGTGTCCATGTGCATTGAAAGATATCAGGAGTAAATTCGAATAGGAATAATCAAGGATTATTCGAGAGCGTGTATTCAATTATTGAGATTGTTTCCTTCACTAACATCATTGGGCTTGCTGTCATGACTTGGATAAAATGGAATCTGAGTGGATGTCTGCTAAGGGTACCAGTCAGATTCCAGGCTTAAAACTGGTGTAATGTTGAAGTAAACCACATACAAACAAGGGGTCATCGGTTTCAAGGAGTTTTCTTGATCTACAACGAGATTAGATGAGAACCTTTTCGGTAGTTTAAGTCAATCCAATTTATTTTTGATTTTCCCGTCATAGTTATCGCTGACAAAATGTCGCTTAATACTATAAATAGAATGTTAGTTGTTTATAGGTTATCTATACCCTAATCTCTATGCACAGGATATTATTCCCGTTAAAGTGTGGAAAAAATGTGAAAATAACATAGAGCAGGTCTCACTAAAAGGTTTCTACTTCCTTCATTAAACAACGTAACAACAATACCTGCGAACAAAAGAAGTTTTAACAGAAACAGAGAGTACTTTATCAGTGGCTTGGAGAAAATTCAAAATAAATAAAAAGCAAATACAAACAAACTCATTGAACGACTTACTTGGCCGGGTTCTTACATGCAGAAAGAATCCTTTGCGTCAATGAAGTTTATTGGAGTAGTTTTAGTGGAAATGTTTTTATTGAAAACTGTTTTTCTGTACATTTTGTTTATTTTTTTTATATGAGAATGAAGCGGCGGAATCATTGAAAGCGAATACGGGCTGATTTCAATAAACGTATGAATCGAAACTTGTTTAAGAACAATCAACAACATTGGTTTAATTTTAAACTCTGTTAATTCTTCTGGTTCTGTTGGCTTCCCTTCAAAATCTAAATAGGTAGGTACGTTCATATATTTTCAGCCTATAAAGATCCAACTGCTAGGACACAGGGGTCCACAGTGTGGATCGGTAGATGCCCAGGTCTTCGAATATTTGTCCCAGGACCAAAGTCATCTGTTGAGCGTTTTCCCAATTATGTTGGGGTCGCCTTATAGTCTAACGGGATGAAACTGAATAGCAGTATTTTACATGCAGTGAAATCATGCTTTAAATAATTATGTGAAATTGCGACGAAGGTATCACTTTAATATAATAAACAACTCTCTCATGATTCAACGAAACCCAGCACTAGCATGCAGGTACCTCTCAAACTGTTACAACCGTCTGCTCTAAGTGACAGTTAGTGTAATCGAATATAATGTTATGTAGTTATTTAATACGGGAGGCGAAAGCTTACACCTGGTGACAACGCGGACAAAAACACAGCAGGCGACGCCGCGGTATGAGTGACGTTAATGAGATGTGCGCGCCAATTTGTTTATGCACTCACTTGCATACGAAATGGAGGCTATGAAAAGTTGTGGCACATCCCTAGTAAGAGAGTAAAAAGTAATGAAGTCAATTGTGGGAGGTTGAGTAGTTGGATGACTAGATTTTTTATGAGGAAATGTATAGTGAAAACATAAAGGAAACAAAAAAGAATTTACTCTCTTCATATCATTCGCAGACACCGGGTCTAGAAGTAGTATGACAATAAAGATTGCACAAGAGTTATATTATAAAGAAGATGAGAACTAAGGAGGGATTTTTGCAATTCCATCCCTTAAAGGTGAGGCCTTAGGACATAAGAATTGTTAATAAAATCGTGGCAAAACCGACTAACAATAATCCGACAATTTAGCACATGTTGTGAAAATGCGACAATTATATAATTTTTGCCAAAAACGTGGTATTGTTAGTTATTATAGTTATATTACAAATATTAGGGCCTGCTCAGTGGTGTGCCTAGGAACCAACAATAGGGCAAGCAGACTGTTTAGAAACTCTAACATCATGAAAAGTAGTAGTTTATGGGGTAGGCTAAGCTTGTAGGCTTTAATGAAAGTAACACCACTAGGCCTGCTGCTGGGCTGGTTTGTGTAAGCCCCTAGTTGTATATTATGTCTTTTTATTTTATAAGTACCATAACGAAACCCACTCATACTTGCAAAGTACAAAGACCCCTTTTAACATGAGCCCACAATTTTACGGATGCTACACACAATAAGGAGTGCATATCACAATTAGAGTTGTAAGTCAACAAGCTGTCACATGCCGTTATTTCCATAGGACACGTAGAAGCGTAACGAGCAGGGAAGGGCATCGGACGGCACTATTCTGTGATATACGACCAGTACTGAAGTTAAACGGGTTATTGTCTTGTGTGGTCCAATGAAAGTGGGTTTTGAGGATACAATTATTAGGAGGAGTAACGTTAAAAAGTACACCAGCGACATCTATGACGTAAATGTAAAACTAAAATTAAAATTCTAAATCGCGATGTGTTCCTAACTCGCGGTGATCTTTACTAGTTGACCGCGAGTTAAAAACATATTGAAAAACCCAACAACAATCTGTCGAGCAGTAGCCCATCAAGCACAACACACGTCTTTTCAGAAGATCCTCCCTTTTCTATGAGGAATGGAGAACTTTTCTTTATACTCTGTTCTTTATACTCCTAAAATGAAATTGATTATGGTCTGACAAGACGGAAAAATCTCATCATCTCTGCATCTAAAGAACTATTGCTAGTAGGTACAGGAATGGAGGCAACAGGCAATTGCGAAGCACTCTTATAGAATCTAATAAAATTAATTCCAACGAGATACCATTATATTTTATGGCGACTATCTTTCTTTTCATACGGTTCAGTAAAACACGATATTTGAAAATACACCTTTGCCCAAAAATAGCACGATACAAACCAGATTTAAGTTTGCCGCACAAAAGTTTTTGCACGTTCGGACAGCAAGTAACGCAGTTAGTCGTGATGGACATGGATACGGTAGCAGTGGCCGTGTATTCGAATTCGATTAACGTTGCGTATCAGCGTAGGACTCCTGAATAAGGCCGCGGCCAGCTGTCAGTCGACGTTCAAGATCATGGCCTATCCGCCGGGATTATGTATGTCCTACGAATGACAATCAGCTGCACCGCATAAGAGTCCAACAAAATGGAACTCTTAACGGTATTTGAAATTGTAATCACAAATCTGTGATTACAATTTCAATTTCGTTTACTCACGGTTTTGAATTTCAACGGTACTTTTGTACGTAAATATTCGAATTATACGACCTTTTCTCTGTGAAGTGCGTCGCATATTAGAATAGAGTAACTGTTGTTTGGTAACTATGAGAGAAAAGTTAACGCAGTTAAGTCTAGCGAATGCCAAGTAATCCACTTATCATGCTTAGCTGCTTATCACGTTACCGAGTAATTAGCTTGCGAAAAAAATTTACCAAAAAGCCACGCTCATCGCTCCCGAGAACAGAGGCTCACATGAAATTTTATAATAAAATTATTTCTTACGGTTTTCCTCATTCTGTGCGAGCCTGTAAGTGCGTAATGAAGCGGACGGGTCCTGGGAGGGCAGTACAAGGAGTCAGTGATGCGATCAGCTCACCGCATCAGGAATCAATTAGGAACGGCTGGCGGGTGCGACGTGCCTACCGCATGAATTATTGACGACGCTGCCGCTCGTACGCGAGTTAGTTATACTAGCGGTACTCGATTACAAGTCGCCATCATGTTTACAATGCAATTTGGTATCAAGTAGATTAGGTTAAGTGTATTCTGGATTACAGATGCATATTGTGACTGAAATATACCTACTACATTTCTGTAATTGATATCACTCAATTAATTATAGTATTGTATCTCATCAATTCTGTTAGACTGCTTCTGCCTAACCAAAAAATCTGATGTTTTTGACTGGCGATGTAGATGAAAAAAGTGAGACATTTTCTAGTTCGATTCGACAAATTTTCGGTGGCGCAGCGTCCAGTTTAACAATAGCCATCTAGTGGGCCGATTAGCGAGTAAACTAGATTTCCTTGTCAGATTATGCTGTCCATCATAGGAAGTACCTACCAACGTAGCGGGAATTTAGCTCAGGTGCACACGGAGTTATAGAGAAATCTGCTTATTTCGTTCACGTGTTTTGGGTGAATTTTAAAGTACCTGACATGTTTCTGGTAAATTTTGAGAGATGAGGTTGGTACTGTTATGTTTTTAATATGTAGATATCTATGTACTCGTTTAGTGATAGTAATGAACTCATTACTATACGGAACTGAAATAACGGAATGATAGATTTCTACAAGTTTCTAGAATCTATCATTACGTGAACGGAAAATGCGCAAGTGTAGGTTGCATCTGACAGTTACAGCTATGTATTAATTTAATGTAATAATTAAACTTTCTGCAACAAAAAAACTATTCTGCTTTGGCTATCAGTATAGTTTACTAGGCTATAGTTTACTAGAGTTTGGTCGGGCAAACAGTTTATGTCCATGAAAGATTTATAAGTAGCAGCCACGAAGTCTGGACTTGTGTCCAGTTGACGGCAATATTACATGGTACTTGAAAGTTTATCAGATCTCAAAATAAGTACCTATTCAAAAACTGTCAGACAAGACACTTAAAACAAAGTATTCATTCGACAAAACATAACGGATTTAAATACACATGCGTTCATTAAACCCTAAAGATATATCGGTTTTTGTTTAGCGAGATTATCGTTGTTGTGCTTCGTTTAATGCACAAGTCGGTAAAAGTGAAACATATAGTGTTGTAGGTACTAAGATGTCGCGAAAGTGCAATGAACATAGATATCGTCTGCTCTCGCAAATTGCTCGTTCCATTATTATTCGCTCAAGTCTGGCGATAGAAAAAGCAGTCAAGTACGATTTAATCATGAGTGAGTGTGTTCGTTATATTTTCATCAATTTTCTTATGCTTTTAACCTTAGTTGCATTTTCTATGAAAATAACGTTAAAGTTTTTCTTGAAATAATTTTCTTAGGAGTTGTATTTGTCTATTTAATGATTATCTGTTTTACAAGTTTTCGATTTCGATTGATTCGAAGAAAGAAAAGGGAAGATAATAACTTTGATTTAAAAACATTATTTTTTAAATTTTCCCTCCCTGTAGCTTCTGCTTATAAGAAATATCATTCTGTAGGTTTTTCATTTTGTGTTTTTGATAAACACAAGATCCTCCGGTAGAAGAAGAAGCCTCCGGGATATGTTTTAGTCGTTTTCTTTATACACAAGCGGAACCCTAAGTAACATGAGTCGCAAAAGTTTAATTTTTATTGCGGGCTTGCAACTACTCTCTGTTTATTCAGCAGACAAATAAATAAGTAGATTACTGACTCCAAGAAGATATTATTCGTTTAAATGCAGAAGCAGTGGAGATAGTAATATCGAGATACGTTTTAATCTCCAAGTCTTATTACAATCCACCCAAGTGTCTTTGAAAACGACTATAGTGTGAATAAAAAGCAACTAGTACCTACTTTTGCTTTAGACACGTGATTGGACAAACTGTTCGTTATTTAGTCAACCTTCCTTTCTAAAGTCCATAAAAAACCCCATCGAAATTATCAAGCCATAATAAACTCCACTTTTGAATAAGGACATCATACTACATTATTTCTATTCTTGCAAACACGGTGTAAGGGACATGGATACGTGAATTGCTCTCATCAAATTAGTATATGCATTAAAATAAAAAATCATCAGTTATTTAGAAAATCTGCTGTTTTATATTAAAGCAACACATACCTACACGGTCCATATGTATGAAACCATTTTTAAGTGTGTTTTTTAATCATCGACGAATTTCAACGTGGAATTCTGAATTCTTGGTAATTTGCGCGTCGGTCTCCTTAACCTTGTATAAAAATATATAACGAGTATTCCCTTTTCCAAAGCATACATTAATAGCCATAATTCTTAGGCAGTACCATCAAGCAAAGCTCGTAATGACGTCCCTCCATCGCGCGTCGCACCAAACATTGTAATGACGTGAATCGAGACACTCAAAACTGTCGCGAACTGGAGATTACACCAGGATCCAATTGTTTGCTAGCCGTGACCTTGCACGGAGGAACACTCATTATTTTAATACCACAGGAGCTTATACAGTTGATTGCTAGTAGTTCACATATTTTAACGGTCTTCATAGAAAAGTGGGAGGCTATTTGAAATGATGTGGAAGGTGACTTTGGAGGTTATTCTTTGAAATTTGTGTGCTAATGGATATTATGGAATGTTGATTGTGTCAATAAACATTTCTGTTGATTCCAGTTGAATAATAAAACCCAGTCTTTAAAAAAAATATTCATTTTGCAGATTTGTTACGTGGGTAATACTAAAAGTACTAAAAGACACAGGCACGATGCCTTTTAAACTTGTTTTCTATCTCTCTCTAGTAGTAATCTCCTAGTTTTCCTTTTGTGTCGTGGTTCAGTAAATATAATAAGCTATATATCATCGCTCCTGTAACCCTCGAAAGATAAGGCAGAGACACATCTTTATCCTCTCCCTCTGAACCCACATTTGCCAGTTAGATTGTTTCTGTAAAATCAGTGCATCATCTTCATACGCCTAGCCTTTTCCTAACTATGTTGGGGTCGGCTTCCAGTCTAACCGGATGCAGCTGAATACCAGTATTTTACATGGAGCAATGTTTGTATCGGTAGATAATATTTTTAAATAAAATACGCAACAATTGTAAAGCAAACGGAGATGTTTAATTTGAATCTGCGGTCCATAAACAGTGTGTATTTTTTGATCAACAATGTACTGTTGATCAAAGATTGAAATAAAATAACCATCATGTCTTTCCAGTCGCGCAGTCGGGTTAAAAAAAAACATACGTTACTTACTTTCATTTAATCGTACAAAAAGAACGAAATCACTCCCCTTTTTAATGCAATTCAAACACTATTACATAACCCTCGCACCACACATACCTACATTATCTGCAATAGTCGGTACCTATTACGTATGTTAATATTTTCATCATTCAATTATCGCCCTGCACTGTACAACAGACTGCAGGCATCTAACAAATAATATTTTTGTTAGTGTCGAACTGAAGCTTCGATTTCAGTTACGGTTTCGGCCGGAGTTTCGGTTTCGGCCGGAGATTCGGTTTCGGCCAAAAAGTGACCGAATTTTCGACTCGACCGAAACTAGTGTTATGGAGGAATTTATCATAGAAAAATTTTTTTTTTTCGCTTTTATATGGACTATAAGTACCTACCTACACTGCGATCTAAAAATAAAGCGGTTACATTATAGACTTTTATGAAACCTGGACTAATGTTTCAATGATTTGATAATTACAGTACAATTTTTTTTCCCTGATTTTGTATAACTATATGCTTCTTTCTGTTACGGTTTCGGTATCGGCTAAAAATCGTTGTTCGGTCCGACACTAATTTTAGATAGTACATATCATTCGTCAATATTCAAATTCGACGTTTTAATTATTCATTCATTTTGATAGATGAATAACGGACTAAATGCCCGATATCAGCTTCGAGCTTTTTATAATGCATGCCATTTATACGATAATTATTGACTGGAATTTGAATAATAGTTGTTATTTGCTGTAATGATGTCTGGTTCATGTAAATAACTGTCGTCTATTGTTATTAACTTGTTGTTGGTAAAGGATAATGGTAGGTTTTGATGGGCATTTATTTGTCCCGGTTTATAAACCCATTATTAGTGTATTGGTTGTTTTTAGAATACCGAACTTATAAGAAAAAATCCTAACTTATTTTTTTTCTCAGTCACTAGGCAACTTAGGAAGTTGATATCTTGTGCACACAGATCCAGTCAAAGACCAAAAAACCTTTTCATTTTTAACTACCACTTTACTTTGCCTTGTTTAATTAATATACATATTATCCTAAGGTGGAGTTTAGATGCATCCAGACAGTGCAGACTGCAGGACGAGGAATTTCCTTGGAGCTGTATTGCTTATAAAAAAAAGCGGCCACGTGTCTCCAATTAAAATGGACGGTGCCATTCGGCTATATAACCCTAATAATGCATTAGCGCATGCCAGAAACCGTCTCTGCACCTATTCGCAAATTCAAAATCCGCCCGCAAATGAAAGCCCACGAAAACGCGTCTAAAACCCCTCTCCCTACCTACCACATCCATAAGTTCTCGTAGATATTAGTCGTGAGTTTGTCTAGCGAGATGGATTACTATGCGCGGGCACGACGCCGGCACACCTCACGACCGTGGATCAAAGCACCCGACCAACTTGCACTTCCGACTTGTTACAACATGTCACATGTTGCTATGGCAGGGTTAATTAAAATAGCTTGTCTGTGGTGGGTTGAAAAATTGTGAGGGGTGGGAATGTTGTTTTGGTGTCGGTAGATTGAGAATAAGTACCGATGTTCGACTAGGTTTTCTTGTCCATTAAATTTTTTGTTGAAAATTAACATAACATAACGCCTGTAATCCCCGAAGGATTAGGCAGAGGTGTCCCTATTAGTACATCCATATTTCGCCAGTTATGTTTAAGTCCCATGTAATAAGGGGCGAGTCAATTGCCATCAACCGGGCACAAATCCAGACTCCAAGGCTGCTACCGAGAGATGCTTGATGGAAACACCCGATAAAACTTTGCCTGACCCGAGAATCGAACCCAGCACCTCATGCTCAGCAGTCGCGCTTGCTTACTCGTCCAATGAGACAGAAAATTATAGGAAAGAAAAACATTTTCCTATCAGATTTCAGGTAAATTAATACAACTTCAATCATGGTATTTCATTCTAGTACACAGGTGTCCATGGAGTTTCTTGCCCATTCTTCTTTTTGAGATCTGCGATTTTGGAATGGGCAACTACAGTCTATTCACAGTTATTATGCCTGTGACTGGACTGTAGGTAGTTATATGATCAAATTCCGCAAATAGTACTTCTTAAAAAACACTGAAAACTACGCTATAATTTTGTTTGTTAGCTAGCTAGTACTTCGGTTATTTTCATGTTTTTCGTGCGTTTTTAAAGTCATTTTTTGTTTTACTTTACTTTAAGTGTTGTCCCCATAGCTGCATAATGTTCAGCACGTGATGCCCTTTCGGACCAATTTTCACCACTTTGCGTTTCCGAGAAGTAATCACTATAAAACGGAGGTACCTACAATGGTTTAAAAAGCTAGAGTAAGCTATTAGAGACAACCCTTTTCGAAAATTACAAAATATAGATGCAGTCAACTTCTCAAACAATCCGAATCGAATAAAAGTAACCGTTTTGTTAACCGAAGGCACAATAACATTCTGCGTAAAGTTTGAACGATCAAAAACAAATGAGCAATAACAAAACATTACATCGAAGGATTTAAATTCAATACATACTAATCGGATTGCAAGGCAAAGAGCTCAAGTGGCTCGTTTAGTCAGTTTGTTTATGGAATTAACAAAGAAAACAAGCGGAATTACATTATGGTAATTATCACTTTGGTACATATGAACAGTTTTATTAGCAACCGCGGTTTTCTCTATTGGCTATGCTCACAACAAAGGAAAAATTGCATTTCTCTTTTTTTCTCTTCAGTGTAGTCGGTTTTCATTAAGAGTTTATCCTGTAAGGTTTCAATTGGTATGAGAAGTGGTATTATACACTCTTTTGTTTAGCTTTAATACCGATCAGCCTTTTAATGTAATCTTTTCATTAGAAAAACCATTGTAGAATAAAAAAGAAAGTAGGTAGGTCTTATAAGTATTCACACTGGCATAGCAAGGCAGTTGCTGGCAGCTTGCAACAACGCTTTTTGCCACATTCAGTATTCCAAATTCGAATATTCAAAAACTGCAACAGTGCGCTAAGCTGTGTCAGTGGCGTTTTATTTACATTACATTTTGTACTCCAGTGATGCGACGGGCCACGTGTTTGACATAACAGATACAAGTATAGCTGTGTCGCTCACTCGCTCCACAAACCTCGCAGTTAGGAAAAAGAAAACGTTACACAACGAAACTCTTTTCCAAAGTGCTTTGCGGGCGCAAGTTGGCTACTTAGATGGGCACAAACACATCGGGACTACCCGCAGTTTATGTAATCCGAAGCGACACCGCACCGACTCCGACACTATGAATATGCGGGACTCCGATAACTTATCTCCGATTCTTTGAATTATGTACCTACGAAGGAAATCGCCTCATAATATATTGGTATTTGAGATTGAAGTCGACTATGAAATATGGCTTATTGGTAAAGTTTTATTGTACTTGTCACAGGTGCGATGTTCCGATGTTTTAGTTTAGTTTTACCGTTACACTGTTTATAGATTGAGTTTGGAGTTACGCGACAGGTATTTCAGAGTTTTGCGCTTCCGTATATAATGTACACCTATGTGCTTACTTACATGTTACACCGAAATAGAAATCGTAGGTCGACATTATGCTTGTATGGCGTGAGACTCGCCTATTGCGATAAAAGTTAGTATCAATTCGACCCAGAAAAGATAAAAAGTAATCCGCCTATTAGATTATCGCATCAACTTATACGTTTTATTTCTTTTTCCATATTCTTTTTATATCAAAGTTGAGAGACTTTCCAAATTGCGTTAAAAAGTATGTTTTATAAGGTGTTACACAGAATACAAGCCGCGATATTTTCAATTTCACGAAACAATTATTCCGCCATGTCATCAATCGGATTCCCGCTTTGATTGCGCGGCAAATTCGTTTTGTTTGGGCACAAAAATTGCAATATAAAGAGCTGCCACATCATTCCCTTTTGGGTTAACGTAGATTGCTTCCAAAATGTAATATTGTTTGCAATTCATTTTGAACAGGCGATTGCCCACTTTTATTCCATTTATTTTTTGATTCCGATGCTAACTTAATATTTAACGCGCTTCGTAAAATAGATCCGTGAAAAACTGCGGAATTGAATTCATATAATTTAATTGAACAGAAAATCTCAAGAAGGAAATTGTAAAGAAAGTTGCGGAAGGCGCGAGTGAGGAAGTGCCCAGGGCACAATATAATACTTGAGATAGAACAAATGCAAGAGCACCTTGTTGCGCCGACTTCTTTGTACGAGCGTCAATAATAACACTTCCCCTTACTTCACAATAAAAAGAAAACTTATACACATTTTTATTAAGAATTTCAATAGATTATATTATGAAGCAAACGGAGGAACACGGCTTATTAACACTCTGATATGTGACGTAGACGGATTAAATTTGCATATTATTGACTTCTCGAGATTAGCGACTTTACTCCGAGAAAAGAAAGTTACTTTTTTTTTTTCAGAAAAAGTGTATACAAATCCTCATCTCAGAATCGGAGGAGGCTGCGACGGGCTCTCTTCTTACATAGCGACGTAATCAGACTGCAGCCTCGAGCTAATCTTGATGTACTATTCCTAGGCGCGGCTATGTTCGTGTTATTGTACTCTTTTCACGTTCGTGTTATTACCAACCTCGGCTGCGTATGTACTTGTGAATTTTTAGATAATGAAGTCTACGAGGACGCTTGATATTTATTTAATTATACGAAGAATGTCTGCTTTACATAATGTCGTTGTGACTTAAAAACACAGTTTTTTTACCTCGTCGGATATTGCGGAAACTTTACAAAGTTGTCTGTGTAGTTGTCAGCGTCTAAATCATAAATAAAACGCGGGCGTTTAAGCGGATGAAGTTTAAAGGACTTAGCGGGATGAAAGTTAAAAAGCGCTGCAATTCATGCAGCGCAGGTGACCAGCGGTTTATCAGTGCGACGCAGCCGGCGAGTGGCGCAGGCGGCGCGCGGCGCGGCGGCGGGGCGGACGCGGGGCGGCTGCGGGGCGGCGACGTTGGGGCTGCGGCCGGACACCACACACCTATCGCGGGAGGGACCTACGACGCCGCGTCGCGGATAATCGCCTCATTTATAAAGTTTAGCGGGACAAAGCTGCGCGAGTTTTTGATTGAAAACAAACTTAGAAGGGACAGCCTCATTTGAATAAGTATTCTGCGAATAAAGTGTGGCTTTATGTTTTCCTTTAGGTGTTTTTTTTTCCTTTGTTATGCAAAACATTGTTCCACCTTGTTTAGGTACTACAACACGCTTTATTTTTGAGTGAAAGACTCTTTTGAAGTTAAGCTTTCCTGTATAAATTATTTTATTTTCACTGTATTGTTCTAAAGAGAACCTTTTGAAACTTTAATGGTCGTTGCGACTCTTCATCTTGGAATCTCAGTTTATCATTGTTGGCCGGTGGAATAATTCTAACTCGTTGTGCAACAATGGAGCACTGCTGGAAAACGTTATGTTAAAAAGAAAGGACTATCTGTCAGAATAAATAAAAGAAAAGGTGAATACGCTTCCTAAGTGAACATAATTAGGCGAGCTCTTTTTTCCATCAAGGATAATGTACACAGTACGCCCAAACAAATCCTGAAAAACCTAATAAGTTCATTTTCATGAAGTTGAACTAAGCTATCGTTTCGCAGAGCGCATCAAACTCAAGTGTTCTTACCGTGAACATGGCAGCAAACAACTTATTAATCCTATCTTTTCAATAACTATAGTAATTCTGCCGATTCTCGGGTCGGCCAAAGTATTATTGGATTTTTTCATCAGGAATTTCTCAGTAGCAGACTCCGTGTCTGGATTCATGCCCGGTTGATGGCAATAGGCTCGTCCCCTATTATATGGGACTTTAACATAACTCGCGAAATGTGGGAGTACTATCAGTTACACCTCTGCCTAACCCTTCGGGGATTACAGGCGTAATGTTGTATTATGTGGTTTATTTGACCAACATCTTTTGTTCAACAAAACTGCCGAATCGATTGTGTCGATTCGAATGAGTGTAAACCATCCTAAAAGACTTGTTCGCCAGTCGTTTCCTCCTGACAAAGTCTTGACAAAAACCCGCTGCGTCCGATTTGTGGTGAGCCGCTAATTATCGTCCCTCCCTCGTATAGTGCTAATTACGAACGCTGCGACATGTTAACTGGTGACACTTGCTAATTCAGACGCGCTGGTGTGAGATCTCCCTAATAAACGTCAGCGTGATAATTCTAGGCCAAAGAAGTTCCTGTTTTTCACGTAAAGGCTGTAATAAAAGGCAATGAATTTAACTAGTGTATGCACTATAAAAAAGTCCGTGTTTAGGCCTGTCTTACTGTATGCATCAGAATGCTGGGCTGTGAAGAAGAGGGATGAAAAACGATTGCATGTAGCTGAGATGAGAATGTTGAGATGGATGTGTGGAGTAACAAGAATGGGTAAAGTAAGGAATGAGTATAGAGGTAGTTTGAAAGTGGCACCCGTTACAGAAAAATTGAAAGGAAGTCGTCTGTCTTGGTATGGACATGTAATGAGGAGGTATGAAACGCATGTTACTAAAAGAGTGATGGATATAAATGTTGATGGATGGAGAGGGAGAGGAAGGCCAAAGAAAAGATGGATGGATTGTGTGAGGAGTGATATGAAAGAGAAAGGAGTAAATGATGCAGTGACGGTTGACAGGGGAGAATGGAAGAAGAAAACGTGTTGCGCCGACCCCAAGTAGAATGGGACAAGGGCAGGAAAATGATGATAAACTACAGTAAATAGTTTACAATAATTATATACAAACAAGATATCAAAAACTTACACTGCCATTTACGGGATATCTACCGTGATTTTCAATTATTGTCAACTCCCGATAGATAATGTCATTTCGAGGCAACATCAACAGGAACAAAAAATTTAAGTTGAGTTTTCCAAGTAGATAATTTCGACAACAAAGATTTTCACAAAACGATTGATTGTATGAATCCGGGGAACATTTTATTTACTAATATATTTTGTCAGAACATACAACATTTTCATTGCAACTAGTATCTACTAAATTTTTCCACACCCCTGAAAGTCAATGTCCTTAGTCCTTATGTCTGGTGGCTTTATTTATGCTTGAGTATATATACATATATATATGTTAATGTTTTATTATTGGTGTGTGCTAGCTGACATGTCACAATTATTTAATGCAATTGATTCTTTGTTTATATATTTTACATGCTATTGTATAGAATCTGGTTCTTCTAACCTAACAGACAGATGTGTTGCTTGGGAGTTTGTTCCGCCACTTCTTCTTCCCAGCTTAAACACTAGGAAGTGGCGAAGGGTGATCGATTTAGCGGACTGTCTCTTGTAAACTCGACGTTCGAAAAGTGCTGATTATCAGCCTAATTTGAATAAATGAATTTTGGATTTTTATTTAGAATACCATTGAAAGATACCTAATGCGCAGTTATATTTTTCTGAAGAGGTTTTACGGATTTTCAAAACAACTAATACAATTTCGCCAATAAACCACAAAACGTAACCCTAAAATACTTTTGCCACGTGGCTAGTGTATATGTACATATATAGTAATGTATACTGCCCAATCGTTATAAAAGCCATCTCAGTTTAAACGGTCGATTTTCTATTAAATTTCCGACAAGTTAAAAAGGGACGACTCTAGACCCTCGTCTAGTAGTTCAACTAACAAAATATTACTTACGATGTTTTAAGAAATATTTAATGAACCGCCCGCCGACATTCACGTAGGTAACACAATTAGAAAAATCAATAGAGACTGCCTTATTATTTTATTGAAAGGTTATACCTTTACTTATCTATTATTTATTCATCAGCTGTGTTTTGTAACGGTTTGAGTTATATTCGTAAACGTAGTTTGCTCTTAAGATTTATAAGTTACATTATCATATCTGTGCCGGCTTGACGCGTTATCTTATTATATTGAAGCTGAGATGACAAGGTATTAGCATAGGCATAATGAGACTATCCCTAGACAGATCAGACATTTCTCATAGACGGATCTCCTCGCTGTGAAAGAATGCGTCGTAGGTTGGTGCACGTCTTATATATTTTATTTTGGATGAACAAGATTACTGTGCCATTTTTTAAAATCGGTTTAAAAAATAGCTGAAACTAATTATCTCGACTGTCTCTCAAGCAAAATGTTCATCTAACGAACCTTTGGATACTCATCTTGCTAGACCAAAAGTACATTAAATCCAACATAAATCAATGAAAGCATCCGCTAACAAACACCCTTTAACAAATCAATCCTAACGAACTCTTTTCCACAAACAGTTGACACACGACATTTTAATTAGGCGTAAAAGCTAATCAAAACAACCAATTAGGGTCACGCCACACCGTTTGAACACGTCAAAAAATCGCGCATATTTCATGACAACACGTTGTTGTACTAACTAGGACGTTTGATAAAAAACTATCCAAAGCTTTTGTCACGTCACCCCTTGAATAATGTTTTATTTCATGGCATGTGCAGTGTTTAACACTTTTCATAATACTCCTGACGATTTACGCATCAATAAAATTAAAAAGCGACGCGGTTTGTGATTGAAGTCCAGTGTGGAGTGCGCTGAAAATTATATCTTCGGTTTTTACGTCTGACATATAATTGAAATGTGTTTACTTTTTAAGCTTTTTTTTACTTTTTTTGTAATGTTATGTATGTGTGTGTCTGTGTCATTTGGGAGGCGAGAACTTCCTACTCGTATTTGGTTGATGTTTTGAGTAAAGCTGAATTAAAATGTGAAGGTGTTTTTGCTGATGGAGTAGTATAGTAGTGTACCTTGTCTACAAGAAAATATATAAGACTAGATTTAAATTACCAAGATATAAGATAATGTTCCATCTAAAATGCCTCGCCAATTATTAGAGCAAGAGAGCTCTGACCTACGTGTGATAGGTGGTATTCAAGCAAAGCTTTCAACAAGAAATACTGCTTTAAGAGCTGGAACGCTTTGGCTCAGCTTCGAGTAAGCAACTGCCTTAACACATGCGATGAAACCACACACCGAGCTTAGTTTAACGATAACCATAAAACGATACAATTTTACTGCTGTCACTAACCGCTAAGAAAAAGACGCCGGTGCTGTCAGCCAACAATGTTAATTCCGACGCCATTTTGACACGATATTAATGTAACGGTCTTACGGAAAATGGTACAGCTGTTTTTGAGATAAGTGCACAAAAATTTACCTTACGACGAAAGGGTAGCTTTGAAATTATTTTTTAGTGTTATTGCAGCTGTTTTTTTATTATTTTCCTTGTTCCGTCGAGATTTGTGTGCAGATTTGTTTTATTTAATTAAAGGGTTTTCTTGTTTAGCAAATCCATGTGGAAATTGAGACAGAAGCTGCTTTCAAATTTGGAAACAGTGCCCGTACATAATTATTAAATAAACATGATCGAAAATAATGTGAATAAAATATTCTGATGTTCAATAAAGCTCAAAGCAAACGTCTTTTCTAGGACACAGCGGAAAGTCTTTTAAACAATTTTCTATCTGGGGCAATAGTTATTATAGATTGTAACATAAATGAAATTACGAGTACCTAGAACATGTAATAACAGATTCTACAGAAATTTTCAAATAATGAGCTTATTGTTTCTGGACCGACACTTGAGCGTAAACCTACTAATTTCACGCTATACAAAGTCCCAGACACGCACCTCCATAATAAATTAAGCATCACAGTATTATACCATTGAATTTTACGACAAATCCGAGCCCAGAGGTAACTAAATCACAGATAGTCGAGAAAATCCAATTATCGCGTGCACAATGGGTCACGAAACAATCTAAACTAAGAAAATTAATCTTCTGAGTCCAGAGGAGCTCTGTCTGTGCAAACTTAGACAATGGATTTATAGTTCATCGATTTGAGGGCATCGGTGCTACGGGTGTGGGTCTTAGGGTCGGGTTACGTAGAAATAGTAGCCTGAAGATGTTACTCGACACGTTGGAGAGTAGGTGGCATGTGTAGGTTAAGAGGCTACCTAGTATTTACATACGGGTGGGAGAATTTGCTTTGTCGATCTTAGACCAAAACGTACAAGGTAAGACTTCGCGTCATGTCGTGGAAATCTATGACGTGTATCGTATGAAATCTTGTACCTGGTTAAATAAATAAATGAATTTTAATTTGTATGTTTATGGGTTGGTTAAATTAAAAGGTTTGGTAAACTGATTATTATGACAAGATTAAACGAGCACTGTCATAGGCGGGTAAAATCTAAATTTATACAAATAAATAAATTTGAACTGCCTGTTTGTAATTTCAAAATAACAGCTTTTTACTGAACACATATGAAATTATATACGGTAATGATAACAAAAAAAAAACCATTTTTTTTTCTTTTGTCTGTCTGTTTGTTCCGGCTAAACTCCCAAACGGCTGGACCGCTTTTGCCGGGACTTTAACTGGCAGATAGCTAATGTTATAAGGAGTAACCTAGGTTACTTTCATTTTCGAAAAAGAATTAGGGCTCCGAGCAACAAAATTAAACCCTTGAAATTGTAAGCAAAATCCGATTCACATAGGGAAGTAATATTTTTATATTAATTTCACTTGGACGAAGTCCACAGCTAGTATTAAAGTAAAAATTTTAGTGTTTCAAGCTGACTAAGCCAAAAACGGTTCACTAGAACAGCTCGAGAGAAGGTAATATTGTATAAATTGAACGCAAAACTTCTTGGCAATCTGAATCTCGTTGAAAATGAAGCAAATAAAGCAAGAAGGCACGTCGGTCGACGAGTACGATTGCGTCGGCCTAGCATTCCGGAAAATTTGAAAATTTAAATGCGAAAAAGTCATATTTATTTACAGTAAAAATATGAAATAGTACCCTTTCAGTATTACAAGAGACCTGGCTTTTCTTTTTGTATTTTGATTTATTTTCACAGTTTCTTCGCGTTGCTTTAATTTCTAGGATAGGAATAATTTATTTTTCTATGACACTTTTCTATTTGTATTCTCAGTTTTCAGATCCAGAATTATTTATTTTTGCTGTCTTCGGATTTACAGGATCTTTTACAGTGAAAAAGAAAAGAGTTAATATGAAATAGGTTCGCATCTTAGCTGCTTAGCTCTCTAAGCAGTATAACAGTTAGACTTGAATTTCTTCGCGACTTTGGGTAGTAAAAAAGATCTTTGTGGCTGTAAATAGAGATGAATAAATAATAGTACTATTTTTATCAATATTTATTTTCAATCATCTGAAGTCATACACCCGTATCTATAAACAAATCAAAGTGTTTACTTGAGTAATTGTCATTTTTTAAGATAGGTACGATTTTTATTGTTGTTTAGTAATTGCTTAAAGTCAGAACTGTAAAAAGTCAGAATTCTTAGCTTTGCTTTCTTTGACGGTTCTTACTTCGTTTAAATTCTATTCTATTGCCTAAAAATTTTTGCCCGAGTAATTACTACTTAAGCTCAAGTAATTACTTAAACTTGACTATAGAAACGGGTGTAAATCTGTCGGTGTCTAGGAAACTTCACACATATTAGAAAAGTGATCCTTGTAAATTTTGTCTAATACTTACGAGTAATTAATGATTTCAATCGAAACGAAAGATCACCTGACCATCATAGTCTCTACTCTTTAAATTTTTAATGTAACTATGCTCCCCATTTTAATTGGTTCGCTTTTACATTTGTTTGTATGATAAATATTTCACGACAGGTACCGTTGGAGTTTTGAATGAGATATTCACATATTGATGTTGCCATTTTCAAACCAAACAATGTGCGCAATAACGATTGGTTGATTTCAATCTATGAAACCGATGATTTATTGTTTGAAACAATGGAAATACTGAATAAACTATGGGAAGAAAGAAAAAACAATTTAGGTTACAGCCGCACAGTGTAATAGTGACTAAGAATGATTTATTTATAATATTTTAGTAATGCGAAGTATTTAATACGATTTTAATGTTGACAACGATTTTGATGTATTTAGAATATTGCTAACTAAGAATGATTTATTTATAATATTTTATTAATGACAAGTATTTAATACGATTTTAATGTTGACAACGATTTTGATGTATTTAGAATATTGCTAATAGTGTAGTACTTTCATACAAACCTACATGCTTGGCTTACCTTTATAACCTGTTACTCGTTTCTGAACAGTCTCTTTACCTTATGCCTTGCCGTATTGTTGGCCACTGATTGATGACTATTGGTGTCATTTATTGACATATCTGTAGAACAATTCGTTTACAGTGACATCCTGATGATTTTTTGGTGATGTGAAGAATCTGTGGCTTGTTTTTTTTTCTAAAGACTATGCATCAAAATATGTTACTATACCAAGAAGCTATCTCCAAGCCAATTTCTCTAAAATTAAGTATTTAGTATATTTATTCAACAGCCTCAATTTACACAAAAACTCAGTAAACCGACTGCCAATATTTTAAAAAACGTCATATACAAATGCACGGTCGTTAAAAAATCGACAAATAATATATACCTAAGCAAACAAAGTATTAAAAAAATATATATTTTCTTGAATTAAAATCAAACCGGGCGCCGCTGCATTCGTGAGATACGCTTGGCTGGGCTCGTTTCCTTCTAGCTGTCACAATTTTATCTTTACCTATTTTTAGTTATTACTGCTTTAAATTTTTCCCTTTTTAACGTTATGTTGACGTTAATTTGACTTTGTATTCTTTTATATTTTTCCCCGCATTTTATTTAAAAAGCGAACGTTAATTTGATGCGAAAGCAGATCATTATATAAATGAGAGTATTTTAATGAAAACGCGATGACAGGTTATAATCTCAATCTGCTGAAATGAAATCAAGTTTTTAAATATAGTTGAATAGTTTCTGGTATCTTTACCGGCGAAAAACACTCAGTTTTCGCATGATTATTGCCAACAAAAACATTGTTTTCACAAAATAAACGAATCATTCCAAAACATTTGTGTGATATTATATATTTGGAGTACGTCGGCGCTCATTTGATTTGACACAGATATCAAATTGGCGGGCCTCTGTCCCGTCGCGTCGTCCCGTCATTCCGGCACGTTTAATATTTTAAGCATTCGGCTCACGCTCCGTCTTCAACGGCCGTCCTGATTGCCGCTAAATTGAACTAAAAACTTCTTCAATGCCCCTAAAACGTTTCAATTATATCTATATTTTCGTAAATGCAAATGTTGATCTTATATTTTATACATTAATCCGCTGGCTATCTCCCGATACTAAAATTCTCGAGCAGATTGCACGAATGACGTCGTTTTAAACGTTTGTTCGACAATCTGTTTAAATCATGTCGTAATTTTAAATTTCTGCCTGCATTTTGAGATTAAATTTTAACTTTTCCCGATTGTAAGTAGTTTACTCGCCGGCAATTTATTACCATGGCGTGTAGAACTACGAATAGCGTTAAGATGATTTCAATAGAACGCCAACAACGGGATGAAAAGTTTAGCTATAGTGCACTCTCGGATCGCGCAATTATTGGCAACCGGAGTCCTGATTGAATTCTTAGGTCAAGTTTGCGCTGAAAGTTTGCATAAAAGACCCCTTGAAAATGAACAGAGGATTCTTTATTTGTTTTTGACTGAATTCAGTAATCAAAGCTGATACTGAAACAAGCTCAGTTAGCGGCGACCGGACGCGGACGGCTCCATTAAGATGTTATTTTAATATAGTCACGAAAATTCGACGTCGGTAAACTGTGTAAAATTTTCACGTTGAAATTGACCAAGCTCCAACATTACGTTAACACGCATGTCATGTCTGGAAGTTCCGTTCGTGTTGTCGGTAGACTATTCGAATTTAAAATGGATTCGTTTATAAAGGCATTTACTAGGGTTCGCATTTTCGATGAGAGAGTCGGCAGGTGAGTGACTTGTTTGCCGGTGGGCCGCGATCGCTAACACGAGCAAAAGTCCGGACGGTTTAGCCGGCGCCGCCGTAGACGCCCGCCCTCTATAAATCAGCCGGCGATTGACGCTTTCCTACAGGGAGTGATCTATTCTACCCCCTCCATGATACAGCTTCACTTGCAAGGATTTTTCACGTACGGACAAGTTTGGACGTTAAAATTCACTACTATGCACTTACGTTGACGATGTTAAGCAGGTTACTTTCAGTTTAGTCTGGGGGTTTAAACTGTTTTGGGATGAATAGTTTGTGATTTACGACATAGTTACCTGTTCGTTCTTTTGCTCTAACTTCTCTTCTGGGTTTCAAAGTTTCGGAGTACCGAAAACAGATCTCAAATACTGAATAGCTTAGATCTTCTGCATAAATTCAAAATCTTCTCGAAAATGTTGTATCCTCAGCATTCGTCTATTCTATAAATGTTGCTGAAAAAAAAAAAAAGAATACAAAATGCTCCTGCAAAACCGTACCCTGAAAATCCTAAAAATCCACGACATTTTATAAATAGCTTCTGAAAACACGATAAACCTATTGAAAATAAGAACACATCTACATCTTAAGAGGCAAATAAACTGTACGGAATATATAAAAAGTAAGATTTTTCCGTGTCCCGAATAAATATTAGCTAGATGTTGATCTACAAGTGTGCTGGTAAAGACGCTAGGGTTTATGTCGTAAAATATAATCCTCGGTATTTTATATCAGGGCCCAACCCTACGCAATGTTTCTTAAACATGTAGCAAATATTGAATGTTTTGTTGTTTGTTTCAGGTAAATTGGTTGGGAGAGCAGATTTGCGAGTATGGGAAAGTATGGAGGAGTCATCTCGCAGCTGCCATGGATTATTGTATTTTTGAATTGTTAATTTTATCTTTTTACTCTGGACGCTCTTACTCGCACGTCTTTCTACATCGTTCTCACATATATAAATAATCTCGACATGAATGACGTAACCAAGACTTTTGTAACAACATATTGATTTAAAAGAGTGTCCATGGTGTTTCTTGCCCATTCTTCTCCTTAGAAATCTACGCTTTCGAATGGGCAACTACAGTACTTTCACAAGTTATCATGCCCTGTGACTGGGACTGTAGCTTAGTTTTATTTTGTGTTTTGACAATCAAAAGTGCCTGTAATGGTCTAATTTAAATAAATGCTTTGAGTTTGAGGATAACGTCCGCTTCTGAGTATGAGAAGGACATACTTGAGCATACAGACAAACACACATACAAACCTACAATTATGAGTTTTTTTTATGAGGGTAGACTGAAAATACAGAACAATTTCACTTAACTCTTTTTTCTCACACACTGGTTACGTGTACTACGTACCTGACCACTCTATAGAACATCACAATAAGGTCAGTTTATGTCCTTCTCTTTGTCCTTACTCAATAAAATATGGCTGTAATCGCTTCGAAGGTTCATTTTCTCTTTTGATTTAAACTAATCGCAACTAAATAAAGTCAATAAATAGGTGAATAGGAGGAGGCTTGTACTTTGTGAATTTTGACAAATCAATTTAAACAAAACTGCAGTAGTCCCTATTAGTCACCTGTGAGAAACAGTTGGCTAACCGATGTTGCTTTTCAATTATATCTTAAATAACACAAACTTCAACAAAAGAGTTTTCAAAAATGGAAAATTCAACAAAGCAAGACTAAAATAAGAAATACTCCAACACACAAGAATCAAAGCCATCTCAACACATCCTGAATCTGAAAAGCCAAATTCAAAATTACACACTTTCCCAACTCTAGTACCCTATAACGTGCATTTGTCCAGTGACAATAGACATATAATAAATATTTACAAGCCACTTGTTCGATGCACATCGCTGTGGCTTGCTCAAAAGCGCTACATTTAATATTTTACGAAGTCCCATCACGCCCCGTCTTCAACCAGGCCTGATTGCCGTCCGATCGAAATTATATTTCACAGGCGCATTCAAAGCTACCGGACGAGGTTGCCGTTCGTACACCGTATTAGATATATTCTAGTAATATGGTAGACAACGGATTTGTAACTAGGTCTTTGAATTTTGGGAACGGAGATATTTTGACAGTAAGGACTTTTGGTCCTTCGAGCAGGATACGATTTATTTTTCATATAAATTGTGTCTGTGGCTGTCATTTAGACTAGTTATTATTCCACTTCACCTGGTATGTTCAAAACCTTGAAATAAAATTTTACTGTTGATAATTTCGTTGTGATTTAGTCAGAGCTTTAAACATCAAATAACGTATCACATGTTTGTCACAATCACTTACCATTAGTTAAAACCACAAACATAA
This sequence comes from Standfussiana lucernea, assembly GCA_964057025.1. Classification (NCBI taxonomy): domain Eukaryota; kingdom Metazoa; phylum Arthropoda; class Insecta; order Lepidoptera; family Noctuidae; genus Standfussiana; species Standfussiana lucernea. The sequence goes on along the minus strand of OZ059791.1, from coordinate 6,829,544 downwards.
TGATAATGAAATGGTAGTCAACAAATTAGTTTCATTGTAATTTTCAGTACAACAAACCATTTTCCCCGAATGTCGTATCTACCACATAAATTAGTGAAGACCCAAAATAAACTAGTATTAAATCGTCCGAATCCTAATATCTATTCTCATTTTTTCTTTATTTTCTCAGTGTAAGCGGGTATCGCGTGACAAGCCGCCATACCTCAGCGCGACCAGAAAGAGTAGCCACTGTTTGTTAATCTTGCTTTCATTGTGTAAAATATTTGGGAATATACCTCCGCAAAGCCTTTGTAGGCTCGGCCTCGCGGTCTATCGTTTGCCAACAAACAATGCACGTTTAAGTGTTAAAACTGAATTAGGTAATTGAATTTTATACTGGTTGCTGCATGAAAGTGGTTTTCGGTAACATGAGAGACTGCCCAAAATTGGTGCTGGAGCACGCGAAATTTTTTGTGACAAAAATTGTACAGAGCTTTTACTGAAAGCGTTCAAGTAAAAAATAGATTTATTTGTTCTTTTTCCCTAAGTTGTACTTTTACGAGAAAGTAAAACACAAGAAAAGGTAGCGTTGCCGTAATGTAATTGGTTAGAAATTCTATTTCATGCGTCATTTCTCATACTTTTTCGTGAATATAAGCAATGTAGAGTTTAGTTTATAATACGAGAGGTTACGTACTACATTCCTGGTCTTTATCGAATTGAGTTCGTGATTGGGTACATTGGAAGTTCGACTGCCAATTATTGAAGACATTAGTGGCGAGAGCATCCCCATAGAGACGCTGTGAACTTGAGTGTGGTGCATTCTGCAGTAACGTAGTCTGCGCCGTTACGCCTTAGTAATGAGAGACTTGTGTTATTGTGGAGGGGTACATCAATGTGGTTGGAATGCCACATTTAAGCAAATATTATGCTGAGTTTCAAAGGACTGTACAATCATAAACGCTTTCTAGCAAAAAACTGCGTTTACTTGGTTTATTAAATGTTAAATTTTGCAAATATATAGGCAAAAAATTTTACAAATAGGTTATATGTATTGCCTAAATTGGATCAGGCTAAATACAGAACAAAGAGATTTACAGACTTAAGAGGGGACATTGGGAATTTTTTAAAATTTTCATACAAACATTTTAATCCCGAACGTTTGTGATTTTGAGACACGAATCCTACCTGACAAGCGAATGAATGACATTAGACAGACCAATTTGTTACCAAGTATTGGATTACGATTTTCTTCGTCTTGTCCCGTCCATCGCTCGCAAATGTTTGAATTTCTTTGAATCAGAACATTCAGAACGAGAAGTCCACCAAAATTACCAAAGTAGCTAATATCAAATTCGTTTAAGATCCTTTACAAACGCTATCAAATTATACTAAGTACGTACAATGCACAGCTAACCTCACAACGAAGCCCAAAGATATCCCAATAGTTTAGTTCAATAGTTAATAATGAAGCAACTAGAGCTATTTTGGTACCCATTTCAATTTAAGGACAGGGCTTGCACAGAAACTTATCCAAGTTCCAACTAAAGTTAACAAGAAACTCTATCCTTAGTGGTATTGTCTATTAAATCTACAAGATACACTTCTAGACACCGAGATGTTTTGAGAGTTCTATACAAAGTATTAATCGTTTGACTTGTGGTACGTAACTTTGTTGGAGGCGTTCGCGTTTACAAAATTATGGGTGGCTCTGTTTAAAAATGTTTGTGTGATTCTTTTTAGTTCAGTAATGTGAAAGATATTGTGGACGATTTAAATTTTTATTTTAAGATTTTTCATATAAATTATTTTGTAATTACCGTTTAAAACCCTTCATTTTGATAACCCGCTCGATGGGGAAGGAAGGATGGCGCCCAAAATCCGCCATATTTCTTTTTTTAATTTTAATTAAACCAACAAAAACAACGTACAGTTTATCGAAACCGGTTCATCCGTTAGGAGTTACGAGGGAACAAAGAAACAGACATACAAACGTCTGTACGAATGTCAAATACGTAACCCCTCTTTTGTTTGGTAAAAGATATCACCACTACAAAATGTTTTACAACTACACTGTCGTCGCCGTTAATTATTAATATCGAAATGAGTTTTTAAGTTTATTACGGTTTACTATATTTCCAATAATGTGCTACGGTACCTTGCATATTACTTTGACCTACTTTAGCATAAAAAAGCATACAATATTTTTTTCTATCACGCGCTACAAAATATAAAATATTTAACGTATCTAAGCTTTTCAATTTTATGTCGGAACTGAAACAAATTATTAAAGTACCCCTATATCTCTAATTCGGTTCGTTAGCAAAATAATGTCAAGGCCTCAACACAAGGCGGGGTACTCACACGCGCAAACTCAATCTCCCGGCCGTGCCCTCTCAAATTTTGATCCTCGAACTAACCTACAAGTTCCGATCGAAGATCTGAACGTCTCGGACGGTCCTCGCCGTGACAGCTTCAAGTAATCCCAGATGGCGTGCTCGCCGATGAATTAAAGTCACTCAGACTAGTTGACTCGAGAACTGTACAGGAGATACCTATTGTGTAGACAATGCTTTATAGTTCGGTTTGTAATTAATTGTTTGCGTTGATATTACTTCAAGTGGTATTAGATGTAACGGATTCAGACGGTTTTGGGATACAGTAATTTATTTGTGGTTGCCAGTTTTGAATATTAATGTTAGTAAGATTTCTCGAAATTGAATTGACAATCTTGGTATCAGGGATTAAGCTGTAACTTGTAATCCTGTTTTGTGTTGTATTGCTGTGAGGAATTAATTGAATTATTAGTTTGTGTGAAGGAAATGACAAAATGTACGGCTTTCGTTTATTTCTTTTCGTTCTACACGCTTATTTCTTTTTTATTTAAAGGTTTCTAAGGAATATTTATGGCAGTAAAATGGCAGGTAAAACCTGCAGGTCCCATACACATAGACAGTGTGGTAAGACTTAACAAAAAAACATAATACATAATAATATACTTTTGAAAACTCTACATTAAATTCAGTATAGTTTTACAATAATTGATATGATATTATTGTTTCCATTGGCATTATTCATATGAACAATCAAAAATATCCATTACGCGTACCATTTTATTCGCAAAAAAAAACAATTCCGAATTAATTTCATAAAATAAAATCGAACAAATACTTTATAACTGATTCAACAAACTGCGCAGTTACAGAAATCTACTTAACGCGGTGTTATTTAGATTAAACGGGATTATCCTATATAAGCGAAAACAATACGAAACAATAAGTTTAAATCGGTAACAATATCATACGCGCCTACAAGCGTATGTGTAGGTACAAACAAGAGATTCCAAGTTAAGGCAAACAGAACACATCTACGCAAGCGAGGCGTTGCGGGGAGCAACATTATAAACAAGCCCAACTTAATATTAGACCACAACGGCACAGTTTATTCATGTCACCAGGTGTAGAAAGACGGCCTAACGCCACAAGTTACCGCCATATTATACGTAATACGATATTCAGACACATTACACTCAAGTTTACGACTCCAACTGAGGTAGCTTACGTTTATGAATCTTTAAACATCTTTTAAAATCCATGCCATGAGTCCATGACGTATTTTATGTTCACAACCTGTATTAATATTTAGTATTCCACAGTTACACTCTCTAGGCATGCTTGCAACCGCCAATTTATTGTAGGATTCAGTCGAATATTCGCTTCGGGTGATGATATAACTGAAACTTCAAAATATTTGCAACAAGTTTTGCAAAACCTTGGAGCAAATAATTATTTCGCAAATAAAGTTGGCTAAATTCGTTTCGAATTTGAAATTCAGTTAGTCGATTTTGAATTTGAAACAATAAATAGCAGGAACACATAATAGGAGCGTTATTTAGTGTCGTGTATTTAATTGCCGGTTCTATTTCCAATGTAATTTATACGTCCAATAATAAATTAGCCGCATATACAGAAGCGAGTTAGAGTTTTACGGTGCCGATCAAAAATAAACTGGGTAGTATTGTAATAGATAAACTGAATTAACTGTAAGTGCAACGGTGACGTCAGATAGATAAATGAGTGCGCAGGAGTTAGTATAGAATATATTTCCTGTTGTCTGATCCCATTCACGTTCGAGATCGGTAAATGAATGGATGTCACGAAATTAGCAACGGATCTTGTGCCAGCTCATATCTCACACGAGACAGCGCCGGTTGTTCGCAGAGATCACGACAATTATACGGTATTACCTGATAATATATTGTAGGTGAGCTATGCAACTATCGCACACTCAATCATTGTGGGACGTCACGTCAAACGATATAAATCGTACCACGTTTGCATAAATCACACAAATATACACAGAACACTGTATAGTGCTGTTCGGTTTCTTAGTAAAGAACAATGGCAGGTCTCCATACTAAGAATTGTCTGGGATCAAATTGAAGCGTCCCGTAATGAAAAATATATTAAAAGATTTGGCGTTAGCTCCAGAATCTATAAATGAGACTATTTTCATTTGGGAAAGCCGGAAAAAAAAGATTTCGATGTTTGAATTTTTAGGTTATGAATGAACGCCAAACAACAATTATCTATAAAACATCGCAAATTGAAATGAAATCATAAAGAAATGGATAAGGTGGTGTGGTCTAAGTGAGGATAACAGTATTTACGGATAAAATGAGAAAAACCCAAATAAATTCTAACCCGCGGTGAAGAGTAGTACTCAATTATATGTTTAAGAAAGCTGGGCGCGTAATTTAAAAAAATGCACTTGCCCCGTACACTAAAACTGACGGTTAGAATACTTATAACACCTAACGTTAGGACAAATAAAAAACACATTTTGTTAAACATATTTATTTTATTGCTCATCCTCATCTCGTATTATTATCTCATAAAGAAAACCTGCTGGTGCTGACATATGTTCTTGATGTCTGGCCCATCCTAGATACCACACTAAGGTCATAGTGTGTGCGCAGCAGCCTACAGTTCCGGGTTTACAACAAAAATCCAATTCACTGGGCACAATCGGAGCACAGTAAGATTAGCTTAAGGTCACGCAAAAGCAATATCGGAGTCCTAAGGGCACGCACTAGTCACACAGGCAGTATCAATCAGTCCACAAACAGTCCAGGTCGGGTAAAAATAAATAGAAGGCCGAAGGCGGAAGGATTCTGTAACGTCTTGACTTGACTTGTCAAGACAGACAACCACAGACAACATGTATTGTCACTGTCAAAGACAAAAGTAGTGCTGCACGTTTCGATTCCGTTTTCTTAAGAATCGATACAACACTGAAACGATCCTGTGATAGTTTTAGCCATTATTGATTGGAATTAAAAGTAGAAGTATTTCTTCAAAGATATCAGTTGATTAAAGACGAAAGAATAGAGGATTTCAATAATTGTTATACAAACAAAACCAACTCTACATGGGTCGATCGATCGGTCGATATATTATATCGATCATTCGATTAATTATTGATACAGATAAATTGCACTCATACTATTTGTACTCACATCACTATTCTAATGGTAACATTTCGAATGTACCTAATTCGAAAATCATTTGATAAGCTTTTAAAAACATAAAATAACTCCGGCCTTAACGAGAAGGAGTGAATAACTGAAAAATCGTAGAAAATTAATTAAATTTGATTCATATATATGAAATCTATGGACGCCAAAAAAAAGTCCAGACCAAATACTGCCATTGTTCTTTGACGTAAATAAAAGTCGTATTTGCAAAACAAATGTTAGGGAAACAAGTAAATTATACTTACTTAATTCATTATGAATGTCTCATACTTATAATTGATTAACTTATTAAAATTGCGGACAAAACAATATTATTCTATGCCAAAAAATCCTGTCTATCTAGACTGTGATGTTACTAATATTGGAGAAAGGTTCCCTCTTCTCTAAATTTTATAACATAAATACTTATTAGACTTAATAGTAAGGCATCATCAACTCTTCCTTCATTCACAATTCACATCCCAACAACTTCAGACAAAAATAATAATCAAAATAACACAATTAATGTTTGCCAAAACTTAGTTCGTCATGACATTGTGAACTAATCTCAGCGAGGCGGGATACTCAGCAGCCACAATAACTCTGTGTCGCTGTAGCTACATATAATATTTACCTACCCTCTCTCTACCAAGGAATGCCTCGACAACAGTATCTGTACCAACTCAGATGTCCCAACAGTTTCAGCCTTCAGAAAGGGAAATTGTTTGCGTATTTCAATTGGAGGCATTGGATTCGAATTTGGGATTAATAGTTGTTGAATTTTTGTGGCGTGGTAATTGTTTGAATTGAATTAAAGTTGGTTTTAATTAATAATGTGTGTAGATATTTATTTATTTCGGGTACTGGGCCCGGGCGGGTCGGGCAAAGTGTTATTGTGTTTTTCCATTAGGAATTTCTCAGTAGCAGCCATGCAATCTGGATTTGTGGCTGGTTGATGGCAATAGGCCCCCTATTACATGGGACTTAAACATAACTGGCGAAATGTGGGTACACAATTCTGCCTAACCCTTCGGGGATTACAGGCGTCTTGTTATCTTATTTATTTATTTCTTAAACTCTTTCTCACAACTATCATTAACAGTTGTTGAACCTAATCCGAGTGTGCGGTCTTTACAAATGTATTTTAACTTTAAAAGAGTGTGTGTGTACTGATTTGGCGATAGGTTAAAATTGTATGTACTGTGATTAGAAACCTAACTTAATTATTATGTATTACATGTCATATAATCTCTAAACGATGGTGACGAATGGCATCAAAATTGCGCCGTTCAGAAAAACCAAGTGGTCATAATGGGTGTTAAAGGACCTTTAATGAAGCCGAATGGCACTTGATCTCACCGTCATTGCGATACTTTTTCTTTTAAACCATACTTGGGAACCTTCCAATTACGGAGATATTGGGGGTCAAACTTGTTTTTAAAGTTATAACTATACTTTAAATACATCCACGACCCCCGTAATATTCAATGCATTCACCAGTACAATGTTTTGAGTCCGTAACATTGAGTCCTACAGTAAAACGTGTAATTTTTCAACGCAAAAATAAAAGTCGTTTCCCAGCAATAATTTTTGCGTAGAGTAACTTAGTTTGATGTACTGAATGCTTGGTTGACGGCTTCGGTCGGACTTTGTTTTAAAGTATTTAATTACTAACATAGCTCTGATTACCAAGAAGCAGTATTTCCAACATTATTAAACGTCAAACAAACTACCATTATCAACATTTATTGAAGGTAATAGGAACATTACTTCGACGTTTGTTCCCGGCGGTTTCAAGATTAGTTGACAATGTCACACGAACCGACTTCCTCAAAGTAAGTTTATCTCGTGCAAGTTCCCTAAATTGAAACAGTACAGCATCTGCACTTGCCTGATAGTTATTGGGAATAAATTACGGAACTACCGTCTTTGACCCACATGTTGGCTTCATATTACGGTTTATTGAGGAAAAGTAATAATGGCTGTGGTTGTTCTTTGAGGTCGCAATTTTGAAGATTTTTGAAAAGCAGTCTATGAAATTCCTCATCTAGAAGAAGTTCTTATTGTATTTTCACAATGTAAATTTTTATATGGGTGTATTTCTGAATTAAATGATCTTCGCAATCTTTTCTAAGTAGCATTTGAATGAAGATTTAGAAAACTAATCTGAACGTAGATGACTGTAGATCTTGCAGCCTATTTTTGGAAAAATAAATTATCTGTGTTGACAAAAACTAGCTTTTAGTAGAAGCTAGTTTTTATAGCAGACGTAAAACGGTTGTCACAATTGTGTTTTCATTTGTATCAAGCTGGTGAAACGTGGAAGAGATGCAATACATCGTAAAGAAATAAAGGTAGCTTCTCTATTAAACTAAGTTAATTAATTTATTCCTTCTAAGAAACCAACCAACAACCGTGTTAAAACTGGGTGAGGCTCTCGTAAATATTTGATTGGATTGATCAAAATTGATTTGTTTCTTTCAAGGTTAAAATCAAAGAAGACAGAAACGAAACATTTCTTTGTCAATTAAAAGTATATTATTTATTTTCGAACGTGAAATAAGTATTATGTTAAACAGTGACAAGAGTCTCCTGGAAAGCTCTAGAAATAATGGTCAGGAGAAGAAAATAAAATGTAAAGAATAACGCTTTCTCATCTAACGAAGTTTAAGTTAATTCTAAGCTAGTTAATTTATTCGTAAATATTTTAGTGGATTCGGTGAAATTGATTTGTTTCCTTCAAGGTTGATCCAAATTAGGTGGAAACTAAAGACCCTCTATCTGAGTTAGAAACAATGTAGGTACCTACAGGGTTTAACCCTGGGTTATTTCGGCTAGACTGGTTAGGTTTGAACTTTCAACCTAATTGAGCTTTCACTCAATAGTGCATAAAGTGAAGGACACAAAGTGACAACATAATTCCCTCAGTGCACACAAGTACTGGCGCTTTTTACCAAGGGAAACGTTTGTAAAGATGATGTAGAATTGCAGGTATGTGGATGTGAGCTCAGTAAGGTAATTTTGTTTGGGCAGATTACACCCGTAGGTTTTACACATTAATTTTACTATGTTCGTTTGGCTTGAAGTGTCTGAATATTTCATATGAAAACGCACTTAATGTCCAGCTGAAAGTACCAACAAAAAATGTGTACCAAAGAAATGAAGTGCACCTGCCACAAAAACGACCACCGAATCCCCAAAAACGAAAAAAAAAAACAATATATTACGATCGTGTATATTATGGGCGAATCTGAATGTGTCAGTGCGTAATTTATCGGGGTACGTGTTTTTTGTGGAGGTTCTCTTGACCTCATAAAACACAGCGCTGTGCAGGGACCAAATCGGAGGGCACTCGAATGAGCTCGGCCCGCGGCGTTCATCGAAAGTGGGAAAAACAAGCGATCGCCACTCCACTGAGACGCCCCGATAGCACTTCACACGTCGTAGTGATTTTTACAACGCTCGCACTTGACTGTGTGGCGTTTTTCGCTCGTAATCACTTTGATGTACGCGCGTCCCTTCCGCGGTGGCTGGACTTCAAGTCGCAGGCGCACTTGAAATTGAAACCCGAATGTTTCCTTTTTACATTGAGAATATTTTTATTGAAGTGCTATCAAAATTTTACCTTTTTTGTGGAGTCAAATTCTGTCACATTTATTAGAGGTTGGTGTCTTCTTTCTGTCTTATTCGTTTGGATTTGTACATACTTACCTAAACACTCCAGGAAAACCAATGGAAAAACAGTAATGTTGCTGTAGCTATATTGTTCAAATTCGAGCCACATTTGTTGTAGTTATAGGCCTACTGCTAAAAATTGCGCGACAAAAAAGCATCGATATACCTTGATGGATATTCAAATCACAACCGTTTGATAATTCAATATTTTATGTGTCGATTGTCGAATCATTGCAGACGAATGCAGTGGGCCGAGTAAGAGATTCTCAGGATCGGACGTGTGCCTCCACGTGGCTGGCATGTTTCCAACCACAATACATATTTAACTGTCTGATTTTATACGCAGGACACAATTTTAAACTAGTCTATAAACGTTAAAAGGAACATTAAGTAACTGTAGTGTTTTGTATTTCCTATTTTGCTTTCCAAATTATCTTTACTGTTTTGCTGGTTTAAATGCAAATGTTTCATACGATTAGATATAGATGAAAATAAATTGAGGATTATTTTTGTATCGATTAAGAGGTGTCTATAGGAGAAAATAGCATATTTTTTACCGTTTACTGACCAGAGGCATGGATTTAGTAAAGTACATATTCTAGGCATGTACGTATCATTAGAAATGCTCTGATACCTATAGATTAACTGGACCCAAAATGTATTCCCAAAAATATTTCCATTTTTATTTCACTGAAATATAATTGCGGAGCTCTCCTTCAAACTAATACCTCAAACGCAACGCCACTACATTTACAGACACCGAAAAACAGAGAACGGTTTAATTGAAAAATGTACGTCGAAAAAAATGTTGTCTACCTATAGTGTGTCAATTTAGTTTTGGCCGTCGCAAAACTATTACTGCACCACTTTATACCCTGACAACACTGAAAATTTGCGTCAGGCTAAGTGCCAAATTTATAACATTGGAACTGTACTATGGAAGGTTTTCACACTAATTGGTTCGGTGGGAAGGATTGTTATAGATAAAATATGCGATGCGGACTGTTTTCGTTTGCATATTGATTGATTGCGTCATTACTATTGATGTCTGATGAGTTTGTCGTGTACTCGATGATTTCCGTGACGTATGATAAAAGCTTGTCGGAATGGATGCAGTTCATCAATCCATCTTGATCAGTGGCGAGGGATCTATCTCTGCTTGGTATTAAGCTGGGATATGCGTTACTGCGTTGTTTTTGGAAAATTGGATTTTGTATCCGTGTTCGATGGAAATTGAACTTGCATAGGATTTGTGTGGATAAAACAGTATACTTCCATTTTGTTTGGCTTTTCGAATCATGAATGAAGATTTATCTTGAGCGTTTACTGATCAATGAATTGTTATTGCCCTAAGAAATAAAATATAATAAAGTTAAAATAAGAAAAAAAAAATACATATAAGTTCAATAGAAATTTCAAAGAACTTAATATCTTTAGAAGAGTTTGAATTCTAGAAAATCTATATTTATTTGCGACTGTGAAAAACACTACACTCTAGAACGGATACTTTATATCGAAGTGAATGAAAAAGTTTTCCCAACACAGCACAATTTCATGCGTATTGCGTACAAAAATCAACTTTTAACGAGTAATACAAAAACTACTAAAGTGTCTGTTAGCTATGATCCAAGTCCAATAAACCTAAAATATAGTCGTATCTTTATGTGTGGCCTCCGAACAGATCTTATTATTGGAAGTCATTTAACTTGAATTATTGCTCAGTAGAAAACAGCGCTATATTCGAATGCGAGTGTTATGTTTTTAACAAGTTTGTAAGAATAAGGCTCTCTATAGTATCTGCTGGAGGGTTTAATGTTAATTTATCTGAATAGTAACAAAAAAGAAGAAGTGTTTTTGCTAACTGTTTTGTATTTTATGGGTACATGACACGTTAGCTGTTTAAGAACCTTACCCAACATGAACTAAGGGTAGCCAGCCATATAAGTAAAAGCAGAGACATGTAGATTATCCCTGTGTTTTCAAAAAAAAAAAAATCTCTCTGCTTGGGTGAAAAAAGAAAATTATAGAATGAAATGTTTATGATCATGCGTGCGAAGCACACACACTTGCATTTGTGTAAATACACATAACGCATCTAGGTAAAAGAAAAATACGCGAGCGTATGTGAAATCGTCCCATGGTTACGTGATCTTGACATTTTTGGGAAAAAGGGGAAAACATTAAGTATAAGGGCTGACGAAGTCTCATCTCCTCATCCCATTTTATACTTAATATGCTTTTGGTTACACTCAGTGCAACTCCGATGAGACGACCGTTATACAAGATTTCGCAATCTGTATTAGCACGATCTGTTTAACATATGTAGTAGGTATAATTAGCCAGCTAGGTAATCCTTTTGCTTGTAGACAGATTCGCATAAGTCGCAATACGTGTAGTGGCATATACATACATGTTTCGGTATCTATATTATGTGTAGGTAGATATGTACCAGGACCTATATTATGCTGATATATTTACTGTTCTGGGTCGGATGGTTTGATCGCAAAGTAAAAAGAGTATATAAAATACTTAAACCTTGAAAACTCAGTCAGGATTGAGGAATCTTTTTGTTTTTGAGGTATTTTAATGCTGTCTGGTATAATTAACAATAAATTATTTTGAAGTGCTTACTTAGGATACCTACTTAGTCCTGTCTTTATAACTTTTACTTACAAGTCGGAAAAGGCTATTCAAAGTTAACAAATTGTAAGCTGTCCTACTGAAGTTCTCCACAGCAATAACTAAAAAGCTCAACTGTATCATTGTTTATGTTGAATTTAATATTGTTTTTACGTAATATGTCCGTTCATTTGGGCTGGACTCGCGGGCGCGCCGGCTAGTTTCCAATTTTATGGTGGTTACACAAATGGCGTAGACCCCGTGCACACACGACGAATAATTTGGCAAACATCCGTAAAAGGTAACAAACTAAACTATGCGAGAAATAACATCTTAATCTATGTTTACCCACATGTCGGTCTTGACCTTTAGGCTTTTCGATTTATCCTTTTTTATGGTATTTTTAAAACATCTTTGATATTCTCGTTATTATGTTATTCTCAAATTGAATCCATCAGAAAACTTAAAATTAATATAGAATTCAATTTATACTTTACATTGTTAAATAGACAATAGATTCTCTAATAATATCTCAGCGAATAAATTAATGCTTTCATTTCAAAAACTAGCAATTTCAGTGTCAACAATACCAGAGCCTGAAGTTTCCGTCCAACTTTAATAAGAAATATAGCCTATTCTGAAACACCATAAAAGCGATCCGAATTTAAATCAAGCAAATTATCCTCTTCAGTCATTATAATTTGGTAAAATAAATTTATAAATTTCAGTTAGAAGGTTTTGATTCGTTTCGCCACGAACCACGACAACTTGTTCCCTACTTTGGCTGAATTCCGTACAAAAGTTAGTAGATTAAAACTGCCAATTAGGGAGCATTTGAATTCCAAGTTGTTTTAGAATTCGCGTAATTATTGTTGGATGAACAATTACAGAAAGGACCAGAATGGATATTTGACATTATTTTATTTTGATAACTGGGCTGCCTGTCAGTGTTTGGTTCATGATTTATGGTCTATCGGATATTTTGAGGTGAGCTTAAAATAACGGGTAGGCAACGTTTATTTACAGCAATGGTTAGCATAAAGTAAATAACAGTTATAACACTGCTTCATTTATCATTAAAAGTACACATAAAGCTATCAAATAGGGTAACGATACCCTAAATGATTATATCAATAGCTTGACATTACTCTTGTAGGTTTAGTCAGTCGTTACAATTTTATTTTCTCTCAATTTGTTTAGTATAACACCACTTTTGATTTAGCCATATTTAATACATGACTGCACTCTAAAGTTGATCACTAATTATAAACATATGAACGACAGAGTTCCGCTGTACTCATCAAAATTAAACTGTTAATATAATGACGGTGTAATCCAGTTGGAAGGTGCTAGTTCAGGAAGTGAGGCAGCTTCCAATTTAATGGTGGTTGAGCAAGTGCTGCGTCGCTTCCCCCCAGTTTACCCCCACTGACAATATTAATAATTTTATTGCAAGCTAGACGTAATACGTCATTAAATTGTTAATGTTTTATAAGAAAGAAATTAAATGTTTTCGCGGGACTTGTTGTGGTAGAGGCGGTATTTTTAATAAAATTACTGTTTTGTTGAGATGTTTATGTGTTTTATTGACTAAATATTCACATTTTTATTACTTCAATAAAAAGAGTAATTGCAAGGTTGCTACAAAAAAAACACAATTAAAGAAATGAAAATTTTTACTTCATCACTTTATCGTGAACTATCAGTCAAGACAAGGTCAAGAACATTTGTAATGTTGACAATTTCATTGCATTTTTTACACAGTCATCCTAAAATTGTAATGTTGCATCATTAAAAAATATCTGACATTACAAATTCAAAAACCACAGACAAGCGTCCTGTCTATAAAATTATTTATAAAACTGTCCTGAGATTTATAATATTGAAAAAACAAGATGTCCCGATTTTAGCCGCACGCTAAAAGATCCTACTGCCTACAGCTAGTGTGCATTTGAAATAAAATCAATATCTCCAAAAAAAAAAACCTTACGTCTAAAAACTCAACTAAAAACAATGCTTAACCCTCAAATACCAACCTACGAAAGAGAAATAACACATCAAACCCTTGAAAGAAGAGCGGTCGAATAATTCAGGTGGCTCGGCCTATGTTCAGATAAAAATGCTACTCGCCAGCAAATGCTAATTTTATGGTGGTTGAACAACTGTGCCGAATCCAGTCGCGCTGTCCCCCGCAGTATTGCCTGGTAGGCGTCATCTAAATAAAATATAAATCCAGAGGGTAGATAACAAGGGTTGGGAATAGTTTAGCGGGTTGTGTACTCATCATTGCGCGTTAATTAATTTATTTTTCGTGTGGGTTTTGATGTTGAACGCGTGGGTCGTTGGAAGGGAAATGTTGATTGTAAGTGCCTTGCGATACTGCCTGCGTATTTTTTTTTGGGTGGTTTGACGGTAGTTTAATTTGACTAATCTACTCTAAAAGGTGTAAACGGACCCTTCACAAAGCCATCAACCAAGCATTCTGTACATCTAACTAACTAACTCTACACAAAACTTATTGCTGGGAAACGACTTTTCTTTTACTTTTTTTTCATCACGTCTTATGTCTGATGGATGTATTCAATAGTACACGTAAACGGCCATTTAATACACTAGACTATCTTACAAACCGAAACAGGTAGGTATTAAAATGTTCACAAGTTTTTTACCGGCTTCATAAAAGGAGGAGGTTCTATACTCAGCTGTATATTTTTTTTTACGTATGTTTATCGATTTCTCCGTGATAACTGGTTCGATTTACGTGATTCTTTATTCGTTTGGTAGAGCTCGCGCGGTGGTCCCGTATAAATTTCATTCACATTGCTTGGGTAGTTAATTAGTTGTATCTTCTATTATACAAAACAAAATAACGACTTCAAAAAAAAAGTTTAATGGAGGAAATATTATTTTAGAATCAATCACTAACAGTTCGTAGGTAAGTGTAGTACCACTAGAGAATAATATAGAAATGACGACAACCGAGGTAAAAGATCAGATTTTTTCTCACATCCTCGCATAGTTTCCACAGGGCAACATAAAAATAAAGTGGCAATTTAAGCCTACTACGTGAGGTTATTCGCCCTAATTGAAGTTTTAGATCGGCGTGGTCAAAAAAGTGTTCCCATTAAACAACGGGGTCATTCTTCACGGATCTAAAAACCTACCCCTCACACAATGTTGGTGGTGATTAATGGTACAGTCAGCATGCAATCGTTACTTTTCATTACTGTTTGGAAGTGCAGAACCGAAGGCCGGGGTAGCGGTCAGATTAGAAAAGTTCCGCGCGAAACAACTCTAAAATCGACTTTAAAAACATAGACCAACATTTGGTTTTAGAAGCGCCCCCTGTTATCGAATTGAAGGCAAGTTTAAATTGGAATGTATCCCGCAATAAGCCTCTCGTGATTGGCCTGTTTGTTCTTAATTAGTATTAATCGGGAACTTCACAGGTTTACAGTAAGTTAGTATCGAGCTTTTGTTTTCAACTGATTCCGATCGTTATTATGCCTGATAGTAGGTACACAGAACTACGCAGGATACCTAGATTATTGGCGCTTGTTTACTGTCCTCGGGTTGGTTATGATCACAATCTAGATCGAGTAAATATTGGTAGTCAGGTACACGATAAAATGGGTTTCAATATCATCTACAATATTTAAGTATGTTAATTATTTCGTAGATGTTACGTAGGGTGCATCTACGAACACTAAAAGTGATTAAACAGTGTAACGTGTCGGTTGCTGACCGGAAATTATGTAAAATACATCTAAAAACACGAACGTGGGGAATCAGCATATTCATGTTAGAGGGAGAGCCTACCCGCCCTATCCATTAGTGAGTCGTACAGCCAGTCGCAAACAAATCTCCACGCGGATGCTCCTTGCATGTATTTAAGGCAGACGAGACGTTTTAACAAGCCAATATAAATAGAGAAACATGATATTAAATACTCCAGCGTCTTGTCAAACCAAATCTCTTGTGACACGATAAACACCGGGTACTTTCCCGAGGAGCGTGCGCTCTCGAACATTTGCCTGACGATTCCTTCAGTCATTTGAAGGGAATGACTCTTATCGTTTTACTTTTATGGACTGCGAATCGAAAAGGCTTCAACGTTACAAAACGAGACCCTTCTATTGTGTAGAAGTGTTGAGTGAATGTGCCATGAAAGTTCTTTGTCGTTGTACCAATACGTACCTCGGAAAAATACCCGAGAAGGTCTCCGGTCCAAAAATAAAACCGAATTTGGTAATAATACCTGTGCCTGTGTTTTTGTTTGGAGAGCAGTGTTTCAGAAGGCGGACTTTTGTTATTGTAAGGATATTCACTCACAAACCTTTCTTTAAGTGCACTTAACGCTAAGCATTCAATGTACAATTTAAAGAACCGCATTGAAAAACAACTCTCTTACCTCTTTTAAAACCCCTACAGCTACAAATGTAAATATATCCTAAACAAATCTTTTAATGCCCCACATGTTTGAGAATTCATCAAATATTCACCGTGTTTAAACACAATTTTCTTTCCTTTACAGAAAGTCTCCGTGACTACTTTAGCAAATTCGGCGAAATCACAGAAGTTATGGTTATGAAAGATCCCACAACGAGGCGATCGAGGTATGTTCTGATACATTCACTTTACTAACTTCCGTTATCGGCATTCCCCAGGAATACTAACTTCATCTTGTTTACATGTACTTCGCGTTCTGAAGCCGAGATAAATTGACAGATTGCTATAAAACCGCAGAAATATTCAGGAAAAGTTTCAGCATACCTTAAAGGATGAGCGCATAGTTCTATAGCAGGATAAATCTAGGTTAACTGTGACGATAGCCTTAATTTTAACAGAAATTGAAGCCAATGGGCAAATTTTGAAATATTGTTACGATATCAGAGGTGTAGGAATGCTTTGTTGCATAGTTGGGGAGCGGCGGTTGGCGGGCCACGACGGGCGGCGGCGTGAACTGACCAACTCGACTCGTACTAAAAGTTATCGGTTTGCAAATAAGTTTCATTCTATAGAGAGCCACACTCGTTTCGAAATTTGCGGTTACCTTTGAATTGTAAGCAGTTAAATGTTGGACTTCAAATTTAGAAACTTAACAATAGAACTCGAATTATTCCAACCGAATTAAGCGTTTGGACGAGTTGAATGAGGATTTCGGTATACACTTTACAGGTTGCTAAACTAAGTTCCGTTAATAGCCGAGTACTGCTTTGGGCATAGCTTGAATATTTCTCTGAGTATACCTCCGACCCTTGTTTACCTTAAAGTTTTTAAGCGTTCATTACGTGTAATATTGATGCGGAGTTTGCAAATAAAAGCTTGGCACGTTATTGATTCTGAAGCGAATAGTTAACGTCCTTGAAAAGTGTAAACACACGCTTTTACAATCACTATCTCGGCGAACAACAATCAAGCCGCTACGTACACAAACTGAGTGGCTTAGTAACTCTGGAGGCAAGAAATAAGTTGTCAAAGTGTCGAGCTAAAGTTGCTCCGTTAGCAGCGTCTCCTGTTAGGTAAATCGTCGGTTTCACAACTCAATATTGCCCCGCGTTCCTCCGCCCTGAAATAATATACCAAGAGCCGATATTGGAGCGCCTCAGTTGGGAATCTGAATGCAGCCTGCCCGCCATAACGTGCTCCGTCTCTCAGCCAAATGTAACGTAGACGTCTTTTGTTTATGTTTATTGTTAGCGGGTATTACTTGGCCCAATGTTCTATCAATTAAATTATTTTAGTTCAATGACCTAAACTTATTGCTTAAAACTACAGATACAAAGTTAGTAACACCTTCGAACGTGTTGACTGAACCGAAAAACCTTGGGGTAATTTCTGGTTTTAAATCTTTTGCGATTGCGTTTCGCGTACGGAAGCACAAAACTTTTTAGGTCGACACCTTATCGTAACCGTAAATCAGGCGGACATCGGCAACGGTCGAGATGTGCCGTCCTGGTGTCCTGAAAGTGATAACAGTTTAGAAGTTGTTGCCGTAAACAACGATATTAGGAGGCCGTGCCTTGCTTAGTTAGACAGATATTTACAATCAGCAATAAAGTTGGACAACTTAATGATAAAGAGATACAAGGGCCGTAAATCTGAAGTTTGTTGGACAAAATATGATACAGAAAGAGGTTATCATTCAAAAGGTCGGTCGTCCATCAGTGTTTTCGAACGATTTCAATCTATCTATGCTCGTCGGTTTCTCGTCAAAGTTGTGGCTCTCCCAGTGTCCGCACACACCAAACTTCGCCCTTAATTCTTCATATCAAAGACCGTATAGTTTGCCTACCGCAGTCTTGGCCAACTACAACTTATGCAAGCAAAGTAAATCAATATCGAAAGTCAATGAATCAAGAGTAATATATACGGGTACATAATAAATGTGCTCTACCTGGAGGCAATATCTGAAAAATTTGCCTGCTCGATATTGCTTACAAGGGAGTTTCCTTTCTCCCCGAAATTTAATGCGTCGTTCGCATTTTTATAAAAAGAAGTAGGTAAGTGAAATAATTTGCGGTCGGTGCTTTATTTCCTTTTATTTATTTTAATGGTAGGTCTCCTTTCATTGTTTTTTCTTTAAGGCTTAGGGAAATGAGGGTTTTCGTGAAGAAAAAAAAATGTGTTAACTTTGTGTACCTATCGTTATAAATGTCGGAATTTATACCGAGGTGTGAAACAAATTGGTTTAGTTATGATTGTAAAAAAAGAAAATTAATAACGGTATTAGAGTTCTCTCTGTGGAGAGGAAAAACGCAGTTATATCGGATTTCTCTTAAATGGATGAAGGTTTTGAGACGAAATGCGACATTGTGAGAGGTTTTAAAGGATACCAGAGGGTATTTAGTTTTTTTTAATTTACTTACGGATGGGTAAGCGCGTTTACCGTATACAGTAATCTTCGAAACAACACTGAACAGATAGACTTTTAAACTTTAGCTAATTATAAAAAAACGACCGATTTTTAATAAATAAAACTAAAACAAGATCGAAGGAATCGTGTTGATAACACCCGGAAAGTTTATTATTTGTATGCGTTAAGTATTTAACCACAAACCATGGTTTTATTCAAGTCGTAAAAACGAAACCTTTTATCATAATTTTACTAGCCACAGGTCCTTAAAGCTTCTACTTCGTGTTAAGGTTCCATTACATTTGATTTAGTAATTAACTAGCTTGAAAGCTAGTTAATTACTAAATCAAATCGATCAATGCGAGCAAAGTCGCGGTTGAAACCGCGACTTTGCTCACATGCACCATATTCATACGACCGGTTCAGTCGCAGAATGTACTTTTCGGAAAATGTACCCCATACGCAAAACGTACCTTTCTCAAAATGCACCTTTCTACATTCCTTTTTCTACATTCTCTTTTACAGTGCTACAGCTGTTATGAAAAGGCTAATTAGGGATTGATTTTATTAGTAATCAAATCATAATTGAAATAACATCACAAAAGTCGAATGAAACCATATCTTTTTACTCGTATTCATCTGTCCACCGAATAAAATTAAGTGATTAAATGAGTGTCTTTACAAATTGAGAAGGAATATCACCGAATGCCGAATTTAATAAACAGAAAAAACAACTTATTTCTAGTATTTCGTTATAATCTTATTTTTTTATCAAAGTAAATATTAGTTCTAAGGAAATAAAATTGTCACTTGTTCTCCGTATAAATTAAACAGTGTACAACGTGGCGCCGACAATACGACAATAAATGAAAACGCTAGTTACTAGTTCATAGGAATATTTTTAAACTATCCAATAAATCCTAACAACGAAATTAAAAAAAATATATCAAACAAACTAAATGGCATAAAACTGTTAACGAGATACAACACCATTTATAAATATTGGTTTACTAACCTTATGTGTAATTTGCACTAATTCACGAGCGTTTTTGGCAAAGGTTTTTGAAATACCGAGTTGACAACATTTGATCTTTAGGTAATCTGTCGGTGCTAACCTACTAATCTACATCATGTAGAAAATTCTGAATATGAAAAATAATGTCCTGTGTCTGAACTAGTGGATATATTCGAATGAATTTTTGTATGCAGACTGGGAATGTCATTGTTATAAATGGAAAATAATGTCCTGTGACTAACCACTGGATTATATTCGATGTATAAGTAGTTTTGTAAAGACACTTAATTTTATTCGGTAGACAGATGAATACGAGTAAAAAGATATGGTTTCATTCGACCTTTGTGATGTTATTTCAATTATGATTTGATTACTAATAAAATCAATCCCTAATTAGCCTTTTCATAACAGCTGTAGCACTGTAAAAGAGAATGTAGAAAAAAGGTACATTTTGCGAAAGGTGCATTATGAGAAAGGTGCATTATGAGAAAGGTGCATTTTGAGAAAGGTACGTTTTGCGTATGGGGTACATTTTGCGAAAGGTACATTCTGCGACTGAACCATACGACCATATTGAAAAATCAAGCCTTAAAAATATTTTGTTCTGCGGAACCACATTCTTTTTTTCATATTGATGTAAGACCTTTTTGGGGGAATGTGTTTTATTGTCAACGCTAAGAAAACGTTAATTGGCTTTTGCCTGTTTAAATAAATCATGTCACGTTTTGTCAGGTTTCTCATATTTACAAAACGTGTTCAAGTCACAGTATATGTACGTATTGACTGAAAAATATTTTGAAGCTTAACTAAAAAAAATAATACCATTACCTATAAAAAAATAGCATTTTCAAAAAGTACCTAATCGATTTCCAAAATACAAAACAACACTACTCCAATACGATTGCATCGCTCACATTCAAACGCCCTGGTTAATTGCAGAACACAAATCGCGCATTCATACATAGATAGGAATAACTTCAGGGTTCTCTTATATGTTCCCCAGTGAATAGCAGTTTATATCATCTCCCGGCTTACATCGGCTTTACCGGGCGCGTCTCCATTCACGCCGGCTTCATTCGTTTCGCTTTCCACTAAAAATCTAAAATCAATAAAGGATCACGGTATAAATGCAAAGATTACTGTTCGCTTCATTCGTAACATGAAAAATGTACGCGCCTTTACATGAGCCGTCCGAAATAAAACCGCGAATCACTATGATACTGTAAGTAGCACCATAAAAGGAGGATCCTTGCTTGAAATCGCTTCGGCAAACACCTACAGAGGAATCGAGCGGTGTTAAATGAGAGGGATTGCGAGTCCTCCCTGCCCTCCACCCCCCCCCCTACTTAAGACGACGTCGTATTAGTAGCTGCCTCGCAAATGGTTCAAATACTTTTTCATATTTTAACGAATCATTAAGCAATAGTTGAAAGGATTTTCAACTGTTTTTATTAGTTTTCTCGCTTTGATAGCTAGGTAGTTTGAAACTTTTCTTGGCGTTATTGATTTTTGAGAGCTTGTTAAATTCTAGGTAAACGTTACATTCGCTTTAGTATTAGAATAGTCAAATATATTTGTGCCTGTTTAAATAACCTTCACAAATCCAATCAAACGTAATTCTGAAAGCATATATCGGCTTATACAGAACAGACGAAAAAATCTGCATCCTCATCGTCCAAAATCCAATTTTTCCGATCAATTCAATATCGTATTAGCAATAGATTGGTTAGCATCAAATCTCTACGCTAGGATAGCGCATCTAATAACAATGTTGGGGCATCATCGGCGCATTATTCTGACCGATTGCGCAGCCCTATTGCAGAATCGAGTTATCGACAGCTCCCTATATGTTGTGGTCGGTTGTAAATTCATACAACTAATTGATATACCTAATGAGAGGCAATCTATTAAGATGCAATTATGCTGTTAGTCGTCACTGCATTATAAATTCGAGGAATGTCTCTCTATTACTGTAGATGTAGTTCAGTTACTAACGTTTACTCAGGATATGTAGTGCGATTGAGTTGTCAACTTAGTGGCTTCAAACTATTAATTAGTGTATTTTTTCATTGATGTTTCTATAGAATCGAATGACGTCAAAGGTCAGAGTGAAATACTGAAATTCGTTCACGATTAGCAAGCTACTGGAAACGAAACTTAATGGAGGCAATGATGACTAGTACCTGAAGGTAAAAATACCCTCATTTCAACCGCTGACGCCTGTTCAACTTCCTCACAAAAACAACAGTTACTAAAATGTTCGTAGTAACGTTCATTAGTAGTTCGATAATCGGTCTGAAGTACCGCGGATGCATAATCAAGTAGTCGACTCTGCCCGTAGGGGGTTAGGACGGGTCGGGGGAGGGTTAGTCGTAAAACTATTACGGCAACGTTCTGTGGTACGTCGGCTTCATTAATCGGCCATCGTATGAAGCTATCAAACAGCTATGATATGACAGAGGTCGACATACTGCATGGCTACTACACTAACACGTGTAAGGGGTTTGGGGATAGATTTCGTTTTGAGAAGTGATAGGTTTTTTAATTTTTGCATATTAATAATCGAATAGATTTAAAGTGAAAATGTTTCTAAATGTTCAGGTGTCATTTTAGTTAGAACACATGCTGCTCCGACCCCAAATAAATTGGGACAAGGGCAAAAAAATTGTGATGATGAGGTGTAATTTTAGTAACTTTAGTTTTCCACAATCTACTAGGCGATTTTTTTTTGCATGAATCAACTCGTTGTCTCGGTATAGTGACAGGCACCATTGCTCTTTACAAAGGCGTGGATGATGTTGTTTACGTGGTTAACACAACAGTTTCTGATCTAGCTTTCAGAAACGAACAAAGAGTTGTAGATCTGGTGTTACAAACAATCGTAAAATGCACGACTTTGATTTATATTTCGAAAAAAAAAGAGAAGTTATCAATAAATTGTAGCAGGTGAACTGTACATTCTGTCTACCCCCATGTAGACTCCCAAAATAAGTGTGAGTTTTTGTATACAGTACCTATTTCCGATTTAGAAAACAATGCAACAGATCCCTCGCTTCCTAAACACTCAATTAACCGGCTCAGAGCAACTTACGTACCGATAAGTACAGATCGTAGGATCAGGTAACACTGTGTCGATGGTGTACAATTCGCGCAATCTTCGGGAGTGGTAAAGTCGGTGGACCGATCGTGGCCGACGGCGAGCTAACAACTCTGTTCTGGTGCGTCACTGCGCTCGATCGAATTGAGTGTGTCGTATACTAAGCCGCGTTGGATTTTCTTAGATTTTTTTTTCGTGGTTCTTGCTATATTTTATAGTCGTTTTTTTGTTTTTATAGTCTTGTAGTTGTTATTCCGCCGTTACCATCATTTTATTTTATTTTTATTTGTTATTATCTTATCTTTCACAATATTTATTTATAATTATTTAAACCTATTGACATCCGCACACTCACCATATAGGTTCAGTTGAAAACCAGCGTCGGGCACTAGTTGTCCGGCATTTTGCTGAACTGGGCCTATTTGACGCAGCCGTGAGTCACACAATATTTCTTGGTTAGTTTTAAATTTTATTTTATATTTGCTTTTTTATATTTTGTATTGTGTACTTGTGGCGTGTGTCAATAAACGTTTTTTCTTTCTTTCTTTATTTTATTGAATACTTGAAAAATAAAAATCTCGTTAGTTACTAAAATACAGTTAGATAAGGCTGTCTTGTTGTTCTAGTGATTGCAAGCGCGTCTGCTGAGCTGACTGATGAGGTCCTGGGTTCGATTTCCAGGTCGGGCAAAGTGTTATTGAGCTTGTCCATCACGAATTTTCTCAGTAGCAGTCACGAAGTCTGGATTTGTGTCCGGTTGATGGCAATAAGCTCGCCTCCTATTACTTGGGACTTTAATATAACTGGCAAAGTGTGGGTGTACTATAATTGGGTACACCTCTGCCTAACCCTTCGGGGATTACAGGCGTGATGTTATATAGTTATTTATGGAACTGAATGGTTCATCGAAATCAAACTCACTACAGTTTTCCCTATGTAGGTAGATTCGATTTTTTCTAAAGTCCCAGCTGAAAATAATACACTCTATTTCAGGTTCTTTGTTTATTGCCATTGCCCTTTTAGGGGTTTCAGTAATTAAATCCCAAACACTTTGAGTAAATCAATATTGTGTTCAAATACCCATTTTTTTTTTAAATTTTGTAGAATTCCTTGAGAATCATTCACCGTTGCGCTTGAAGTCGAAAATAACCTGCAAGATTTTGTGAAAAAAAAAAAAAGGAACTTACACAATCAGCAATCCCAACAAAACTCAACAGAAAATTAAATTGTAACACGAAGAATGCGAGTGTGCGCCCCAGCTAACAGTCGCCTCGGGCCGAACCAGATTGGGTCGGACTAACAAGACCACGCGGGTACTGTTGCACTCGCTCGTTGCTCCCCACCACTCACTCCTATTGCCTATTTGGTTAAATTTACCAGGATCCCAGCAACGTAAGAGGGTATAACGATTTTGCTTAACGACTTCTCTTAGTGCCGGTCAGATGTTGCTACCGTAACAGCGGAGGGTTAGATTTTATTCTTTTCTTGATTTATCAGATGATTCTTTGATTTCGATGTAAACTCGGTCATAGATTCCTGCCTCGTGTAGCGTTCTCGCCAGTTTCCTGTTTGGAAAATCTCGTAGCAAAATAAATGAGTATTTTTACGGAAATATTTTAATTAAAATTATTAACGCACGTGTAGACATAACACTTCCACGAAACACTACTAGAAAATGAAATATAATATTTGTTCATTCATTTGTGCCAAATGAAATACGAAATATTTTATTGTTTTCTTTGGCTCCCAGTATTAAGGTATGAAGGCACTGTTTTGTTAACCATTCACTTCTATTAGAACAACGAAATTCTCTTTTATTAAATACTTCAATATTAATGAAACCTCTCTACAGATTTAAATAGAACATTTTGATAATAAAATGAGTATTCTGTTCTATTATCCTGAAAGGTATGTCGAAGAAGTTAAAATGTAGAATATGAAATCACAAAATTAAATCAAACGTAATGAGTTTTAAGATGTTGAAATTGCTATTTCACTTTGAAATAAGCACTCGCACCTTTTCTTCGTTTAGTTTTAGAGTCTTTTATAAATAACTACTTATTCAATTTAGTAGTTATTTATAAAATACTGTAGTTAGTAATAATTTATTAACCAATCTACCTAAACACTTAAAATAAATGCTTTCTCAAAGAACAAACATACATTTTCAATTCCCCAGCATTATATCAACGAAATTTGATATTCCTCTCTAAAACTTAAAAAAAGACGTCCCAATCGCATACAGTCGCCAACGCAATTAGTTATACAATCTGTCAATTCCCTTGGTTTTACGGGAGAGTGGTCTCTATTGCTTGGTGGTACTGTCTATAGTTGCATGATTGTATTGTGTAGTGGAGGATTTCTATACCGATTGATATTTTTATGCGAACATGCCGTTAGCAGTGTGCCAAGGATTAAGCATTGCAATGTCGGACACAAACAAATGGACATCATTACATATCGGTAGTGATTGATTCGCGCGTCAATATTTCTTCCTATGGTGACTGACTTATATTGTATCGTGGAATAACTGTTCTAAGTCAGGTTATTGGTTGAAAATAAGTATAATAAATATTTGATGGTAATAAATAACGTTAGTTTTATATTTGGGATAAATTTCCCGTGAGGTGCTTCACTTCTATTTTCTTGTTTTTTTTTTTTGCAATATATGCAAGTTTTCAGTTAGCTTTAACAGCTATTTGCATTCAATTTTTATTCTTAATTCCAAATCATTATTAACCTAAAACAAGTTCACATAAACCGAATAAGTATGGTATAATGAATATTTAATTTTACTCAATCTTGTCCATTTTAGACGGCTGAACGGTAACGATTTTTTTTTGTGAAAATAAGTAAAGCAGAGATGGCACAACATAGTCTTTTTCCTAAAAGCAATTCAAATATTAACATTAGCTTGAGTTAATAGGATTAGAGACTATCTCACGAAACGAGTCCAGAATTCTGAGCTGTCTTAACTTTTTCGAGGATAAGTCGAAATGTTATTATATCTTTTGTAGTGATGAAAAGGCTTGAAATAATATGATTGGGTTTAGATTTTTGTTTGAATGAAGGGATAATAAGGTTTCTTTTTTTGATTAATTGTTTTTTTTTTTTAATAAAGTCAAGCTAATAAATGATAAAAAAACATACATAACATCATGCCTGTAAATCCCCGAAGGGTTAGGCAGTACTCAATTATAGTACACCGACATTTCGCCAGTTATGTTAAACAAAATGACAAAAATCCAGACGCCGCGCCGCCGTGGCTACTACTGAGAAAACTTCTTATGGAAAAACCCAATAACACTTTGCCCGAACTACCTACATATAATACAAGGCGTAGTTTTGCATCCTCGTCAAAATTCAGGAGGTTGTCATAGAAGACTCAATAATAATAAATAAATGTTGCTTTTTTTAGTTTTTTTAATTTGACACCATTTCAGAATGAATTCCTTCTCAAAAAAGAAGAATCACCCGTTTATAGAATAAACGTCTGCATTCGTTTGTGTGTATGAAAGCGCGGTTATAGGGCTAGTATTAGACGGGCCGCATTTTAATAGGGGTGGTGTACACATAACGATTTCCGATATTAAAAAAAATATTATATAAAAAATTACCTACCCATTTTATTATTGATTCGGGTCGAGAATCAGTAGCCTAGTTACCTCCTTGAATTTGACGAGTATGCAAAACTACACCTTGTATAGTCGGTAAAGTGATATTCTTTGACAGCTGTATAAAATGCATCCAATAATATGTTGGCAAAGACTAATAACGGGAAGGTAGCAATTAGCTTTTCAAGTCATAGGTCTCAAGTTCGAACCCAAGTCACGCACCTATGATTTTTCAGAATCATGTGTATATTGTATAATTATCACTCGCTTCGGTGAAGGAAAATATCGTGAGGAAACCAGCATGCCTGAGAAATATTTCTCGACGGCATGTAAAGCCAAGTCAGAGGCCCATGGCCGGCATAAAACTCTGACACCAGGTTAGGCACTAACCACACGATAAAGAAGAAAGCTTTACAATTAATTTCCCGGACAATACAATCAAGTTTTTTTTTTGTAGGAGTAGATTAAAGCTTTTAATAACATTTATATTCCACAGTTTTCTTGTTCATCTGCTATTCAATCATTTTATTATTATTCGTCGGGATCTGTTAACCCTATTAGGTCAGAGTACACCCATAAACTTTGTGAGTACGCATTAAACTTCAGTATGTAATAACTCCATAATATGCTGTAAGTACACTACATAAACGCTGATTTTGATTGGCTGAATACAACACAAACACATCATAAACATATCGTTTCTGTGTTTCTGTTCATTGCTAGATCAGCCAAAATAAAATCCACGAAATGAGTTGATTCAAATAATTACAACATTATTTGTTGGATTATTTTTAGCGAGGAAAATATTGAGTATGAATGTAGGTAGCTATAAGAGTAGAGGAAGACCAGAGAAGTGATGGACGGACTGCGTGAAGGATGATATGACTAGAAAGGAGGTGACTGCTGAGATGACGAGTAATAGAGAAGTATTGAAGAAGAAGATATGCTGCGCCGACCCCAAATAAATTGGGATAAGGGCAGGAGAATGATGATTATTTATTGAATCAAGGTTGTTTGATTTGAATCAATGATGTGTTAATTCAATTAGTTTTATAAAAAAAATATAAATGATTTCTATAAACAAAATTTCCAACACCTAGGAAAATTTCCACAATTTCAACGGTGTGTAATATTTATGTATTAATCTAATATTTTATCACATTGCACCCCTGGAACATGCATTGTCTTAGTTACAGACAAAAAAAACCCCGGAACAATGACTTCACAAGAAGATTTAAAAAAAGCCAGTTTCTGTCCATCCCTGATTGCATTACATCCAATGTTTGCAAAAGGCTCCTGTTATTTCAGTTCATAAAGACCATGGGAAGAATGCCAATAAAATCTTTTAATTTCTACCGGTCCGGACAAAATGAAAGTCCACGACTTTGGGTCTCATATTTTCTAACTCATGTATTATTTATACTAGGAGATAAGCAATCTTACCATTGGAAGTCTAGACGTAGTGTGAATGAGATGAATTAATGAAAAATATATCGACTCGATACAGTGTTCAGGTTTATTGCCGCTTCGAAGGTTGTGTTGGCTCTTACTATTGTTTTACGATTTAAGAATTGGTATAGAAGATATCACACAACGACTTGGCTTTGGTATTGTCTTTGCTGACTGGTAAAAGAATATCGTTTACTTTAAAATAATGAAATAAGAAGTAAATGATAGCCTGACGGTCGGCAGAGGAGAATGGAAGAAAAAAAACGTGTTGCGCCGACTCCAGGTAACATGGGACACGGGCAGGAAGACGATGAAGAAACAATTCAAACGGTGCTCAAAATGCCTACGTAGGTAAATTAACCATATTAATTTGACTATCATCTTAAATTTTCCGTAAAATCAAACCACAATATTACTGTGATCCTTTGACAGTTGTATGGACTGTCAATAACACGGAAAATGAAAGATAGTTTGTCGATTTGATGTTATATACAATAAATTTCATACTTAGTTACATCGTTAGCTTATTTATGCCTAGAATTAAGTAATTTTTAGATAAATAATATTTTTATCTATGGTCTAGGTACTTCAATTCAATGAGTAGCTACGTATAATTATTTTTGCTGAAATGGTTAAACGTATCTCCAAGTTAAAACCACAGGAAGTTTTGTGTACTTTATTGTAGTATTTCGATACTTTAATATCGAGAAGGTAAACGTGTTACTTCACGAGAATGTTGTAATTTCACATATCACACCGTACATGTACCTCAACATTGAAGTTGTACATTTTATCTCGGATCGAGATGACGGTACGCACTTCTCGAACAGAGTAAACAATATACGAAACAAGATTAATTTTCTAGAAGATTCCCTTTCGCAGATAGCTCGACTGGAATATACGATTACGTGTCATAAGTTTTATGCCCCGAAAGTTTCAAAGTAAATTCGAACATCCATCGATAAATCTTGGCGACGCTCGGAACGATTTCATTTTCGAATTTCAGGAGCGATTGCCTCCACTGTTAAAGTTTGCCTGAAAAATGTTCGCGGACGATTGACTCGCTATAAACGGAAATAAAAAGTTTTGTGTTAGAGCAATAGCGTTGTACAATGCGCATATAAAGCAAAGAGAAACCTCCACGAGGATCACAATTTCAAACCCTCCTGGATTTTCCAGACTTACACGTGACTAACTTTTTTACATCAGACAGCCATTGTAAAACTTTATCCTGACGTAGATACTTATAATTCAAGTGTTCACAATGCTATAATAATTGTGCCTAATGCAATTTTAGTTTTAATATAAAATAATTGCTTAGATGAAAAACAAACTCCGTGGCAATAAGCATAAACACGAAATTCATATGGCACAAGTTTAATTCAGTTAGGCTAGTGTAGCGAGAGCTGCGTTCCGCATTATCATTACTAAACAGCTTTTATTATTCCACGATATTTGGCTAGAGGGGCCTCACACGCGCGCTAATGGAATAAAAAGTAAGGTTACAAAGTAAAAAGATACAGAGCACCTCCCGCGGCGGCGGTTCGTGCGAATTTCGACTGAAAATTTTATACGTTCAATCTATTCTGAGCGCCTTTATGCTGTGTCTCGCGATCCCGCCCCCGCGCAAAACAGTTTCGTTTTCAATTATTGCCCACTTGTGGAACGGGATTCGATGGAAAAACAAAAGAGCTAGAAATGATATTTTATAGACAAGTCGCTTTATTCGATGTTTACTGCACCTCGATTTGTTCTCGACTGAGATTTGTGATGTTTCAAGAAAATTATTGACGGAACGTGCCGGGATATAGCGGGCTCCACTAGATGGGAGGATGTCAGACGAAGCCCTGCGCTCCGGTCCACGACCAATCGATTCACCAATATATTTCTAGTTAAAATGTAAATCTCCCTTTTTTAAGGGAATTCTTTTTAGTGGTCGTAACATTATATCGTGCGCTGTAACTTTAATTCACGTAAAGCGCTAAAATAATTAAAATTCCAGCGAGAAAATGAGTTCTGGCAAATAAACGGTTTAGCTTTTATGTGCTCTAGAAAAAAATAATTCCGTTAAATTAATTTAAATAATTACGTCTATACACTAGGTCTTTTGCAATTCAATTAATATTTATAAGAACGCTTCATAACCGAAATCTAAAAGTAACATTAGTGGGATTGATACATTATGTATGTGTCGTGGCGAATATAAATAGGTCTAAATATTTAAATAATATTATTATATTCTAGGTTTTTTCTACAAATCCACGCGCTCGTTACAAGTATACATAAATTTGACTTTATCGTGTATAAAGTTTATGTTTGCCTACATAATTATGTAAATGTAGGCGATCTTTTAACGTAAATTATTTTCAACGTTTGTTTGCTCGCGAAATAATGCAAGAGAGCCTTTCATTAGCGGCATGCACGCGTCGGTTTACATGTATTTTTGTGAGATTACAAATTTCGCACATACCGACGCGGTGTTATCATGAACTGACTTGATGTTATCTACGTACCTAGCTAAATGAATTCTTTTCACTCGTTTTATCTTTAACTGTACTGCTTAAAAGGGATTTTATAGGTGCTTTTAAATTCTGTGTTTTTGTTTCAACATTTTAAAATAAGTTTATTCCATGTACTAACCCTTAACGATCTAAATTGCACACTGGATTATATCCACTTTGCAATAAAAAATAGTCGCACTCCGCAGAAATTCTCTAAACTCAACTTCAGAGGCATGCAGTTCGACTTAACTACATCATTACGAGTGTTTGAAGACTTTTCAAGTGAAAACCACGTTTGGAATCACGACTTTTTGAAAAGAAAGCAGCTGATTGAATAAAGTGTTTATACGTATAGTATATGAAGAGATTCAAACGTTAAGCGAACGTGTGCAACTGTTGTTATCCCATTTGGTCTATCGGAGGAATAAAGAGTGCAAGTTAAGCTGAAAAACAGCCCGCAGCCCACAAAGCTTTGAATGGAAGAAGTGCGGGAACCAAGCGGAGGACACACGACTCCTGCGCCCTGTAATTTGAAGTTGACATGGTTCGCTCCGGGCGCCACGTTACTACTTTAGTGCTACTATCTGGATTATCTTTCACTACGCTCTTGTTGAAACCAAGGCTATTTTTAACTCAACCAACAAATAAAGGTGAATGGAATTTCAAAGGTTTCGAATATGCACAACAACATTTTCTAATTGAAACACATACACATTTGAACTGTTTGGTGTAGATTGTACCAATAAAACGGCCCAAATTGATCCATCCAAAAATATGAAATTATAGACACTGCCTGCACTCCTATTTATATGGCGGTAAAGTCGAATTTCGGCGCAAAATTCACTGAGTTGTGCGTGGGCACTTTAAGCGATCACATCGGACCGTCACATTCATTGTTACGTTTATTACGTGAACATTGTTGGATGAACATTGCCAATATGTGATAAGGGAGGACATTTAAATGAGTATCGATATAACTCGGCAGTTGATGAATACGAGATATCGATTGTAGCAGCTCGTCGTAGCGGATCGAACCCGGGCCGTCCGCGGCGCAGTCCGGCGACCGATCAATGCAATACGAGTACATTTTGCATAATTGATGCCCCATTCACGGGTACGGAACACTTATTCATATTCATGAATTTTACAAATTTTTCAATTTGTGCCGCCAGCAAGTGTATTTACAGTATTGCCAGGTCGTATTTGCGCCAATACAATCTGTGTAAAAGCTGAAAAGGGAGTAGCCGGCGTCCGTGCCGCGGCACAAACCGGCGATAAAGCTAGCCTCTAATGCGATATTTTTGATACTACTGCCCGCATCAATAGCTGTGTCACCGTTATTGTACCTCTTGTTGTGGCCAGCTCTGTTCCAGATTTTAACTCAAGAATTGCAACGAGTAAATATATGAAACTAGAAGATAAAGAGTTTTTTTTTAAAATCCTTTCTCAAAAATCTTCTTAACTAATAGCGTGAAAGAGGATTACGACCGAGTAAGAATAACATTGATCAGCGTCGAAACTTGATGGACACGAAAATCGTTCAAAAGGAAAAAACTGTAACAAAACTGATTCCCAGTAGCGCTGAAGCCTTGGAGGTAATGGGAGATTGTAAAAGGAGGCAATAAAAGCTTAGTATTGTGTGTGAGAACCGTAGGGGAGTCCCTGTATTGTGTTCGGGTCCGCGGAGGCCCCCAAGAATCGTCTGACCACGGACGCGGTCAAATTGTACAGAAATGAAATTATCAAGGTACGCTGCCGATTTTCCGAACCAATGAATCAAGATCCAATTCCCTTTTGTAATAGAACATCGTCGCGAAACGCGCCCATGGAGTTACACTACCCACTCAGTGGACGCTTAGGCGGCGTCCACACGAGTATATACAGCTGCGACATTATTTATTGTACGTCATGTAGAACATTCCATCGGATTGTCGAACGGTCTTGTGACACGCAATCCAAATAACAAATCGTGTTTTTAAACGTAACTTATTTGTTTTTCCCGTGTATTTTACGGCATTTAAGGAAATATTTTTTGATTAAAACTTTATGATAGACTCGCTTCATAAAGCTATTTTAAAGACGTTTGCATAATCAGGAAACATGTTTTACACGTGTGAATTATAAAAGCGAATTGCTAATTTTATGCAAAATAATGTCGGATGTTTTATGAATTCAAGTGCGTTAGAAACAAGAAGTTGTCGCAGCATAAAAACGAAAAGATTTTCAATTCCTTTTATTCATAATTCATATCGAGCGAACGTCTACAAACATGCACGTTTTAGTAAGATTCTGGTCAGTCGTCGTCGTCCGTAATCTGCGACAAATTGACTTTTCCGGCGTAGAGCTGACGAGTCCTGGACTGTAATATGCCATAAACGACCCAAACGTATTGGACCCGACGCTAGGAGGTTGATAAATTTCCTTGATATTTGAATGCGTTATATTCCTTTCGGGTTATAGCCGACCGTCCCTTCAATAAATACTCGGCGCCGCGAAAAATTTGTTGACTCTCTGTAAGTCCTTATTAATGAAAACCCACCGAGGGATTCTATCGCAAATGAGCCATTTTGCGACGTGACATTAAAAAAAAAAGATTTAATAACGTTTGTAGCGAAAAGTTGCCGCATCACCAAAAGCTAATATTATTCCGATTCGGAAAAAACAATTTTCCCCCGAAGTTATAAACCTACAGATTTCCATTTCTTCGCAGAGTTGGTAGAAAGTAATTCCTCCGGTTCGAAGATAAATTTTACGTCATTTCCTGTCTTCTTGGTGCTCGGCAAAAATTATCAGGCATCGGCTCGCCTGAGACCATTTAAAATTAATGAATAATGTTATCTGATAATGATTTTGGAAAGTTTAATTAAAGTTCTCTTTTTCGTGGTTTCTTCACTTTCTGATCGCATGAATATCTTTATTATTTTTTATCTCTGAGTAAGCGGCTTCTTTAAAACTTTGACCGTGAATAAATTTGATGATAAGCACAGCTTAATAACACAAAGATTTACTTAACCTAAATTCTATTTTGCATTTTTAACGTTTGAGGATGGCATTTTGTACTTTGACGCAGTCGAGATTAAATTAAGATCCTTCTCGTCATCATACATATTCAAAATTATTGCATATGTATGTTTTCGGCCTTCCTTAATTTTATTAGAACCATCAAAAATTATCCTTACTTTGAATCCTCTTTCTATCTTCCTAAATGCATAAAATAGATTTTTAAACAAATTATGTAGTTCTAATACGAATGAACTT
Source organism: Standfussiana lucernea (assembly GCA_964057025.1). Classification (NCBI taxonomy): domain Eukaryota; kingdom Metazoa; phylum Arthropoda; class Insecta; order Lepidoptera; family Noctuidae; genus Standfussiana; species Standfussiana lucernea. Next base: position 6,795,966 of record OZ059791.1, on the reverse strand, counting down.
AAGCTAAAAGTTAACAACTAAAACGACGTAACCTCCTTTTTGATGTGTTAATAAAACAGAAAAAAAAAATAAAGATAAAAGCCAAACTATATTCAGGGTGCAGTCCAGTTCGAATAAACATTCGATTTTTTACAAAATCTTATCGCACCACAAAAGAATCGTGATGTGTTGTAGGTAAAGGCGAAACGCAAAGCCAAATGTAAAGAATTTAGATCAAAAAGAGCGAAACATTTGGGAAATCGCGATAACATCATTCAAAGGATGAGGAATGGGGAGCTTTATACACCTTTGAGTGAGTAAAAATAAATATCAGTGGCTCTAGCGTTAGTTCTAGGAACGTTCGATACTTCTTGTTTCGTAGTATTCTAGTTGGAAGGTTTGTTTGCGTATCGCTTCGAAGAATTTATTTCCCCTTTTTATAAAAGAATATTGTGTTCTTAAAAACGATTTTTCTTTAAAAGTTTTATTTTGTTAATAGCTATAATGATAAAAGAAAATGGGTTCCAATATTTAAAATAAAATAAAACACAACTCATGAATCTGAAATTCATGATACAATCAAAAACCATTGTCAGACAATTAGTTACTCGTACATAGATTAGGAACACAAATTCAAAAATCAAAACAAAGTTCAGCATAAACAAAAATTGAAATTGCATTACATCTCAATTATTCATTAATGACGTACATACGCCAACTATTGTGAAGTATTTACCTACCGTATGAGCGCAAAAAAAACCGTCACGAACGCAAAAGGTGAGGGGAGGGTGGTGTCGCTGTAATTGCTGGCAATTTGTAATGGCCGTGTGATTGCCGGGCGGAACGTCGACTCTAAACTGTGCTATTAATTTCGTACATTTGATTAACGAAACTACTTGTTATGCTAATGAACGCAGGCAAAGAATGCACGCTAACGTGCTAACGCGACGCCTTGTCGACACGTTGTCGAGCTTGCAATATTTTCGCTTCGCTTCCTCAGTAATTACCGCCGCGATGGCTTGAAATTTTAAAAAATTATGTATAATTTTCACTAACGAACACCACTTTCAACGCGTCTAGACACGCGTTCGACGATGGATGTATCACGATGTTCGACTCAATCATTGACATAGTCGTGAGAGCTACACGTTAACCTGGCAAGGTGTCATCGCCCTGCCTTCTGAGACAATTTATCTAGTTAACTTCGCTAACAAAATCACGTTCGAATCGTGTACCTTGGTACGTCATCGGACGCTTCCACGTTTGGAGTAATTCATGTTAAAGTCAAATTCGTGACTCGTCGATACCGCAACGATATCGATTCGATCTCAAGACAGCCGGCCCGAATGAAAAGTTTACAACACGGAAAGTGATCGAACGCACGCAAACCGTTATTCGCATGGAAATAAGGAACCCTAAATATCGTTTGTAAATGCTAGACGTACCTACATATCATGACGGTACACGATAGTATAAATGTGTTTATCAATAAATCTTGGGAATTATGACAATTTCCGTTTTACGTCGTAAAGGGTTGAAGGCACGTTGCCGCATCATAAATCATTCATCCATCAATTGCAAAAACGTATCGGGAAACCCACACGAGCGTTATGTCGTGTGAGCGAGCCTTCTCCTCTGAGTTACAACTTTGAGGTTTATTCAAACTGCATAAAAGTCGTTGCTGGTTGTCACCGATTTTATTACGTGTAACAACAGAATTAAAAGAGCCCGGGCCGATTTCCCCTTTGTTTGTTCCAGTTTTACGGAGGGGCGTCTCGTCAAAGGAATCGAAAGTGATTTTATGCATTAATTAAGACCACAGACCGAGATTTACAATTACACGGTCTCCTATTAAACAAACTTGATTGCTTTACAAAAACTCAAATAACTAAGGCAGTGTCTCAAGTAGAGGTTCATTTGAATATCAAAGACGAAATTCAAATTACAGCGTTTACAATAAAGGTTCAGCCGGCACGGTATTACGAGCTGATGTAAATTTCCGATACTCATTTCGAGGATGAAGTTCAGATGTCTTAGTCGTGATGCTTGAAACTAAGTGCGCTATGAAAGTGTGAAGCGCCGATACTTTGACAAGACCTCTCTTGTATTTTAAACGCTCGTTCCGCCTATCTAAGCCGTAAATCAAATCACGGCTAATTTTCTTTGCTGTGGTCCTATATTTTTTTCGCCTATGTTGAATCCTAGCTAGATAGGTTAGCCTGAAGCTTTCGATATACTGGGTAGTTAGATGCACCTAAGTAACTTGAACGCTGAAGTCACTGCAGATTAATGTCGTGTAACTAATTTAACCCCAAACCTAGTTAGGTAGATATAATCAAAGTACTATTACGTTCTTACACCCAACTTACAATTGAAATCGTCAAATCATGCATAACAAATAAACTACAAAATCACAGAGCAAGCAGGAATGGAGAGAAATAAGCTAGTCAATATTCTACAAAATAAGTTAAAAAGAAAAAATAAAAGTAGAGGAAATACGTTTCTCGTTTTATCTGTCCCTTCTGACCTACAATTTATTCGATGCTTTTACGGTTGACTTAAATGCCAAAGCATGGAAGTTAAGTCGCAAATCAAGTTCTCTTTTCGGTCGTTTTTACGTGGTATTTGTAAAAAGTTATTTTTGACAGAACTTAGGTAATGTGATCGGTTATACTGTTTAGTTATTACGAAAGAGTACTTATGATATTACTTTTTGTGTAACTTTTAGTTTGAAAGTGGAAAACTGTTTTCTGTATGTTTTCTATGGGTACCACTACTAGATTGCAAACTTGGACCATAAAGCTGTGGGTATTTTTTCGTTTATGGCGTCAATGTAGGTATGTTCTACATTCAGGTGCGATTTCCGAGCGTGTAAAGAGAGAAATACGATAGAATCAATAAACTGCTTAAAACAACACTGGTGTTTATATTAAATGAAGCTCTAACTAACAAACGATGAATAGATTACCTCATTGTACAAAATCAAAAGCGAACTCTGCCTAAAATTGCATAAAATAATCCAAAACAACTTCATGCAAAATCCATATTCAAATTCCAAACGAACCCCAACTGAACAGTGGTAATATAAATAAAATCAAGAGTAAAATTCAGCATTTTTAATCTATACTTCTATACTAAAATTATAAATGCGAAAGTAATTCTATTTGTTACCATTTCACGACTAAACGTCTGAGCGGATCGTAATGAATATTGGGGTGGAGATAGATTATATTCTGGGGAAGGACATAGGCTATATTTTTTTTTATTACTCATACACATCAAAATTTCCACGCAAAGGAAGTCGCGGTCAACAGCTAGTTTAATATAAATTACGCGATCAATTCTGATTTAACTGAATTATCGTTCTAAACTTGTTTACTCGCCACTCTCAGATAACGTGACTCCATTAGGCAGCCATAACGGTCACAAGTCGCTTCCTTTTATTACTCTCTGCGATGCTTCCTGTTGCTTCTTTTTTTCTCTGAAATATTCTGCTAATTAAGGAAGGAGTGGAGGCTGAAGATTTCCTGCTGCTCTAGCAGATTACTGGCGGTATCTCCGAGAAAAATGTAACTCTCAGACGGAATTCATTTTTGTGGCTTAACTTTTTGTACGTCATTTAAAAAGTTTAAAGCTGCGAAGATATCGCGTAACACCGTCTCAAATAAAAACTAGTGCTGCATCCAGTTATTGCTGTCGTTTAAATCAATTAATGTCAGCTTCTGTTGGCTGAATTGCTTCTATGATAACATCTTCAGTGGCGGACAATGGGACTATTATGTGAGTAGCTTCATCTTGTTCCATACGAGGGGAACTAACTGGCATAATACGAACAAGCTGCGAGCGAGGAGTCTGCGAGCCGAACTCGCATTGAAATGTTATACCAGGTTTGATTTTGATCGAGATCGACGTCTATGTATTATCTATTGAAAGCGCTTGCACTTTGTCAATTGGACAATGGAATGTTCGAAATTCGGAAACTTTCCTATCGGACACTGGTCAGTATTTGCCAATGTTATAAAATTCTAGTGGACGTTTACACATAATGTACTTCGAATAATGTTCGTAGTAAATCTTTAGAAACATTTATTGCAAATGATTATGTTTTCTTTCCGGACGAAGTTCTAACGACCTATCGATAAAATAGCTGACGCTTTGAAGCAAATGTAGGTTTTCCATACTGTGAAAAAAAAAAACACAAAAAACTCCTTTTCAAAACCGAAAATTCAGCACTTCAAAAATCCTTACCTAGCAGCATCGATGATGCCTAAAATTACCCTTTTTTACCCCCTATACACAGACGTGCTTTGTAGGTACGCATCAAATTCGGACCATTGTTATGCAAATACTCCTGGTTCGGTTTGCTGGCGTCAGTGTACAAGACAAAGCGACGTTGACGACCGGCATCGGCTGTAGCTATCAGCTCCACATCGTATGAATCCACTCGACTGGCCCTAGTCTTGTTATAGGGCTGCCAGGAGTCAGTGTAAGGATTTCGGGTTAGGTTGGTTTTAACGTATCAGTGCAGTGCAGTGAAGTTAGATAGCTTTATAGGTAAACGAAGTTTCGTACACCAACTCTTGATCGAATCTAACCTCATTTACCTATCCTTTTCAGTACATAGTTTCGTTGCATAATCATAGACTAGAATTGAAATTAAAAAGGCGGATTCCTAACAGAATTTTGGAGACAAAGAAGCTTCTAGTTTAAGAAAAATGTGCGCTTCAAACATTGCCGTATCTTACTCTAACAAAATGAGGCCGAAAATAAAACCTAGAATTAAAACAAAAAAGTTTTACGTCTGCCTAAAAGAATTTCTGGGACAGTAGCTTCAATGACAATATACAAATAAATCCTAGGATGATCCTACATTTTCTTGCTTCTGGTAACCTTGGTTCGCTGACAGTGTATCATCCCGCTCCCTACATGCTGATAGCTAGGGGCAATATGACGAGGGATGCGATAGTCATTACAGATTATATACCCCAAGTTACGAACTTACGAACCCCGACTTCTTTCATTGGCGAATTTAAAAATGGAATTTTGTGCTCTTAGTTAGTTTGTGTTACTTTTCTTTTTTTTTGTGGAATTTGTTTACCTACCTAAAATTAAACGTTTTGTGCACATTTTTATGAAGAAATACTTTATTTCAAATTGAAAGTATACTTCTGTTCTCTAAAAAAACAATTCTAAATAAAACTACCAATATCTATTGTAATGGTATCATTTATTCTGTTTTTTGAACAAAATATTAAATCCAGATACCACGTTACTACGTAGACGCGCATAGTAAAGCGAATAGAATTTTTATTCTAGCAAATTCTTATTTTCTCGAGCACTGAAACAGAGTTTACGCAGGTGCTTCTAAAACGCATAGAATTTCAAATTGCGTTTTCATTTTTTCTCTTGGGGCATCCCAGTATCTGTGGGATGCATAGCCTTGAGATGCAAAGTGTGAGGCGAACGAGAGCTTTTTATATTTGCGGCATCCACGCTTGGATTTGCATAATATTGCTTCCTTAACATTCCTCTGTAGGACTATGAAACAAAACGGAACACATCTAGGGTTGGAGGGGATTTACAGATGCGGAATGAGGAACCCTGGAGGGTAGCGAGTTCAGGGGTCATCGGACTCCCTAAAATAAAATAAAAGTTCGTACATTTTCGTCAGTTGAGCTCGTGTGGTTGGGCACTTTTTATATAAAATTTAATGTGCGTCATTAAATATGAAAGTCGGTTGCCGCGTCTATTTTTAAACTGGAACAATTAACAGGATTCTTTCACGCATTTAATATTTTCGTCACAGTCTCAAAATTACTAAGCTTAATCAGCTTTTAATTTGATACTTCAGATTCTTCAAAGTCATGGTTTCTCTGTGTCCAATCTGCATAATATTGCTTCTTTAATATGCCAACTACCGACAAAAGACTTGCGAAATTGCTTTTTTCAGTGTGAGAAGCCAATGAAGTCAGTGGTGGCCGATAGTGGGGGCTGCGTCTGATATGTTTGCCTAGTCAAATGCGATGGAAATGCGCTGCTCGGATTCTTGGATAGACTTTTTTTCCTTTTCTAATGCGTTAGCGATTTTATTAAGTTGTATTCAGAAGGGATAGGGTTAATCATGGATAGGAGCTCATGCTGGTCTTTTAACGTGACTCGTTTCATTTATTTTTCTTGTATCGCTTTTGTAGGTAGATAGACCAGGTCTAAAGGAGTAGAACATTGTAGTTGTTGGCAAAACGTTCGCTTTAATTGGTCCTTATGCGTAGTGCGTGGTAGGCATACAATATACATGATATGTTTCTTTCATTTGTGACAAAGGGGACAGCCTAAATAAAAATATTTTATTTGATCGATGAGTCACCTCTAGTTTCGGATAGCTTTCAGTGTCCAGATTGTCATGTCACCTACGTACATATACAAGGTGAACCCAGCCAATATTGCAGAGGGTGACTGTTGTCTGAATAAAGAAATATGAGGGATCACCTGTTTTGTTTCACCCAAGTGGGGGACGAACAAATAGGTAATTTGATAGTGGGTACTTGGATGAGCTTGCTTTTGACTTGTCATGGCTAGTTCATCATAGTTATATTACGAACATGATGTGATATGAAGTAGATGGGGAAATAAAGAAGATACACAACAACAAAATACATTACTTTCGGGTAAAAGTTCTGGATTGGAGAGGTCCGCGGTTTGCCAACTTGTCTATTTTCCCATTTGTCCAACAATAAAATGGCTTTGGTAGTGTCATTTTGTTTCAATACAAAAACTGGATAGTGTTTATGCTTTTGCCTTTCAGTGGTAAAGTATAAGGAAGTCTGGCAAACTGAGCTAATTTGTCATTAGCTTTCGAAAAGAAAAATCGTAAAACCTCACTTTGTACAAAGTCGGAATCGTAAACGATGATAGTAGCAACACCTGTCACGCTGGATGTAAACGTTTAAAGTTTCCACATTGGCATTCGTCGTGGCCGTAACCTAAAAATCTGGAAACTTAAGTATTACGCTTTTTATTGCAGCATTCGAAAGACATAAACCTTTCGGAGTCGAAGCGGATATTATAAATCATAGCATCGTTGCTTCCGTCATGCAATGTTATAATAGAACCAATACGTCAAGTTGTTAAAACGTTAGTATTCAAACACGATAGGTATAAAAATCCTTTTCAAAGAAACTCCCCTTCCCTCTCCATGAGCGAATATACTTGGAGTAAAATTAACAATAGCCCGACTTGGTTGTCACAAATGTGTCATATATGAGCAGGTGCTCTCTCGCGACAGGCAGTAGCACACGTGAAGGTGACGTCGTTATTTGCTCCCGGGTTTATTTATTCGAAACTTGTGCCCGTTTCGGATGACCACCGTCCACTCACAACCTGTCACTGTATTTTCCTGACCCTTTATTTTCACTTGACAAGAATATTCCGAGCCGAGTCCACTCGATATTACATTCCGATACGACTTTTTATTCGTGATACATTTTTCCAATTGTCTCCGTTGCACGACTCCGCACTGCGAACTAACGGAATAGAATTTTCAAACAGTTTTGATTGATAAAGGTAGACAGGTTTTCGTTTTCTTTGTTTGCGAAATTAGATTCGGAAGGTAGCGTGAAACTTCAGAGTTCCACTTGATTAATGGTGATTCGGGGGGGATCCGAGAAAAAGAAACGATTTTAGGCCGTTCGATTTTCTATAGAGAACGAATTACCGAATCGTTTTCACTCGGACGGTTTAGTTTTATCTGAAAATAAGCGTGTTTAGATTTAGATGCATGAGCGCGATATTATCCCATTTGTCGAAACAACGCTCGAGATCTGTTAATATTTGATGTGTTCTCGACTTTTCTCGAATTTAACGCGCCGATTAAACAACGCCAGGCGAAGGATTTTATGTGAATATTTAAAATGCTATATTGGTTCTAGTTCAACAGAAAAACAAGTCCATTGTTCATGTAACATCTTGTAACGTTAATTTATCGCTACTGCTTACCAACAATAAACTTTTATGAGGGAAGTAAGATCTCAAGTTCTGTGGAATTAGAGCAAGTTTTTTTAGTAGAGTCCGAGCAAGGAACATGAAAACGTACGTGCTAGATAAAGTTAGATATTGTTACATGTAAATTGTAGTCTCGTATAAAATTGGCGAAGTTGTCAGGAACGGATAACTGCGAAGCAAATTGGACACATTGTTGCATCCCGCAGGTTGGAGGACCATTAAAATAGAAGGATTACTTTTATGGCCCGGTTGGCTCGCTTGAGATAATATCGGTAAATTTTATGATCGTAATAAAGGAAATTCGATTTTAGCCAGTCATCTGTATGTGATTATGTAAGACCCGATTTGATACAGAAGGGTACCTTTATTAAATTTTGAATTTATCTCGAACAATATGGAACAACTTCCAAAACATTATCGATGTTGCAGATAACATTTAAACGAAGGAAAAAACTGGCATTTAATTTGGGGAGGATGATTTGATTTACGGAACTCATAAAAGATTCCTCTCACTAAAGAATAAGAACTTCCCAAAGTTTACATTCACACAATCAGAAAGTGGGTTAATGAGATTCGCTCAAGAAAAACATTTCGTTATAGCATACATTATTCAAGCTTTCGCGAAGTTATTCCGCGTTCACGCGTTCATTAGGCTGGCGAATACAAACTTGCGATTCCCGTAAAGCTTCCAGATACACCCACTTATCACCCCGGACAAACTATTCATAAGTATTTCGGGACCCGTTCCGAACACACGCCGTTCTCCTTGTTATTTAAATTTATCACTCAACTTTTATCCTCTAAATTCATTGTAACAGGTAATATTTCACAGGTTATTAATTACGTTACGCCGGCATCCTCACGGTGTAACTCTTATTACATTATGTCAGTTGCAAATTGAAAAATTCCCGGGGCGTGTGTCCCGTCTCTCCAAAGTATTTTGGCAAAATTATTCTCATTCATTAAGTCGAGAAGTGGAGGGCGCGCTCGCGAGATTGGCGACCTACCATTCACTTGTGAGTAACGAGGTGACTTCCTGTTATTAGTTATGTTGGCAAATTGTTTTTCTTACGCTTTTATACTTACACCTTAGTTAAGTATCGAATTTATATAAAAACTTGTGCAATGGTCTGTCATCGGATGAGGAAGTATTACGGGTTTGTTTACCTGGTTGTTGTAATTGAGAGGTTCATTTTTATTAATAAAATAACGTGTGGCTTCTGTGGTTGTCCGCTGAGGGAATGGGACAATTAATGTCGCCATACTTCCACGGTAACACGTATGAAAGGTCAGCAGCGTCCGGTTGACGGGCGTGTAACTGAACGCTGTCCCCGGCCGGCACGCGTGTCTCCAAGTACCAATCCATTAATTAAAACTTATTTTGTAGCGGTAAACACGATCGCTGAACGACGCCAAACAGCCGCTCCGAGTGCCTAGTTACTAACTTCAATTTACTGTTATGGAGCACATTTGGATAACAGATTACCAGGATTAAGTGGCATTGATTTAAACTTGGGCTTTTTTGTGTGAATAACGAGAAAACTTATAACCCTATAGGTGAAAACAATATCTTTGTATAAACAAGTACAACATTTACAATAATGTCCGACACATACGTATCCGCTAGTAATATGAAACATACATAGGTTCAGAAAATGCGCTGCAGCCTTCAATTTCGACATCCAATACAATCCACCCCAGAGCTTCCGCAAAGATGGAAAATCTCTCAAAAGAATAGCGTTTAGCACGAGACAAAGACCGATTTAGATCTCCTCTGGTGAAGCCTTCTACCGGGCCACTATTTACTTTTCTCAAGGGACCGCACTTCGTCAGCTAGTGGCGTCCGAACCCAATTTTACAAAGCGAAAAAGCAGCGCTTTACATCGGCGCTGCGCCCCCAAATCGAATACGACGAACATTCCAGGTACGTACTCGTACATATTACTTTGAAGCCGTATAATGTGAACGGCGCGACAATGAGCGGGGCAGGCGACGTGTCCTACGAGTGCCTTAGGCCATAATCCCGAAGTGTTAGCGTACGTGCCACCGCCGCCATTCGAAGATAATTCCTCCTTATAATTTCCCATGCTTAACTCGGCGTAATGAAGTTTATTCGTCGCTACTTCATTGTGAGTCGTTTGCAGCGGAGGCGGCGAGGAATGTAATCAGTTGCGAACTAATACCGTGTCGTTCGCAAAGCCCCCCTCGCGTATGGAAATGCCTCGTTGGAGCCGCCGTTAGTTCTTTTGATTGCTAGCTTCTCCTTGTCGAATTAAAACCGAGATCGAGCTCGGGTGATTTCGAGAAAATTAAAGGAGCGTTTCATTTTCAGCGATGGCTCTTTACGGTTAATATTAGTATGATTGTGGGTGCTCCTCTTACTGTGAACTTAAGTACCCACTTATTTTGTCTTCAACGTTTATTTTAATTAAGTGAATTTCTTATCAAGGTGAGACCGTGAATGTACGTTAAAGCCCCATTATATATGAGCCCTTTTTTGAAGTGAAACCCTTTCAGACGTACAGTGGCTCGAACCCTCAAAGAAAATGCAAAACATGCGGTAGGACCGAAAGCGAAGTAAGATATCGCATGCGATACGCCCAAGTTCACGCAAGATTGAGTGCTTGCCATTATAAACTTTAAAATACGGGGATAGAATCGAAACTTTCATATCAAAGCGACTTGGAATGCTATGATTAATGCATTTTAAGAAACGTTTTAGTTGCAACAGAAAACTTTGACTCGCGGAGCGTGACGGAGCAGTGCGGATGCTGCGAGGATTATGTCATACACTAGATATAGGATACGTAAAATCAACCGCGTCTGAAACTTTAAAGGACGCATTTAACATGGCAAAAGGAACGACTGAATGTACAAGTAGATAAACGCAGACGTGTTGCATACATTGTGATTTGTTACCAATATAGACGCAGCTTTTGATGTTTAATACCTCTATTAATTAGTTAATACGTAGCCCACAGATATGTAAGTGGAACATTTCACAATGACAATAATTCATTAGCAGTTCTGTCGGTAGCTCCTCGTTGTGCTAACTACACAGATTTATGCAAGCCGCCTTCGTCATTATACTTGCACCGCCTTGTTGTCGCTGACGCCTTTATTTTGGCCTCGATGCAAATTAAATTACACTCAAGTTTCGCTGACTACGCCACACTGTTGGAAGGATAACTCGTTTCTTGTCGCTACCTAAGGAATATATATCGGGCATCTAATCTGTAATGAGCCAACCGTATACTTTCAAACTATTCTGGATATGCCAGCAAACTTTCCTAATATAACTACACAAACATTCCCACAAAAGACACCGATGGGGGCACATACAAAACAACAATAAAGTTTTGCCGGATCTGCTGACCATTGCAAAAAGCGCATCGTTCGCGGCGTCCTGAGCACAATACCAACTTAAATTGTTCGTGAAAACGTTATGCACTCGACGGTTTCAATTTCCTCGCGAACTAGCCATTGCAGATGTTCGGACGACACTCATAAATATGATTTGAAAATCGTTTTATGTATAACTCATAAACTTTTATCTTCAGCACGGATGAGGCTCCCGGTCTAAACGGTTCCAGTTAGTTTCCTGCACAAAAGCTGCAGACGTTTTAATATCGGAGCGTCTGCTAGCATGGTACGTATCTGCCAGTGTAAATTTCGAAGAAGCAAAACGACCCGCCAGCACGCCACCCCTGGTTGGTCAAATAATGCCGTTCTAATAGCTAACTACTGTCTAATGTATTTTGGCGAAATGGAAATAATGTTGGAGGAGCTCCGGCAGTCCTTGCCGGAGGTTGCGATTTAGATAGTGCTTAGTGCAGTCGAGACGGGCGGAAGTACACTGCTATTCAATTTCAGTTTATTAAAATACGTTATTATGGTGTTATGAATAAGACCCTGGAATTACCGGCGACTGAGCGCACTCCAGGATGCAGCCTCCACACTGTAAATTATAATTCAGTTTACATTATCTTATTTTGTTTACTGCGTTGGAGTTTATTCGATTTTGGTTTATGGAGAGATTCTTTAAAGAAGCTTTTGTAAATCTTATTTCAAGAGTGTTTTGGGTATGTTGATTTTATTCAAATAATGTCCGCTACTTGATAACTCGTAGTAAATTAAATAAAAAATACTGAAAACGCTAAACATAACTAAAAATCCAATAAGAGTTTCCAGCGATACCGTAGCGTAATAAAATACTTGACATGAAGTAGTTACCTATAAAAACACTTGATCTAAATTTAGCGAAGAGTTCACCGGAATATTGCTTCACAATTCCAGGAATTTCTTCAGAACTTTAATGAGTTACAGGTACCCTTTATTTATACATATTAAAATGTATAATGGATTTAAATCTGCATATATCTACATGAAATAAAATAGAGGTGTCCCTAATAAATTAACATTAATTAAGTGAAGAGTTAAAGGATGCAAATGCTCTCCGTAATATCTACGCGTAGGTACTAGTATAAAACACTTATTGCACATTTCTTGAAGATTTGTTTATTGTGAATTTCAATATTTTTATTATTTGGTGTCTCCATCAAAAGGTCCTAACATTTTTAACCGAAACTTTTAAGGATTGTCAGATCTAGATTTTTAAATTAAGAGAAAGAGATTTAAAAGACCTTTGGAGCGGACGTTGGGAATATTGTCATACAAAAATTTTCATCCCGAACATTTTCGATTTTGACACAGGAATTCCACCTGACAAGCGGGCGTATGACACTAGACAGACCGATTTGTTACCAAGTAGTAACAAGTATTGGATTACGATTTTCTTCGTTTTGTCCTCTCTATCGCTCGTAAATATTTTAATGCCTTTGGATAGAGATATACTTAATTAGAGGTTCAATATAATTCGTTCCTAATTACCTTTCAACTAATTTAACTTTCGCAATAAACATGAAAAACAAATCTACGTACATTTTTAAATAAGTACTAAAAAACCCGACTATCTCATGTTAACACGTAATAAATTTAACGTTGAAAACCAGCGGTAAATAAAACCATATTTTAGCACAAAATTGTGGTCAGCAGAGTTAAATTAATTACAATTAGTGATCTTAACACGCAAGCACTTGTAGAGGCTTCTGATTGGTCATTTAATATGCTGGGAGATGGAATTTAGTTTGAGTCCGTTTGTGGGGGCCGTTCTCGGAAACGGCTGTAGTATAGAGGGAAATATAGGATAATATCACTACACCTAGATAGACCAGCTGCATGGATTTAAGATACATATAGTTGATATTAATATTTGATTTCGGTCCTATTTTATGGAGTATGTTTCTTGAGACTTTATTTTAATTATTGTTGATAACAAAATATATACCTATAGGTATATACATAGAGTACCACTTCGAAAACTGGCGTTAGTAATTTTTTGTTGTTGTAGTTCTGGAATAGTTGTTTATCAAACTCACTCAAACATAGTTTCAGTATTTACTTGTAAATTGTAATGCGAAGGTGCTTTAGCACCTCATTTGTGCGCATAAACCAAAATTGGTCGCCAGAAAACCGAGCCTGCTAAAATCAGCTCCAAAACAATCAAAAACAGACCATCACCGTAAATAACTAGTAAAACAATATAGTAACCGTTTGCAATAATCACCATCCATTAATCTACAACGGGAGAGCTTTCCGTTACAGCCCACAAATTAATTACATTACAGTACATAGATTACCAACATCTGAATAATAATTACGAATGCATTATTTTGTAGTGACGGATGGTTTCCTGGTTAATAGCTACGATTCGTGTGGCCAATAATGTTACCAGCCTCATTATTCATTAATTTTACGACAGTTATAGGTTTTATGTTATTAAAAATTTATCTGTGGATAAATTATTGTTGGGTTTTTATTTTATTTCGTGATTGAAATGCGACAATGCTCAATTTTTGCGCCATATTACACAGTATTTCACTTGTATGTGGGGTCTATTGTAAGTTTATCTCGTTTCATAGAACATCAAGTGAACGCATCCTTTCTAAGGGATTCACATGCTTTCATGAGCTAGAGAAAATATTACCACCATGTTAACCTATTTCGTTTTTTATTTGTTTATAAAATATCTGCATTCTAGGTTTTTTCGAGGTGAGCTCTTTCTAAAGGTACTTTTTTGTTTAAAATCATTATAGAAATTATTTAACGTATGATAATAAACCAACATAAGGTTAGGTTAGTTTACCATTCGATGCACTCATACATGTTTAACATCTAAACTAATAAAGAATAACTACAAAAAATACTAAGCATGTCTATAATAAATATATGAAACTGATTCACTGACGAACACCTAGTCATCAAAGCTACATTAATTACATGTTATAATTAGACACTGTTAGTTATGAAATATTATTTTTAAAAAAATAACCCCTCTTTAGTAATATTCTCATCAATCATATTGTGAATAATTTACACATTAACAATTTCGTAATTACCAGCGTTTTATTGTCAACCATTTTAAAATGGCCGTTGGATTTTCGGTTAGAACTATTTCTTTTAACTTTTATTTATAAAACAAATCGACATCACGCCTGTAATTCCCGAATAGCAGTTAAGCAGAGATGTAGCTAATAGTACAACCACGTTTTGTTATTTTTAAGTCCTATGTGATAGGGGGCGAGCCTGTTGTCATCAACCGGGCACAAATCTAGATTCAATGGCTACTACTCACAAATTCCTTCAATAAAACTTTGCCCGACCTGGGAATCGAACCAAAGACCAGTTCAGTAGTCCCGTTTCATCAGCGACCACTATCTTTTATTTTAATTTCAATTTAATCAGCACGTTTTGATAGTCACTATAATGTTCATTAAACAATTGAGTTGTCACATAAAATGTTAAAACGACTCGTGAATCGTTATGCTATTTCATTTAATTAAAATTTTCTCCTCATGTGTTAAGTATTTGTTTAGCGTCACAATGATAGTGTGAAAATTATATTATTGTACAATATTTAAATAGTATTTTTATTTACGGACTAGATTCGTAAGAAAGGACGTGTTTTTGATTAAGTCGTTTCAATTGGTCTTCTTCGTATTGTGTGGTTAGTGCCTAACCTGGTGTCAGAGTTTTTATGCCGCCCAAGGGCCTCTGACTTGGCTTTGACATACCGTCGAGAAATATATCTTGGTATGCTGGTTTCCTCACGATGTATTCCTTCATCGAAGAAAGTGATAATTATAGGTACAATACGCACATAATTCCGAAAAATCAGTGATGCGTGTCTTGGGTTCGAACTCGAGACCTATGACTTGGCAGTCCAACGGTCACACCACTAGACTATCACTGCTGCTGTTCAAACACTGACTGACTGTGTGCTGTGTGTTGTTGTGTGTGTTGTTTGTGTGTGCTGCTGTGTGTTTGTTGTTGTGTGTTTGTGTGCTGTGTTGTGCTGTTTCAATTGGTGCTAACTAGAAAATGCTTCAACAAAAATAAAAATAAATTGATTTTGTTCACCATATTATTTTGGTTATAATATGTAGCTGCTGTCAATAACTCACAGTCTGGTCATCATAATAAAATTAGTGTAACCTTTTCTTCAACTGTCACATTAACAAAAATTTCCCCCTCAATAAATATATTACCAACCTAACAGCCCAAGACACACCAACATCTCAACCAACAATATTTGCATTAAAATTATTTAGCCAACATGACGACAATCGCCAATGTGTTTGCAAATACTAGACGCATAATCAATAGCTCGGAATATGGTCGCAGCTTATGTAATTATTAACTAAGTACACAGCCTCTATCGCGGTATCCTTGTACTCATTCGGCAAACAATGTCCAATGTACAGTAAACAAATAATATGCCATGAATTATGGCCGTTAAGTTGGCTTTGACACTTATGATGGCGACCTGTCATTCGTGGTCGGGGTATTAAGAAAATGTTGTGTCAGCTGATTATAACGTTAGTGCGCAATGTGTGATCGTTAGCTTAGATCAATGTCTTTTATATTAGGTTAAAACAATGTTTTCAATACTAAAAATAACTTCTGTTTATTTAGCTTTGCTAATGGAGTTCTTTTAAAAACATAAATATAATTAAAAACCGAAGTGAGTGAAGCTTCAATGGTTTCTGCTCTCAATGTTATGGAGTCTCCTTGTAGAATACTTAAAAGTCTCCGCGACAGTTGTATCAGTATTAAAAGATCAATGAAACTAAACTTACGGAGTCTGGATTTATGCCCAGTTGATGGCAGGCCCAGGCAGACATGGGACAGGTACACCTCTATCTAACTCTTTGGGGGTTACAGGCGTGATGTTTATGTTATTTAAAAACTTTTTTGCAAAAATAAACCGACTTTCAAAATAAACACTAAAAAGTGGAAAATAACTTTACTTTCCACTTTTTTGCCATCGACTTCCGAAAGGAAGTCGGTGGCAAAAAAGTCAATGAAACAAACAATAGTCAAAGTTTTTATTTTACCCTTTTTAGTTATCGTATCACACACAAATCCTTGTCAAGTATCAATTTCGCAATTTCTTTTACTTGGATGACATTTTTTCCAGTTATTTTGATTTCAAAACCAAAATGCTGAACCGATTTTGATGAAACTTCTATGGGACCAATCGGGAAGTAGATCCATTCAGATAAAAGAAGAATTTTTCAAATCGGTTCATAAATGACGGAGATATGAGGTAACAAACAAAAAAAAAAACATACAACCGAATTGAGAACCTCCTCCTTTTTTTGAAGTCGGTTAAAAATACATCCCAGCAGCGGAAACTTTACAGGCCGATTATGTATGCTTAACATCAAAATAATGCGTTAGATAATCCAGTTTTCGGCTCAAACGCGCTCGCAACGCATCGTAATAATAGGTAAAACAATAATTCTCATCCGATTTAATTCAGTTTGGGCAAACACAGGCTAAACAAAAGCAGCTAACTCCGACATTGTCAACTAACATGGCGTTCGAATCGTTCTAATCGGATTCGTGTATACCATAACATGCACGTGGGGAGTAAGGGGCATATAGACTGGCTCGATATTATTGTTGATGGAGATAGACAGTTTAGGGTGCCTTCGCACTGATAGTTTGTCTGGCGTGGGCGTTTATGTCGCGTAGAAGCTGTGTAAATACATACGATGTAAGTCGCGTCGCGTAAACGTGGTTGCATAGAAAGCTACGCCGCAGGTGCGTAGCGTTTATGTAGCGTATACGGTGTGTTCGCAATACAACAAGAAATACATCGACTGGCCAGCAGCAGCCCAACATGTATAGAAATCAAGAGAGTAAGGTGTAATTTGCTAACCGTAATACAACCCAACAGTCGTAAGGATTTTCGTTACTCAATTCCTCCCATCGATTTCGATTTTCGCATATTTCACAGATATCTACCTACTTACATGAATGTCAATCATATCCATCGACTTCTAAAACCGGACAAATCGATTTCATGTACGCACCTTATGCACGAGGTTCATTACTATGCCATGTCGGCAAATACGGGGGTAGTGACGGTCTGGCTTTATTATGATGCAGAATGCGAGTACACGTGAAGGGAATTCAGAAGAAAATGTTATAAATTAGCACATTGGATGGATTAGCTACCGAGTTAAGTAATTTTCCTTTTGCGTGTTTCGTTCTGGGAATATTTTTACTTATGGATTTGAGAAGTGCTTTTATAGGTTGTGACTCAAAAGTAGAAGTGGAGGTTTTATGTTCTATTTCAAGATGAGCATATATATGAGCAACTCTCAATACAAGTCTTCATTTAAAATTTTAAACAATGCTCAATCTCAAATTGTGGTAAAAGAAGTCAAATTGTAAATAAATCTCCACAGTTTCATGAATTAAACAGAAAGCCGCATTTCACTACAGCACTGGCATCAAACAGTATCTATTGTACAAGGCAGCAGTCAGCACTATCGACGTACAACACAACATTTCACAACAGACGGCATATCACTACCAAACTCGTAGCAGTCGCGAAGCCACCACTAGGCTACTGGGTTGGTAATAAATAAACAGGGTGTGTGTTCAGCCCGATAAGACTTAGTCGCAGCGACGTACGCCCCCTGCACCCCTGATCACCCCTCCTGTACCCGATAGACACCTAGACGTCATTATACATTACACAACCCCTATTGTTTTATTTGTCAGGTCACAAAATGCAGTGAACCGGCGCGGCGCCACGATAAGATTAGGCCGTCTAAATTCGGGCTTAAATTTTAATCGTCGGTTAAACCTTACCCGTACCGAGTTTCTCCGCTCTATATTGAAAATTCCTACGTCATTTTCTTGAATGTGTGCTTTTTAATCAGGCCCGGATAATTTTGAGACGTTAGCGTGACAGTGTTGTGTAGCCTCTGTTCGTATTTATAGAATGGGACGAGAATACTATGTTTGTAAGATTATAAAAAGAAGTAACGCAAAAGGAATTATTCTTCTAAGTGGTTTGTACAGTAATCGTGGAGCTAGGAGAGTTATTTTTCACCCAACTTTATTTTTACGCGGAGCTACATCGACGGCCGGTATCGAACAGGATTCTAATCAATTTAATTTATCAGGGATCCCCCGGAGGCAGCCATTCACTTCATTTAATGCGCGTATTTTGCGGCAGAGCTGATTGTTTTGAACCATTCGGCTGTACGGTCCATTTAGATTAATTATTGGATTACTTAATTTCGCTGCGGTATATTTTATACCTTCGTTGTATAGAAAATATTTAGGTAAACGCGTACTGTTTTGTTTTTGAAGCTAATTAGGTAGTGTAGTGGAAGATAATATTTGCTTATGTAATAGAAATAAAACTGTGTGAGTACTTGAGTAGGCCTCGGGGCCGATTTTCTTTTCTAAGTCGGTATTTAGTCCCGCATCTTAATCTTGGTAGTACTTAATGTTGATAGAGGTTGGTTAATTAGTTTTGGTGTTCCGACATTTTTCTAAATTTACTTTCTGGTTGGTGTCTCAGAATGAAATATTATTCTCATCATTATTTCAAGGCTTTGAATTAAAGAAAATGTTGCAGGAAATTAACTAAGTACTGAATGAGACTTTACAATGATGAGAAGTTACTTATTCATTAAAAGTCGATTGATAGATAATACAAGTACACTACTGATATAATTATAAAGAGCCGTTGAATTTTGCTATGGGAACGATCAAACATGATGAATAAGAGTTAAATTGCAACGTTCTAAATTAACACAATATTGATATATGAAACACGAGAATTATTGCTATTAAACTCACGTGAAATTAATATCTATACAACATCACATACAAACCTATGCATAATGATTTATTGATAGTGATAGAGAAGCCAAATTCGATATTGTTTGCCTTACAAATTGCATCATTGATTATATTCATGCCGACCGAATTGCGGCGAGCTCGAAATCTACAAATCAACGGTTCAATAGAAGTATTGAGGGTTAGTAGTAGGTACCTACTGACTGCGTTAGTCCCTGGCCAATGTAAGGAGCATTAATTACCCTCAAGATTAAATAAGAAAGGCGCCAATCGGAGGGAATAAGGGTGGAATTACGACACAGCTAGCATTTGTCCCAGCGACTAATAAAGGAGACAATATTGCACTCGATACGTATAAATGTGCGAGCAGTATTTGGGGCGTGATATTAATTTCGCCAGTAATTGCTATCGGTTTCCACCCGAGGCTGCAGCCATGAACCATGAATACGGGAGTTACCGCTATTTGTTCCTGACGTTGCGGTTTAGGGTTTTACCTCGACCCCGCTCTCGTATATTTATTTTCTTGGAGTTTTGTACAAACAATAGCGATGTGTATTATGGCTGGTTTCGATAGTTGGAGCCTAACGCCGATAACGATGGGCTTATTTCAAATAACACTGTTTTGTGTTACAATTAGCAGCCTGAAAATAAATATTTGCGAAGTCAAGTTTATGTTTATTTTATCAAATATTGTAAATGCGAAGGTCTGTTTTTCTGTCTGTTACCCTTTCATGCCTTTACGGTTGAATGGATTTGTATGGGCAAAAGGATCACGACTTGGGTTTTGACGTCTATTTCCGACTCCATGCGGGCGAAGCTGCGGGTAAAATCTAGTTCGACATACTTAAATATACAAATGATTTCAGCTCATAGATATAAGAAATGAGCTGATGAAAAAGCATAAAAAAACCCGTTCTCAAAACATTTTGAACAGACAGATACTAGAAATTGGTGGTGTTTTACCACCAATTTCTAGTAGAGAATGTGGCAAATTATTCGGTCCATACATTTTTATTTTCCCTGTCGTACCATTGGTCAGCACTAGCGGACACTGACAAGCGATTCGTTTAACTTGTAACCGAATAACCGTTACGGTAGTGGTAGTATCAAAATCTCTTCATACATAAATTAAAGGAGCGCGGTTTCGGCTGCTCCCGGCTGAACCGTTTTAGCGCTATTGTGCATAACCAAATAGGAACACGAAACAACAGCTCCCTGTGCTAAACCGAAAGGTTAGAATGAACGTAAATAGTTAAAACACGGTGTTGCTATTTATAAAACTAAAATTAATAAAGAAACTATTCAATAGACATGAACTCTCTGGAAATCGATCGTATATGAAGCTCACATAAAATGTTTTACACCGATTGGAATAACAAAACCCATTCATAAGCTTATTACCACCGTTTTGTACGAGAGAATTGAGTTGTTCCTCTTTTGCAAGTGGAAGAAAATAAGGCACGTCCCCTTAAAGATAAGTACGACGTAACTCCATTCGGTAAAGGGCCTCTCCACTCGTAGCTCCGCGTAGTGGCTCCAAGTTTACGAGAGCCCCCTCGCCCCCCTATCGGTGTGAAGATCGGGCCAGATAGGGGTTATCGGAAGGTGCAGTGGAGGTCGATTAGAAGTGGTCGGGTTGCACATAGTCGGCTTGATGCGCGGTGTGAACGGAGGCCCTCGTTATTTTCAATTTCCATACACGAACGCCCTTCTTACTATACGTTTTCGTATACGAGTATGAGATGCGAGTGTATTAAGCCATGAATCTTATAAAGACCTGAGCTGATTTAATACATTCCCGAGGATGGGCACGATTGTTTTTGGTTGTATGAAATACTAATAAAACGGAGTTTATCGATGACAGGCTTTTGTGTACGGCACGCTTGCGTGGAACTTCGGAAGGAATAAAATTTCAATAATTTATGAACATAATTTCGTTGGCACACGGATTGGCATTGCTTCATGGCGTTTTGAGTTCACGGGTATTCCCATTCATTTTATATAATCCTTAAGTCACCTCTTCGTTCACTGAAATACGGAATGTCGAAATACCTGAAACAACATTACAACATTTCTTCATAAATTACATTACCCAAGAAAAACCAATTAAACACGTCAATAACGTCGTAACGTCGTCGATTTTGCCACGTTTCGACAGACGAGCCGAAACGTGGCAAAATTTAAATGAATTTAAGACATTTCGCATTATCATAAGCTTTAAAAAAAGGTTTTTTTTTCCGGCACACAGTATCACAGGAAAACTCCATTATGAAACCGCTTACGTGATTTTTTCAGCAAAATTAAATGAGCGTTTGTGTATAACTGTACGATATAATAAAAAAAGATAGGTACTTATGAATTAGCTAATATGTTGGGGCTGATTAAATTTTACACTTCTCAGATTTGATAATTGTGCTGTGATATTATTTTGTATTCAGTGTGGGTGTTTAAAAGATTATCTGTATGAATATTATAGGTGTCTGTGAGTTCTTGACGAGTTGACTTAATTATATAGATTTAGACCAATGTACAAAGGCACTGGGTTTTTTATTATATCTAATAGGTAGCCAGATGAACCTACAGCAATAATTATAGTAAGAAAATAATTTAACATCTCAGTAAAAAAAAAAAAAACTTGATAATAAAACCAGAAAATCACTGTTCACTTTTTTATATAAGTAAGTGGGTACATGATTATTTTAGAAGAAGCGTGTCTTGGCATTAAGCCGGGAAATAACTAGGACTAAAATGCTGCTGCTTCCTTATTAAAATAAAAACGAAATTGAATTTAAATTACTCCTTGAAGACTCTGTTATTTATAGCTAATGTTTTTTCTAATATTTTTGTAAGATCAGTGATGTTTCTAAAGGAAAATACCATTAATACGTTGACAAAGCTTTTAGGTACGCACATAAATAGATTTCGGAACCAAAATCCGATCTCGGAAAACGTTGATTTTTATCAACGTTTTATAAATAAAATTAATCTACTTAGTTATGATAGAATTTGTTTGTCGTATCATAATGTCGAACAAAAATATATCTATAGGTTAAGTCGTATTAGCTCTGTTAGAAATAATATAATAATATAATTCTAATAATACCCTAAAATTAAGGCCGGAAAGCCCTATAGCTAAAATGCGAAATAAATCACGAAATCATGTATTACAGTAGACTAAACAACATTTTCAAGAACTATCTCACCTTTATTTTGCGAAGTATCATTCTAGCTCCAAGACGCTAAACCTGTCCGAATCAAACTAACACGAGAGCAATCGAGGAATTACGAAACTCACAAAGACACCGAGCTATCTTCGTCCGTGACAGTTTTCCCGGGAAACAAACCCACTCAAAAATATTAAGGAAGCCTTGTTATTATTATAACACATTTCTGGCAACACCTGTAGGTAGCAAGCCGTCGGTGTACAACGAGAAAATTGTATTTCCATTTTTACAATTTCAATTTAGTATTAATTCGAGGCCCGAGAACGGTCGGGCGCGCCGCCACATGTAAAATATGGATCGGCTAAGTGAAATTAAAATGCTCTATAAATTGTGATTTTTGCAAGTCCTAAAGTGGAGAAGGCTTTTTATTATTTATCGCCTCCCGGTCGCGGCCAGCGCCCCGCTTACTGAAAATCGCTGTGTTATTATTCAATTTACTTGTTTGAAATATTAACTTCGATGTGAATAATCTTTATATAATCATGTCTTGTGGACTGGACACTCTGGCTTTTTATGGAGTTGTATTTTTAGGACGAGCCGTTTGAATTAATTTGGATTATTACGCCAAAAAGAATTAGGGACGTTTATTTTATTCATGTTTTGGAAAATGAGTCTGTTTTAAAAATCTTTACAATGTTATGTCAACAGCTTAAGGTCTAAAATGCCTACGAAGATTCCAACCTAAGCCATCTCAATTTTACGGCAAAAATATTGCAGCCTTTATCATCTTCCTTTCACTTTGGATCTCAGATTCCCAGTCTAAATCTCTGAGAAAATCTACCTTCAATTCCATCACTAAAACTAAATCCAGGATAAGATATTCCAAGGCCGTATTTTACTTTTAAAAAGTAGCTGAACAAACTTGAAGGTTGTGCAAAACAAATATAAGCGTCATTAGGGTGGCCGTGCTGGGTCGTCGCGCAATCAGGGACACAGTTCCTATCGGCTTGTCCACTTGTTCCTGTTTCTGTGGACACTACACGGTTCTAATGTCTCACGAAGAGTTTTAAATGTAGGTAGGAAAAGAAAAGAAGATTGTAGGAAAATCTGTTCGAGAGACTTTTCTGTACATGTGAAATATTTTAGGGGCACTTTTCGAACTGCGCTTAATTGGCATCTATGGCTTAATTTCGCCGAAGAGAATGAACGCGATCAACATATTTAAACCGCATTCAAGAGCAGCATTGAAGACACCGACAGACCTTTAAAGCCGTTTTTTATGCTGTCGAACTTTACTTAAAGCGAGGTAAATGAGAGTGCTATCATGTTCTGGTTTTGACTTGTAAATTAAACGTGTTTTGTTTTTGTTCCAGGGGCTTTGGTTTCATCACATTCGGCGACCCAGCTAGCGTAGACAAAGTATTAGCTCAAGCAACACACGAATTAGATGGCAAAAAGGTAAGTCTTTACATAAACTTCATTCAAACTCCTTCGAGCATAATATATCAAACGTAAAACCCAATAAAAGAAAGAAAATGCACCGCGATAGTTCAATAGCAGTGTTATAAAATACGAAAAACTTAAGTTAGGTACTTTGAAGTTATTTTTAGTTCATAAGATTCGCCCAAAGAACTTGCGAACTATGCAAAATAGGTTGGATAGTAATTTACAAAAAGTGGAAGGATAATAAAGTCATACTTTCAACTTCAATTTGTGTTTTTTTGTTAAGTTTCCATTCGAATTTTTTTGCTCAACTGAGTGAGCAGGTTACTTTGAGTGTCTCTTTTTTTATTAAGTTTCTTTGGATATGTCTTTAATATCGCCTTGTGGATAAAACCTATATCAATACTTTTTGAACTAAAGCAAAGCTTTTCAAATATTAGTTACCATACTAATATTAGGTCCAATCTTTTTGCGTTTAAAATAGGTACTCAGCACGTCAGTCTAAAAATACGAGATGTCTGTGAAAAAAGTGCACATCATATAACTATTTTGCCCTTATCCAAATTCATTCGGGGTCAGCGCAGCATGTCTTCTTCTTCCATACTTCTCTATTACTCCACATTTCATCACACACCTCCGTTCTTGCTATATCATCCCATCGTTTCTTTGGTCTATAGAGTGCACATTATAACAATTTTAATAATGCATAAAAACTTTGGCTTGAAAACATTTTTTAAGTCTCTTCAACAGTAAAGGTCATTTTTCTTCTTTAAATAATTTTATACGATATTAAAATGAGCTCTGTCATTTATTTTCGTCCTCTTTTATATCTGCTGTAAGGCAGTTTTTTGTCACAAATGCTCCAGATTTATAACCCTTCAATAAACCGAGTTCGTCGTATTTTCAAGGGCTTATTTAGCCTTAACCCTGAAAATGCTCAGATGGCCATTTTTTTTCTGCGTCTTGATTCACAAAATATATGATTTTCTTAGCCTGCCTTCTCGTACATAGATACGATATTTAATCAAAGGCTTTTACTGTTGCTGACTGGTAGTAAAATAAATAGGAAAAATTCTGCGTTATAGGAAAATAGGGAAACTACAGTTCTTGCTGGATATATTGGTAGAAAAATAAGCAACAAAAATCGTATTATTCACTTGAATTGTTTACATAATATTATAAGCGCAGGTGCCTAAACTTGCGAATTTTCGACTAAATAATGACACAGTGTGCGATTTTTGACGCACGCCTCAGCGTCGAAAATTGAAACCTCAACAGTGTCATAAAATTTAGGACTTCAATTAGGGATTATGTTAGTAAAAATGCGCATTAAATTCCTTTTGAAAGTCTCTTCTAAAGTAAAATAAGAGGAAACAAATGAACGGAAGAAAAAAAAAAGATTAGTTTCAAGTAAATTACGATTGAAGGTTGTTTGCTTTCAATGGAGCGTTTCTTAAAAGAGATTAGATTGGCCACTCAAATCAAGAAATGAACAATCTTATTCACTATTGGTTAACTTCAAACTATGCTGTTGGTTTTTTATTCTAGGAATTATTCATTTCTGCAGAGCTGTGCTTTATTCTGATTTCTGGTTTTAGAAGATAGTTTTTTTTTTTACGATTAGCATTGCTGCTTATAGATTTTTTGTAACAATGTCAATGGTATCAATTTATTATATTTCGTTTTTTAGCGTTACTCAACCCTAGACTCTATTTTTTTTTTGTTGTATGATGTACCATATCAAGGTAACATCATAAAAGAATTACGATCTAACTTATTGCTTAAGCTAATGAGTAATTGAATTTTGACTTAATTTGCTAGGTAGAGTAAACCTAAGAATGTGTCCATTAACACTTTTCTTATTGTCTCTATTAAGGGAAGACACTTTGTTCTTGTGTTCTTTATGGGTAGCTCTCACTTCACTACATTAAACTGTCACTTCATTACCTAGACTCTATGATATTTTTTTAACTTTACTTGTTTCTGAAATAAAAACACACATTTTTTAAATTGTATGTATAAAGCTCAAAATATTGCTTACTAATCCAAAAGATAGTAGTTTTATCAACAGCAAAAATAAACCAAAGAAAATGGGGCAGGACGGACGGGTAACATCAACCGCTCATTATATCGCAGTGTGCTGTCATTGTAATACTTGATAAGCTATCATTACACGTGCGAAACTCCACTTGCTGCCGTTTTCCACGCAAACGGAAAAAGTATCACGATAAACGTAAAATTATACGCAGAGACGGTGACATTAATTACGGTGTTGTATTTTGCCTCTCCTCCGGCCATATACGCCCGCCGCCACCATATTATAGTGTTAAATCACAGCTGCCTTTAATATTTATACACGAAAATTTGTTTTCCTACAATTAAATTACGTGCAATTTTAATTTGGCCGGCTGAGTTGTGGCCTGCATCAAACTTACAGTTGCGAATTTTTGGTTAATACCAAGCATTATGTTTTTTAAAAAAAAGTACGCACTTTAACTTTCGTTCGGTCTCACCATTTTTACGTTTCATTAAAAAAAATTGTATTGTTTCTAGTTTCGGCTTCACTATAAAACACTTTTTTGTATGATGGAAATGGTTTTGTATTTACGCCAATTTATTACGTTCATTGTCCATTTATTCTGGCTTCGAATGTATTTTAGGAACAGACGAATGGGTCAACTGTTGCGAATGTTTTATTATACAAATATAACGAAATATTTCGATAAAGCGTACAGTTTCCGCCAAGTATAGTGGTAAAAACATAAGAGATACTGTTATTTATATAACGTCTTGCCATTTATGTAGATAATAATCATCTTTGTATCTTGGGATTCGAGACACATTACGAGCTCCGTTCCGAGCGTTCGCTGAGTACAGATAGAGAAAAAAGTCGATTACTATCGCTCGCCACGAAATAATCCAGATAAATTACAGCTCCCGTCGTTGTTTACTTTGATTAAATTGTAGTCGACTGGCGGAAGATTAGCCGAAGCCTCGCAAATCGAGCGAGAAGAGAGAGCATTTTCTCAATTTACATAGTACGAACGCGGAAGATCGGAACTGTGTTTACACGACACGATTTTATATCGACTATTGACACTATTGTTATTCGTGACAATTACTATTAACGACTCTGCGCTGTTATTATTACTCTGAATAAATGGCGGCTTTAGTGGTATACGGAAACAGTTGAAAAAAATACAGGACAATTTAAATAAATCACGTACGTAGCAAAATGCTTTAAATCTATCGTTCAACAAAAAAAGCTTCGATACAAAAAGTGGAAGTATTAATCGGAAATTCATTATATTAGAAAAAACAGCGTTGGCTGAAGATTTGGAAGAAAATTAAAACCTTTAAGAGGATTTTTCAAGCTCCGGATAATCCAGTTATTTTTTTAAATCATAAGGTTTGCTTTGAATTTTATTATCCTGATATTTAAAAGGGTATAGAATTTAGGGGATACTAGTCTTTTTTTGCGAATTGGAGTGAAATTAATAGATCGATAGTTAGTAAAGTTTTTTGATTTGGTTTTGAGCTGTTTAAAAAAAAAAAAAACTAAAAACCCTATTGCGGTATAAAAACTGAAAGCTGAAATCAAGCAAATTTAACATTAAACAAAAGTTGGAAGCAAGCGGGGCCTATTCATGCATACAGGTCAAACACATTTCCTTCCTTTTGGGCTTCGCCGCAGTCGGCTAAAAAATAATAAATATATTCAATTACGTTTTCATGAAAATCTTTACTTCATGGACTCTTGTGTGTGTGAAAAACCCTTCGCTAAAACAAATAATAAAAAACACATCTGTCATAAAAAAATGGCCTTCCAAGAAATAAAACATATCATCCTTTGGCTAACAAGGGTGTTAAAGTCTAACAGCGCCCACTTTTTCTATTGTCAGTAAGAACATAGCGTGTAAGTTAGAACGTATCTATAAAGATATATCATATCTAACACATACCATCATCTGCCTAGCCTTTTCCCTAATATGTTGGGGTCGGCTTCCAGTCTAACCGGATGCAGCTGAATACCAGTATTTTACATAGACCGACTGCATATCTGACCTCCACAACCCAGTTCGTACTGGGTTATACGATACCCCTTGGTAAGACTGGTTGTCTGAATTTCGGGCTACTGACTACCTGTAACGACTGTCAAAGATCTGCAAATGATAGCCGGGACCAACGGCTTAACGTGCTTTCTGAGGCACGGAGGAAACTCGGTATGTAATGGGTGGTCACCCATCCACGGACCAACCCAGGCAAGCGCGGCTTAACATGACGATCGACCCGAGCGGCTGTTATTATTTACCCATGAGCTCCTCCTTAGAACTTATCTATAAAGATACATAATTCCTAAAACATACCATGACATTAAAAGGGGGACACAAATATGTTAGTTTCTTTCTATGTGATTTAATTTCTAATTAATTTGCTCATGGAAATTGCTATTCAATTGTGTTACAATTTCAGGTTTTTTTTACAATTAATCAAATACCTTAGTCCAACCATCAGATCTTAATTTGTTACCTTTTGTTACAAAGAAAAATAGGAAGTCTGCGTTCACAATTTAGTTGCCAAAAATATAAATATTTTATGTTACATATATTTATACATTGAAAACTAACATAATGTTTACTTCGGTCTACACTTAGGTATCTACTCCAGTAGGTACTGACTAAATGGTGCAACAAATTATACAAGGTGTTGCTTTGCATCCACGTCAAATTCAAGGAGGTAACTATTCTAATGATTCTCGACCCGAATCAATAATAAAATGGGTAGGTATTTTTTTTTTCATAATATCGGAAATTGTTAAGTGTAGACCACCCGTATTAAATCGCGGTCCGTCTAATACTAGCCCTATAAACGCGCTTTCACACACACAAACATAAGCAGACGTTTATTCGATAAACGGGTGATTCTCCTCTTTTGAAAAGGGCTTCATTCGGAAATAGTGTCAAATTGAAACAACAAAAAAGCAATGTTTATTATTATTCACCAGGTACCGTAATTTATATTGTTTACGTCTTCTATGACAACCTCCTAAATTTTGACGAGGTTGCAAAACTACACCTTGTATAGATTCGGTGAGGAAGATTTTATCATGCACTGAGGAGGCCGAGACGAAGGTATAAAAGACTTGACTGAACTTACTTCTTTGTAACACACTAGCTCATGCTCGCGGCTTCGCTCCCGTTATCTACGGAAGTTAACCCGCGGAAACGTATTAAATGTAGCCTAAAACACTCGGGGATAATGAAGCTTCCCATTAGTGTCGGAGTCGGATCAGTAGTTCCGAAGATTACCCCCTACATACAAACTTACAAATAAATTTTACAATAAAAGTATAGATTGACACAAGCAAGGATAAACCCTATGCCCAGCAGTGGCTGAAGTCAGTTTAAGTAAAATGATGATAACCCTTGACGAAATAAGACATGACTTTCAATTGTTATTACCTACTGTTTCAATTCCATACAACAAAGAAGTTAATCGCATGTCTTTTCATCGTAAATTGTTGACATTTTTCGGGAGTATGCCTGAACATAATAGCTTTCAGCGTCATCAATATTTATAGAGAGCTTTACGATTGTAGTACTAAACATTTTGCACATGGCGCCGCCCCCTTTGTGTGCGGAATCAGAGGTCATAATGCGATATTCTACTGCTAAATAATATATTTTCGGCCGGTAATACTTTTTTTTGTTATTTATTTATTGCTAACGTGATGGGACAGGCAGGAAGGGTTTATGACAAAAGGTTAACAAAACGTGTCTTCACAAGAGGCACCTATTTTTTTTTTAATCTTTTCATAATAAGAAAAGGGAAGTGTCTTCACAGGCCTCTAAAGCTAAAGAACAAAGCTCTCTAAGTCTGAAAGATGAAATGTTACTCAATTTTATAAAGTCAATACCTATGAGATATCTATAAATCTAGAAATGTTCTGTCAACTATACAAAATGATCTTTGATATACGCGCGACAATCTTAATTATTGTTGTAAAAGAAAATCAAAACTGTAAGTAACAAGAACCCGAACCAATCATCAAATTAAACGAAATAGCTTTCTTACTTTGATTCTATTTGATAAATTAACAATACAATATATATTTCATAATAAATTCAATTCGATATTGAACGTGTACTGCGGTCGCTTCATCCCTCAAGTGTATAACTAAACTTTTCCCATTTATATTTTATTAAGAAGAAATATTGAAACTTATTTAGTTCCTCATCCAAGTTTGTTCCAAGGCTCATCGATTTGAAACGTTTCAAAATAACTAGTTGATGGTAAAGAAAGAAATGTTCTTGTTTAACTTTAGTACGATTTGTTTTTAATATTTTTTTTGTTCTTTGTTAATGAGTCTTACTTAAATGTTGATTTTGTAATCTTATTGTTGAAGTACCAAAGGAAAGGAACGTTTTCCCCATATTTTATGACATACGAAAACGTGTTACGCTTTGTTATTTTAATGAAAAATTATTACTGAAAAGTGTGACCGATAAAAATCGAAATCTGTCCTGAATAAAGTGTGAACATTAATATGAAAGCCTTCACTGATTCATGAAATAAATACAAGCTTTATAGAGTTTAGGTTTAACACCGCTCTTTCAAAGGCCCACAATTAAAATTGCTTCGAGGCTGAACACAAAAAATACACAGATTTTTACCAAATTTATTTTTACAAGCTATAAAACGGTTTGCATTTTTAGTAAATACATGAAAAAAGCTATTAACAGGCGCTATTGAGATAAAAATACCCGTAAATTGTATTATTCATATTCGTTTCGGGATCTATTTGTTGCATTTTTAGAGTCGTTAACGTTTTGTTTGTATTCATTTGTAATTTGTAACTAGCCAGTTTTGTTTTTATAAAATCGTTAATATTTATTTTTCTTACATAATGTAACTGACTTAATCAAATAATTCTTGGATACTATCATCATCAACTGGAAGATGATACATTCATTTCATAGCTACACTGCCTGTCCGAAAAATCACTGAATAAACCACAGCTGGTAACATATCGTGAATAGCCCACTAAACAATATCAGTACAAGATTGTCACAGCTTGAGGCATTGTACGTCAATAAAACACTTGTGCTGTAGTACTGCACAGTGAATTAGAACTGACATCCCACAGGTCCATAACTTGCAACTATTTGTAGTAACCAATTCCGCTTAGTTGACTTAGAATTTATGTTAGAAGATGCTGGTACTGTGTTTTACTTTTGCTCTGATTTAGTTGGGATTTGGAGCTGATATTTCAGACTAATGGTTGCTTTAAGGTTAATGAAACATCTTACTATGTGGGTGGTGTTTTGGGGTTAAATTATCTCGATGTAAGATGTCATGAGTATAAATGTTGCCTACTCTAATAAAACATAGGTACTTAGTACCTAATGGGACCTTACTCGAATGAGCATTCTGTTCATAAAAATCCATAGTCTGATCATAAAGGTTGGATAGAACAGTCAAATATGAAGTAACCCTTGACAGACACCCGTTCAGATTTATAGACGAATAGGAACTGACGCAGAGTGGACAATCAAAACGCCATTGACGAGCCATGGGCGCGACATATGCCGACACAAATGTCTGCTCTCATCCACCGTAAACGGCATAAATGGCGTATACGAACCCGCATTAATAAATCACGACTTTTAAAATATAGCAGCGGATTTTTCGGAAAATTAAAATTTTCACTTCCACAGGAAATGTTCGATGTTTTATGCGGTTTCATATCGGTGCCTGTTTAAAAATATGATGCACTTTGTAACGCGGTAGTGACGGAAACGCCGTGACAATGTGTTTGACCAACATTTATTTGTGGAATTTATAATGATTATTGTAATATCCCACGTTAATATGTAATGTGAATACCGTAGCGAGCCTTTGTGTTTATTTTGACAATAAGAGCATACAAATATTGCTGAAAAAATCAATTATGCTTAAACTGTAGGTGTACTTTAATTACATTTAAATATTGCCAAAGATAACAAGACTAAATAATAGGTATACTACCTATTCTAGCCCATTCTATTTAAGTACTATGTTATCGCAAACTTTATAGTCCAAGTAGCAGAGAATAGAAACAATTATAGAAGATACAGCTCAAAGTGAATGGACCCATTTTAACATTTACAAGGCTTAGATAACCCAAGAATTAGGATTTATAAAGCTATACATGCACGACGTTAACGTAATACAATGTTCTCCGTTTCATTAAAATAACAGAGCGTCCTAAAGAGGTGGCGATTAAACTGTCCTAATTGTTTCAGACTTCCTCCAAAATATGAAAGTAAAATGTCTGTTACACTAACAAGAACTTTTGTATAATGAATAAAGTTTAAAATGGAACACACTTTTCATTTTAAGTGGCCGTTAGGGCCTATCAAGCCATTATGACTATGGAAGAGGACCGTATTTTTTCCTTCTTCACCGTCTGTCTTTGACGCCTTATCTGGCCAATCTTTCTTTGCGAAAATACGATACGGCAACAACCAGTCCGCGTGAGAGTCAATTAAAAAATGAGCGTTTTTTTTTTTGAAACATTTCTCTAAAATAGTTAAAACCGCGGTCCGTAACGAATTGCGCCGTGAAAAAAGCCTTTTATGTTGTAAGTTATATGGGCCTTTATTTGGAGGCCAATTAAAAATTCCTTTTCCCGCTGTACGCGGTCTCTAGGGCTCCCTTTTGTCGCGGCCGGATCTGTGTGGAGCCCGAGCTGAGATGACTCTTAAATTTCATCTAGTGAGCCCTAACGAGACAACGAGATACTGCCAGAAATTTATCGAGACTCGGAGCAAAAATACCTTTGCCTGGCTTAAAGGTATGCGTGCCTACTTAATGAAGTTCTGGTTATAAATTGTTTAATAATATAAGTATTTTGTAGATGCCAAATGAAAATCGTTTACTGCGACGTTACTTGTAAAATGAAACTGAAAATACTTGTATAAATTACTTCAAAAGGTCATAGTAGAACTAAATAAAAATTCATTCGTCCAATTAATAACACAAGTGGAGCTACAATTTTAATATAAAAGTGTCCATAAATTCCAAAACTGCAAGAACCGTGAAATGTGTGCAGTTTTTTGTCATCAGCTGTAATAAAACAGTACAACAAAATGCAATAAATATCCTGGATTGTGGTGGCTACAAAACACTAGAAGCACGAAAAGCAGTCAGTAGCTGGCCTTCCAAGTGGAAAAAGTCCTTAATTAATTTCCGATGCGTATGGCCGCCGAATCACGATTCCCTTTAAACGCGTTTAATTCGCCATGATCATAAATTCATATTGCCACCTAACACGTTCACCGTTCTCGGGCTGAATTCGAAAATACGATGGCTATACTAGTCGCCGACGTCCATGGAAATAAAATGCTTTCCAATGCAGCCATTGAAGTATGTTACCGTGCACCAGCATAAATTTGCTGTAGTACGCTATTTGAATTATTGCATAACTTGTAAACACGTTTAGACCAGGCGCGCTTGCAACTCGGGACATTCCTTTTTTCTCTTATCGGCACCTTTAAAATATGGAGCGCACGCGTTCCGCGATATAAGTACATTTCGCGACTGAATGCTGCGCCACTCTGCATTATATCAACTTTTTTAATTTAACAGCAAAATTTTCCTGAAGGTCTTTTATAAAATCTCAGTTGCTTACGAGCATCTTAAATCTCTGGCCATAATAGAGTGGTACCTTGTTGGTTTGCATTTATAGTTCACAACGTTTACTTGAAGGGATTTAGCATTTTCTTTCGTTTTAGAGAGGTTCTCTCGGACCGAGGGTGCAGAATATTACTGAAGTGAAAGTTAATTTTCAAATAAGTATAACAAGTCTCGTTCCACGTAAACGGTCCTGTTATGTTATACTCCCCGTAGTTAGTAGTTAGCGGTAACGTCTAGAGCGGCTACTCGGTTCGCTAAGTGATTTTTATCGTCCGACGATTACGTTCCGACAACATTGAGAACACACATTTGTGTGGCACCGCTACATAATGTAGTCTGGGCTCGTTTTTGCGCTGGATTACCCGTTTAAACAAACAGAGCAGCCGGAACACCAAATAAAGGGAAATGCTAACCGACGCCCGCGTTATTCTTACAAAATTAACTCATAACGCCAAGAGCGCGTTGATTTTTTTTCGTCCGTAATCTGCTTTAATGGGCACGGGGCCAGTCGCTTTCGTAAATCGGTTGCACGCGACCACCGCGAAATGGGAATCTTTAAATAGTGTACATACATTTTTGATGTCGCTTTAATGTCACGTCCAGGCTTGATTGTGGGAACAATTAGCGTTATAACGAGTTCATTAATGATGAAGCATATAAAAGCATTTTTAAAACTGTGGGCAGTTATTTAGTGAAAGATAACAGCTGGCCGTATACAACTGCGCCGTTCAGAGCACTAGGCTTTGTAGGATTGGCTTTTAAAATTGTGAAATGCGAAATAAAAAAAGAAATATTGGTATCAAAAAAAAAACTTCCAGGGAATTTAATAAAGGGATTAAGTTTATGATGCATATGTAAATGTATATTAGAGGCGTAGGTCGGAGAAAAACAAACGCTTCGCATGCGGCCCCGAAATAATAAGTTGAAGTAGAGTTCATGTCGCGCCCGCCCACCTGAAGAGATTGGGGGGACAGGAATGCTTAATATAGAGTCCTTTACTTGCACCGGCTCGCCAAATAACATTGCCGACTTCGCCAGCATTACCTACGAACGCCCCGCTCCCTCCTCGTGACAGATTTTCTTCAGTTCTGTCTATATTATTTGAGAGGGGTCCCACTGTAAAAATATTTACATTCTACTAAGTAAACAATTTTATTTTAGCTTCAATGTTTTCCATTCTAAATGAAAAGAAGCCGAGATAAAATTGACACTTTTTTACTTTCAAGAAAACCTCACTTCTACAAAATTAAAAGAACATGGAAAGTTTTCGACGCAGAATTTTCGTACGCGGTGACATTGCAAACAATCCGACGCCCGTAGCAACGGCTATCCGCAATCCGCAAACTAAATAATATACCAAGTATTTTGCTTGCATGTTTACGTTGGGCTGACAGGCATTCATTCTATGCACGAAAAGTTTCTCGTTTCTCCCAGTCGTGTCAGTTCGGAACTTCCAGAGCTCGGACATCACGGACCGTAGATAGTTGCACAATGGAATAAAGTAACATCGGAAGCTCGTTGGAGTTAATAAATAATACAGAAGCGGAGTGACATGCGCAGAGTGCAGCTCGTACTGGCCCTAAGTCTGTTTTGACTGCAAATATCTGCTCCGGATGTCTGCCGGCCGGCCGACGTAGATTGTTTGGTAACTAGATAGGTCATTGATCAATCAAACAAACAGGATTAGAGAACTGCCTAGCGGTACGGCTCTGCGCTTGGCGTGATCGAGTTCTTGGATTTATGAAATTGGTCTAAGGATATTGGATGCGAGTATATGCAGGCTTGTAATTGATGTGTTGGTAACAACATCTGCATATCTAATGTGTGTTGATAGACCTATAATGCAATGTGTTCAGCACCACAGCTGCCAATTACAGCTATGATTCTGATAGGCACATGAAGTTACAGACACAGAATAACAAAATGTTAAAGTTTTCAGAAACCGAAAACTTCCATTAGATTCGTGACTACGGCAAATCTGAAAAATACTATGTCATCATATGTACGTAATTGTTGACAAAAACCATTCAGTCCGCACTATTTCCGAAACTACCATCTACTCAAAACACACAGTTACAAAATGTAAACTCAGAGCGTACCTTCAACTCCCCACCTTAGTTCACCAAAATTGTAAGCAAGCTACACAATAGGTGCACCATCCAGTAGCCAGCCAGCCGTTGTTATCTACGTGGGAGAGCGAACTGTGCGTAATCTTTGTCTCACGAGACCACCGGCCACATTGTGCTAATGCCCACCCGGCTTTGGTACTGACCTGAAACGCTAGATAAGCTTAAACTTTGTACATTCGCTGTCAATTGTGAAACTATTGAATTTTTAAGTGGAGTTGGTTCAAGGGATTGGGGTTTATTGTGATGTTAAGAGGTTTAGTAATGGAAGATTCGAGATTTCTAGTGAAAAGAAAAGTTTTGTTTTCATGCATAATGAAGACAAAACTATTCTAACTATTCAAACAGGGCAGTGATTTCTTGATTTTTGTTGTCCTTAAATACTTACTTTCAATGCATATTATCTTGACTTAGAAAACATACATTGACAAACCCTATCGACAGCAACCAACATCCCGGGATTTTACGACTAAAAGCCAATTAGATCTCATCTAAAGAAAAAGGTTCTGCCTACACCTCAAACAAAAACAAATGTTAAACAAGAATAATGTTATTCCATACCCGTACAGAAAAAGAAAAAAATAAATAATAGCTACTCCAACACCAGGTACAATTCATCATTCACAAGTAAACGATTATAACATAAACTAGAAAAGCGTGACAGCTCCGTCTGAGGCGAAGTAAATAAACGACGCTAACACTTAAACAAATGTAAACGAAATTAACAAGGGCATTAAGAAAAGAGAACTATGTCATTAAGGTCCCTAGCAATTGTAGCCGACGTGTAACGCACCGGAGGAAAAGGGCGATGAATAAAACACACGTTAATAGGCGTACGTCTAACAACACAAAGCGGCCACATTAACGCCTAACGAATAAGGTGCCTCTGATGGATAAGATTTCGTCTCGCCTCTTCCGCCGTTTACGCTTTCGACGCGATTCTTAAGAGAAAGTAATATCTGACAAAGTGGATAAAATATATTTCGGCTGCACTTAGATCCGAAGCCTGGCCAAGAAGGGCAGCAGGCCGGTTCCCACGCGGCCGCCTATCTCATGTTACACCCAAAAGAATCCCATTTTTTTTCTCACAGAATTAAACGAGCGATAAAATTCTTGCGACGTCGCATGAAAATGTGCGTTACCTGCCTTGCATATTTATGCGTGCCCCAGTAATGACGTTTGTCGAGCCGCCCTAGCCGGTTTCATTACTGCTTGTCTCACCGAGCGCTGAAGCAAACCCTACTTTATAAACAATCTGTGTCAAGTGTTTTCCGATCGCGTCGCTACTTGTTTGCATTTTTCTGTACAGAATGAGTTAAAGCTGTATCAATTAAAATAACGCCACGTAACATTGTTGGCGTGCTGTTATTTGTTTACGTCGAAGCGCGCCTCGTTAAGTCTTTCTTGTAGAGGTGGTTCTGTTCTGCCCTCTCTTTCTACTGTTTGGAGCATGTATGAGAGCGTCTCGTTCTCGCAATGGCATTTTCACTAGCTTATGCTAAGAATGTGGGTACATAAGTCGTCACTAAACATTAACTCTGGCTTAAGTGTGCAATATCATTTATCTCGGCTCCGAGGGTAAATATTGTTCTTAATTTAATTCAAGTTAGTGGGAGCGCACGTGATGACGGCGCGCGCGGCGACGGCGCTGCGAGCCGCAAGTCGCGCGTTGCACATCGAATATTTCAAGGGGAAACGGCGCAGAATATACTCGCAATAGCTCGCCCCTAATCTTGAGCCAAGTCGAGTGTTGCACCTGCAGCCAAATTCGTTCCAATTAGGAGGAGTTAGAGTGCGCGTTGCTGACTGAACAGCAAATGATGCGGTCCCCACTTAACGCCGCCCGGGGCGACACTAACGTGTCGTCTGCACGTAAATAAATTCAGTTACCGCTTGCAGTGAGTGCGCGTCATTAAACTTTCTTGTCCGTAACTCAAGCCCGACGTGTGACGTTTGTTAATTATCAGGATTTAACAACATGTTGATCGAATTGCGTTCCGAGAATGTTCGCTTATTGACTTCAGTTCACTGCACGATACGGAGAATGTTTGATTATTAACTTGGGTTTAGAATACTAATACGGTCTACCGTATGACACGTACCGTATAAACATCTATGTTTCTACTTAGCTCTATGTCTTGAAAACAGATTAAACTTGGTGCACGAAAAACTATCGAAAACTGACATTTTGTCTTCAATAACAGCAGGTGTGCTGGTGTCATAGATTAAACAGTAAAGTGATACAATGAACTTTCATTGCGGCACGTTACCGCAATGACTTGAAAATACACAACACATCGATAAAACTGTTTGCTTAATATAAAATTTAACGTAATCGATGTTACGTCGGTGCGATCGTAGCGAGTACATAAAGTGAACATGCTCTTTCGCTACCAGTAGTGATATCCCACTAATGTGCTTTCGCCTACAATCTTTTCTTGCGATGACACGCTAAAATTTTCGTGTGGTTTAAATGAAATTGTATTCTATGCTGTATAGATTAGAGCTGGATTTAGTTTATTTTAGGGGTTTGAGTTAGGATAATTCGAAAGTTAAGGTGGGTGATGTCAATCTTTATCGTAAGGGAAGTTGTAGGAAGGGGGAGGTCGAAGTCGGCTAGAGGGTGCGCCGCTGCGTCGATTGTAATCACGCAAATGGTTCCATATCAAAATGTCACATTTGTATCGATGTTTTCCTGTCATTTTGCACAGGAGTATTGAACTTTATAAGTTGAAAGTATTGGCCTTTGAAATAAAATCAACTGGTTCTAATTGGAAAACAATGTGCGTAGAATATAGCGGTGCTACGTTGCAGCTACGCCGACTGACTGGCTGCTACGGCGTAGCACAACTTAACCTTTCATTTCCAACTATCCATCCAACCTGTATCATTCGTAAAATCATTTATACAATAGATAAGATGAGATAAGATCATCATTTTATGTCTTTGAGCCGAATTAATGTAAGTAGATTGTGTCTCTCTGCTTGATTAAAGATCAACTCACGTTAGAGCCGTATTTTATTCATTTTCCGCTTCTTCTTTCACATTTATCCATTTTTGTTACAAAAGTAGCAATGGACTTGTAGATAAGGGCGCTACCACATTTTATGTATTCAATTACAAATGGAATGACATTTTGGATGTACAAAAGGCGTCGTTTCAAAAAGCAATTATCGTTAAACGTTTACGAAACAATAAAAAAATCACGGGGTCACGTATTAAACAGTCTTTTTGGGGAGTTTGGTTTTATTTTTCTATCGACGCAGGCTGCCGGCTAGCCACTGACTGCGATCGCCTCCATTAAAATAACTCGTTAAAATTTATCATCGACCCGCTTAATCGCTTTAGCGCCACCATCTGGGATTTTATGATTTTTCTGCTTGCTCTGTATACTTTCGTGGTCATTTTACAACGTTTACAAAATTGCTTGCGTGAGGCGGTTAAAAGCTTTCCAACAACGTTTTACATCTCCTGTTTTGTGGGTAGTGATATTTTTTGTGTCAACCACACGTGAGCCGCGGCGTTCGTTATAATAATTACAATTTACATTTTCATTAGAAAAATACAAATTGTCTTGGTTGAAATCCAATTTAATCAAATTACACCGGATTTTGTGCTGGGCTGGTTTGCCGTGGCGCACTCAGAAGATAATTAAATAATTAAGAATGTATGAATGACGCTGTAAAGCGGTTTCCCTGATATTGTAATAATGCAGTCCTCTTGGGCGAAATCTTTTAAATTATTCTCTCACGCTTTTGCTTCGTAATTACGCGGACGTGGATGCCTACCGGCTCCGCGTCTATTGTGCGCTCTACGACTTATAAATGTAGGTAATATTTAAAACTTTGATGAATAGAATTAGACTGTATTCTACTTAAAACACATTAAAAAAAAACAATAGAAGTCGTCGTACATGAACATTTTAATTGTTAGGCAGCATACCACGTTCATACTCAGAGTCTTCATGTATATGTCTACGGGTCTTTACACCACACATTTTCTACATTCGTAAATTTTAAAAGTAAGATTGCACTAAAAAAATCCTGGAGCATTTCTGCTGAATGTGGAAAACGTTCGACAAAACGGTTAGCACGAGTGGAAATGAAACGTTTTACCTCTAAAATGTCAAAGGTAGCTTCTTTGGGTTTATATTTTGCGTTTATAGCGGTCAACGGCGCGTCGAGATACGAGCAAAAAGACCTGGAGCGACCGCTCGCTGCCGGGAGAAAATCTGAGGGCTTAAACAGTGCCACGTATGAAATAGTAGAGCTCGGTTACATGAAAAAGACGAGAGGCGAAATCGAGTGACAGGACCACGGCGTAGGATTTTCAGTCCGATGGTTTTTTGCAGCCGGGATTTTAGGACTGGACATTGCAGCCGCAGAGGCGATGCGAATTTATCGTGCCCGCTTCCCAAGCGGACGTGCGGTCCATGATTAGTTGGGCTCGACGCGTCTCAGTGATTTTTTTACATTTGCAAAGTCACCGGACCAAACCCGCACCTCGCGCAAAATTAGAACACAGCCCCCGCATTAAACATATCTCCTTTGATTCAAATTGTATTAAAATGTTGTGTTTTCAATTTCAGATTGACCCCAAAGTGGCCTTCCCCAGGAGAGCACACCCAAAGGTAAGCTTTTGATAACATTTCATCACGTTATGGTTAGACGTAAATTGAAAATTAAACCTTTATAATAAACTCATTCCGACATTACATTGCCACAAAACGAAGCAGCGTTGCAAAGTTACGACATATTGTGACTGTAAAGTGACCGGTTCAACGCGGCTTGTTTATTTTCGAACATTTACACAAAATATTATTTTAGGCTGGACATAACTCCGGCGTGCTATTAAGATGTTGGTTCACGGTGCATAAATAACTAAGGGCTAATAATTTAGTATGCGGCCGGTGATCTCGGGGCCGTCCGTAGCCTAGATGCTCCTGTGATTGAATCGCATAACAGTCTTTTTAGTGTATTTCCTTTTTCCCCGGTTTTCGTGAGTACGTTTATTTATTATTCTGAAAAAATAGGGTTATTAGATGTAGATGGATTAGGAAGACACAAGTGTTACAATATGTGTTATTTTTGTTTGGGATCCGTCTAAAGCAAGTCCTAACTTGTTTTTATTACGATTCTCTTAAAGTATTCGTTATCAGTGATAAACTACTAAAAACATCTGAATCAATTTGTCTGATCGTATTATATACGCTGTGACAGTAAAAGGTTTAATTAAGCTCTAATCATATAGTTTCATTTTGGTTTACGTTTGGTAATATAAAACAAATAAACTGACAAGCCTTTTTGACTCCAAAACAGATCCTGGTCAAAACATAATAACGGCTATGAAGCACTAAAATGATTAAAAATCCCAATAGTAGCAGGAAATTGGAACTGCGACTGATAAATGGCTATTAGGGTGGTCCCCTATCA
Source organism: Standfussiana lucernea (assembly GCA_964057025.1). Classification (NCBI taxonomy): domain Eukaryota; kingdom Metazoa; phylum Arthropoda; class Insecta; order Lepidoptera; family Noctuidae; genus Standfussiana; species Standfussiana lucernea. The sequence continues at coordinate 6,754,917 of OZ059791.1, read as the reverse complement.
TTTAGGACGAAATATCAGAAAACTATAGCTGCATATCCGTACCCGTTTTACCTACCCCCTCCAAAAACAACGTCGTGATACACGGAAAATTACTAAGCGGTAAAATTTAGGTAGGTATCATTTTTATTTTCTCATAGTTGTAAAAACTCAAAGGTTTCTTTTAAACCCCTGCATAATGCGGACATTTTTGAATTCAGCAACGATACTATAATGGCTTCGTCTGGAGAGGGGTTCGGCACATATTTACTAGGGTAATAAAAACAATAGAATTCAGAAGTAGCTCGCATGAAAAAAAAAACGTGGAGGAGGCAAAAGAACTTGTGCAAAGGTAGTCGAGAGGGTTGCTTATTGTAACGAGATGTTCATCAAAGACCCTGGGGTGTGGGATGTCTGTGTTATGTTTTTTTTAAGAGGTTCTTTTCATTTAAGAAGTTCTAGTAGGTGTGTTCTGCCAGGAAAAAATTTAGACTGTCTGATGGTTGAATTTATTTTGGACTAGCTTATGCCCGCGACCGGTTCGGTTATTGTCCCACGGCATCACACCACCGGGATAAAAAGTACTCTATGTGTTAATCCAGGTTATGAACTATGTGTATGCCAAGTTTAATCCAAATCCGTTCAATAGTTTTTGCGTGAAAGAGTAACAAACATCCATACATACACACTTTCGCGTTTATAATATTGGTAAGGATAAGGATTATTTCAAATTGATTTAAAAAAGTATAACTACCTAAAATTAAATTATTTTATACAAACTGTACTTGAGTGTTTTTGGAATAGTGCGTTTGAAACCGACAAAATATCTCTGGATTTGACAGCTATTTGACAGCATGTCTACGAGCTATTTGCGTTTAATCAAATATTGTGTGAGTGGTAAAATGGTTGCATAAAATTGGTATTATTATCATTCAGTAATATGTTAATTATTTAGCTTTATAAAGTGTACTGTATGTTTCATAAACATGTTCCAACTTATAAAATTGGTTTCGTATTTTAATAATTGAAACAGAAAATAAGCAGTTATAGTGAAATTAACTTATCTTTCGAACAAATTGTATCCAATGAGAAGTAAAATACATACTTAATTGAAATGACAAACAAAACCTTTTACTCTCCATCATTTAATATGCAACCTTGCGTGTATTCCATTAAAAACCACTTTCCACCTTTTATTGTAGTGTTAAAATTGTAATGAATCAATCAATTCCACTTATAGCTGGAAAGCCTTTCCCGAATTTCGCTGCAGCACTTGTTCTTGATGAATTTGTCGCAATTTAATTGGTTGACAACGTCCATTAACATACTACAACGTTAATTAAACTTGTCTTGTGAATAATCTAGTGATTCACGTGATGACCGACGTTTTTCGTTTGAAATGATTAACTAGAGCTGCTAATTCAATTTGAACTAGAGTATATTTCAATCAAGACCATTAAGTTGACTATCAGTCTTACCAAGGGGTATCGTATTACCTTTATTCGTATTATCAGTACTAACTGGGTTGTGGAGGTCAGTTATGCAGTCGCTCCATGTAAAATACCGGTATTCAGCTGTATCCGGTTAGACTGGAATCCAACCTCAACATAGTTGGGAAATGGCTAGGCAGATGATGATGATGAAGTTGAATACCATTCTAAATATTAATGCAGTTTGCAAGCGTTTTGATTTAAAAAAACCGTATTACTTATCTTCCACTATAAATCTTAGCTATTCTGTGAATTTTCGCTGAGGCCGCGAGAACCAAGATTTTTCGCTGAACTACGAGGTTTTGTTCTGCGCATAATTTTACAAGTTTTTACTTAATACAAAATATTAAGCTCACAAAATAGTAAACACTAGTTTTGCGGCTCCGACAAGTTTAAGTTATCATTGGTGGGTGCAAGCCGCATTTAATGTAAATTGGCGTCAGGAGCGCCGCCGGCCGGCCGCAACCCAACGTTTTTACATTCAAGTAGCTGATACTTCAGGTTCTATTTGACCCCGCTCAGAATAGACGGTAAGCTCTTGCTTTTGTATTTGCACTGCTGAATACTAGAGTGTAGTCAATTGATAATTTCCACCCGCAATAAACGGACGCGAGAGAGTTTCGTGAGGTGAAAATGAGAAAGTCGACGGTGTTGTTTTGTATTAACATTTATAAAAGTTGAGGTTGTCGGGGCGTCTTGCAACAAGTGAATTTCCTTTGGAGATGCTAAAGATAAGTGAGTGTGGCGCGTCTAGATTGTTTTAGGCGAAAACCGAATGAAAAAATCGTACCATGCGCAAATTCAAAAATCCGCGGATAGAGTCGGCACGCTACCTCCTTCTTTTTATATGGACATTAAACGTGATGGATGGTTTTAAAACATCACGTTATATTACTCTATCCGGGCAGCCAGTGCGGTGTTGCGTGGCCGGTCAAAGGGGATGCCGGCTATGCGAATTACATGAATACATTAAGGGAGCACTGCCTCGTACATGTTACACTGTAATGCTCACGAATAAATTTAGACCATGTTCCTTCATCATACCACCGAACGGCTACTATGTAGATATGTGAATTATGAATATAGATTCCGCTTATAACTTCCTATAGATTGCTTGTGGCCTGTAGGTACTCGTAGGTACCTCGGCCGCACGATGTAGCGGTTTGAGATAAAACAAAATAGAAAAGTTTGAGCCCAACAAACTGTTTGCTGACATCAAACATTTTCGGAAAATCCAAAGTAATATTTTTTGTGCGCCTAATTAATTGCTATGATAAACGACGCACAAAATCGGATGATTTTGTCAGTGCCTTGTGGGGGCGACATTCAAATTTCTGATTATCGTTTGCCGCCGCTTCTGCTTTCTCTTCTTACACAAACAATGGAAAAAAGGGGCACCGCTTCCAAGGCGCAAGCTAAGAACAAAACAAACGAATTTTTAATATCGTCTTTATCGATAATTGAGACTCCCTGGAAAACCTCTTATTTTGAAAAGTTTTAGAGACTGCAAAAGAGGAATGGTAAAAGCAAAATGGAATTGGAAGAAAAAACTTTTTTCATCTTCTTTGTTTGACATTGACAGTCACTAAACTTTGTATTTTCACAGCGGATCTATTTAATTTAGAATTGATTCAGCGGTATTTAATTGTCCAGTCAGCATCTGGCAGATGACTGCGGCAGATATTAAAATTTTATATATTTTTTTTAATCTCTCTCTTTTATACCTGTCTGGATTGTTATTATTCTTAGAAGTATATTTATTGAGTCTTCAAATCTTTTTCATGTCAGAACGAAGAAGAGTAATTCTTCTTCGATAACTGTCACAACTTTTTCGATTAATTTTTCTCCAAATATATCTTATTAAATACGGCTTACGGTTTAGTTAACACAGGCGTATGGTTATAAATACGGCGTCATAATGTACGGCATAACACAAAGCGCAATAACATATTAACCTCGGATGCAGATGAATAGAATATAAACTGGAACGTAGAGCCAAGTGCATAGGAAATCACGCACAGCCGCGAGCAACATTACCTATCTATTATCTGGTAGTACATACTGCAAGTTTCTTGCGAGTAAATACCCGTCGTGGTGGGAGAGGGGATGCAGGGGAACAAAGGCTAATATGTCATCGCGGGCAACTTAATTGACGCGGTTTCCGCAACGACGCGGCGGAACGCAGACGTCAGCGTTTCCTCCGCTTACATATTTATATGTAGCGACTGCACTGGCTCTCCGACGTTGTACCATGAAATAATACATATACGCTTTTAATTCTAACAAATGCGCATTCCTAGTATGTGCTCTCTTGGTTCATCGGAAATAGGTAGGTACGTATTTATAGTTCTAATTGTGCCAATCACAGGTTTGTCGAAAATTTTCTCAGAAATAAAAATGACACTCAAAAACATACACTTCAACATTCCCATAAATATGAAACAGACAAAAGGATAAATGGATGATCAAAGGTTTACCCTTTACCGCTATTCAATATAAACTCCAAAAATAACTTAGTTACTTAAATAAGTACCCACGTTTGGATTGCTCACGGTAAACCTATGATCGATAGGTAATTTGATTCACACAGCCCCGATTATATTTGGTTAACACGAGTGCCATCCGTTTGCTCAAAGTTTATCACAGGTGATTTCAATTAAAAAGCTTTAACCGACCCCGAAACGGTCGCCGAAATCGACGGCATTTGTAATCACCGCGGCGTGAGTTTATACTCTTTAATGGACTTTGCAGAAGTAGTTTCAACTCTACTTACGGCTAAGATATTTGAGGAAAAACTACCCGCCACCTACCGCAGTAAGTGGTGAAGTTGCCGAACTATGGCAGACGTGGAGGGTATGGGCGCTGGCGTGGCGCGCGCCGGCGGGCCCACTTGGCGCGATTTAACGTGTTTCATTAAAACGTTTTGTCGGTGTAATCGCAAGTAATTTAAGTGAAGAGAGCCGAGCTTCCGACTTTGTAAGTATTTTGTGTTTTCTTTTTTAATTACTTCGTTTTAACTTTGTTGTCGGGCTTTTAAAAGCTGACTGACAGCCAAATAACGAAGTTCTTTATAACTATTTAGGGAGGATTTAATGAAATTGTAAACTTTTTATGCGATAAAGCTCATTAAATTGGTTATTTGAATGTGATATTAACATGCTCGGATCATATAACTTTCTCCCTTTATTTCTGACATAAATAAAACAAAACTAACCTTTCATTAACCCTTCCAAATTGACTTTCAATTTTGTACCCACAGCAGAAAAATAGACTCGGCACCAGATAACCCTTCCCACACACGCAGAAACTATACTCACAACAGGCCCCTTAGATAACTTGTAATAATTTACGAATTCTATCAAGTTATCCACGTTAAATACAACATCGCCGTGAATGATGTAAACCGGGGTGCAACTCCAGTGTGCGGTCGCGGGACTTATGCGCCGCTGGACGGTAGTTATGAGCCCCGTCCCCTACATAAGTAACTCGTTACATCTGTTCCATCACTCCCCGACTCTCCCCTTCATTATTTAGCTTAATATACAGAATTAATTTTAAATTTTCACAACGAATTTTAAACCTAACAGTAATGTGTGGTCCAGTTTTCCCTCGAGGGTGGATAGTTTTGAAAAGAGGTTGGGATTAAAAGGAGGGTTAATAATTTGGATTATAAGACTGTCCTAGAGAGTAAGTAATGAGTCGAACCTTATCTAATACACACTAGACAATCTCTCATATTTTAGTCTTGCGCATTTAGAGGCTTCATTTTTGGAGCGGTTGCAATTCAAATGACTTGAAACTAAGATGTAAAGGCATAGGCTATATAGAATTTTAAAATACTTAAATTTACCGTTAGAACTGGAAACTTATTTTTACTGGAAAAATATTTTAAAACTATAAATTAACGTACCTTTCATACATGTAGTACTTACTAATAACAAGTAACATTCTAACACCAGTGGTTAGTTAATATTTTTTTAAAGAACACTGAATCCCGGGAAAGTGTGTTATGAGCTCCCGTTCGTTCATAAGTCAGTCGTTACACTGTTCTATTGCTCCCCAGTCCACTCACTCGCCTACAGGAAAACAATCACTTGTAAAAAATTATTTAAAAAAGGTTAATTTATGATAGATAAAATTTATTTGCGTGAATGAACATGAAACATATTAATAATTTTATTTTTCAAATTACAAATAATAGAAAAAAAAGCAGTATAGTTTGCATTTTTTTTAAATTGCACCCTTTAACATTATAGTGTTGGTAAGTATTATTTTGAAAATGTTACATTATTGGCATAATTTTTAAATTGTGTGCTGCTTGGTACAGACTGGCCAAAGTAACGAGTAAGTGTTGCGTCATCGTGGATTCATTTTTTAAAAGTAACGTATTTTTGTTAAAAAATACCCTTGCGATTTTAGGGTGAGAAAGAATTTGTTATTGACCTTCTTTTAGTAACCTAGTGTAAAATAAATCAATGTCATGTAGTTTTAAATGGGTTACTTTGAATTCAGTTATTTACTGACTTTTTTAGTAGCTCGCTATAGGTTAAAGCCAACTTAACCAGGGTAAGCTTACTAAACCCCTCTAAAACAAAAATTCACTGAATAATTCAGTACAAAAACCTTTTTTAAAACCTCAAACTAAAGCGGTTTAGGCACTCAATTTATTTCCAACGTTTATAAATAAACTAACAAAATACGCGACTGTTTACCACCCGTTATCCGTGGTATTCGTAAAGAAAACAAAATGTATTGCACGCCAACTTTGGGCATGGCGTGACGGGCAAACCCGCGGTCTGCCGTTGTAACTTTTACGACCTTTTACACCTGACGTAGACACGAGAACATATGGAGATGTGAACCAGATCGTTTGTCAAGATCTGTATGAATTATAACATTGGGTATCTGAGTCTTGAAAGGTAGAAAGATGGTGGATTGAGAATCAGCGTTGGGTGTTGGTTGTGTTGCAAAAGACTGAAACAACATTGGCGGAAGTCGTAACCAGTGTCACTTCTATGCCTTATTATATGTTTTGGTTTCGTTCTGGATTATAATGAAATAAAAATGTGATATATTTTCATTTTTCAAATAATAGCTATCTATTCCACTAGTCTACAAGGTGTTTGGTGCATCATTGAATGTGCCTATAGCGGGAATGTTCAATAATACAGTTTCTCAAAAAAAAAAAAAAAAATTGAAATAAAATTCCGTGGAGCCAAGGATGAGTTATTGGGGCTGATGAGAGCAAATGACCTCTTCTTACGGCCCGTTCAATTTGGCAAACGATTCATCAAATACCCTGTATAACATAACATTCCACTTGTGGAATTATGTGATTTTTTTTCCTTTAAAATCTGTCCCTGTTTTTGACAGTTATCATAATATACGCATGCTATTTGAACTCTTCTAGACGCCATTATATAAATTAATACAAGTTACTAGACTCGACTATGCAACCGTTCAGAAAATATCACCAAAAACGAGAGACGCAAGAATCCGGTCATCTGTAGGCAAACTTTCGTCTTTCACCTATAACTGAGTAGCATTCTTCTTTAAGAAATTGCATTTAATCATGTTGAGACCTCATAACTTCCCTTCTGCCTCGTATATTTTATGAATTTCAAACATACTTCTCGTCAACAATTACTTTAATAATAAAAAAGTTCTTAGTATAGGCTTTTACGACAAATACTTTTGTTAAATTAAAAAGTTTCGTTGAAGTTACTCGCTCTTGATCGGTTCATTGTTGCTGAATTGTTTTCGTTTGTGTGTGTGTGTGTGTATGAATATTGTAAGAGTAATTTTCATCACAACTTTCAACTTAAGGTGTTGCGTACAAAATGAGAGTTTACATCTGAATAATAACTCGATCGTGAAATGAAAGCTATTTAATTTACTGAGTTTGAAATTATCGATCATTAAAATGCGCAAACCCGAGATGTTTAGAATGGATAAATAATATCTATCTATCCTTGTTTTATACTATTTTTAAGCTAAAATGTTGCAGGTTCATTTAAAAATTTGCTTGTCGAAATAATTTAATTTGTTACTTACTTTAATATTTAATTTAATTCTTTGAAAATAATATTTTATTTGGATCGAGGGACGAGACCAGTCCTTAAGTAAAACTTTGTCCAATTGTAAGTACCTACCCGTATTGCGATCCATGAGGCGTAGATTCTCTATAGTTTTTATGACCTAGGGCCGGACAGCGACTATTTCTTTGAACGAGATCTCGTTGAAACTTTTAATTAACTGAGTACTGCAGATTTGCTACACAAATTATTTTTCATCATTTCATTCGTCCACCTTAAATTTTTAACGTTCTGTGAGAAACTTTGAATAGTCCGTTTTTTATTCATATTAAAAGCTTTACTTTTATTATTCTGCTAAAATTGCTAATTATTGAATTAAAAGGATTTTTTAAACAGGAATAATTTAACTCTGTGTCAGTCCACATATCTGCTTACTAGTAATTTAGGTAGATTTGCAAAATTTTCAAGAATAAACGACTCTGAAAAACAACTCTACACGTCGTTTTTCAGAACGCCTATCATTTTCACAACAAAATTCTGTTTCACATCATCCCAGTTTACTCAATGGTGATGTGACGGGAAATGTGTAATCACCACAGCCTAAATAATAGCAATATTAATTAATAACTTGAAAGTCAACACGCTTCACCCTGTCATTAGTTTGAACAGAGACGCACGAGTATATCAATCATTAGTTGCGTTATCGCGGCGGCACACGACGTGCCATCACCCAACTTCGCCTTCTCGTGTTTGTGTTATTTGTTGTACATTTCAGAGAAGACCTAATTTCATTAATTTAAACGGATGTACCTTCTCCCCGCCTCGGCCCACGCCACTACCGGCTACCTCTCCAAACGGTGTTATTTCGAACCTGATAAAAAATTACACACCTTTGTTTTTAGTCCGAATTTAACGCTGCAAACTGGATTTTGAAAAGGCCGGGGATCAGTGCGGCTTTGCGCATGCCCACCACCGTTACTTTTCAACCCGAAATTCCTAACCGCGAATTTAATATTTAATCTCACCCTTGTCTAGAACATTTACCGGGCGAGTGTGTCCCGAAATACTTTCCCTATCTGCGGAGAGGCGTACATTGGTTAGGTACAGTTTTTTAATCGCCCGGCCACCACTTGACGTGCGGCTGTGATGGATGGCGGCCTGTACCCGGGTCACGTTTTGTCATTTTATTAATACTTAAATTGGTCACCCGTGACGCGCGAAACGTGAAGAGGACAAAGCTTAATACAACACTTTAATATTTTTGTTGCAGCTCGTTCGACCCATGTATGAAATTGGAAACTTGGGTCCGCTGTAATAAAAATTAATTTGCACTATTAGTCAAACACCGGTTGTTTTATTTTGCCGACACCTCGAGTAAAGCGCGAATTTTTAACTTAAATTCTGGTACAATGTTCGGGGAGCGGTTACAAAGAGGAGGAGGTTGAATGTAAACATATCAAATATTTTAAGTGTAGGTGGGTGAGGAATAGCTCCATAATACAGGGTCGCTTCATTTACAAGCCCCCAGCATCATGTCCGGTCGACATAGTTACACGAGTAGGTATGTCTCAAAACATATTAGCGAAGTAAGTTAGCAAGCGCAGTCCGCCTTGGGTTAATGGGGTGTCATGGCACATGATGGGTCGTCCGCCTTACGAGTTACTAGCTCATCAGGACCGCCGACGAACGAGACCGACACCCTTTTATTGACACTAGTTTTATACTGAAATATGGACTGAGGTAACAGGAAAATAATGGCAGCTTTTAGGGCAGTAATATACCAACCGATAGCTTCTTTTTAATGTGATCTCGTCGCCTGAAACAGGTATGTAAATGACCTTCCTAAAAGGTAGGTAGTGGCGGTTCAAATACTAGAGTAATGTAGATGTAAGTGATACTGAAATATTCATTTATTCATTCTCATTTTCCGGCTGTTCTCTATGATGGAAGTAGAAAAATTATTCACTACTTATTCCAAATGTAGCTCCTTTTACATATTTAGGCGCAATGTGAGTAGCTAACGTATTACTCGCTTCCGATTAAACTAGAAATATTATCAAAGTTTTCAGATGTAGGAATTTTTGATGTTAAAAACTTCGACTAGTGACGTGTTGATTAGGGCTGCGATAACTTAGCGGTGTCATACAAAAACGAATACTGAACTAAACGATGGAATATCGTAACAAAACTAATACTCTGGGTTACTTTTTCTATGACTAATTCGGTATTGTGGAGACACTTCAATTTAAAGTTCCCGTGAAAAATCATAATAAGTTACTTTCAAAGAAGAGTTGCCTCTCACACTTAAAAATAACTTCGTCTACACTCATAAAATAATATTTCACACATGTGATATCACAACGAAACTTTCGAAAAATTCCCTTTTACAACCCGCCACTCCAAAAAGTTTGAAGCGAGACATATAAAACTATTTTAATAACAAAACATTTTACAAAGACATCGTCCGATATAACGTACATAAGTGTAAAGGACTAATGATACGTCATCGCACGAGCCCGCCCACACGCTCCAACGGCGACGGTCACCGAACACTTCTCTAGTAATAAGTTTATCGACCATCGAAGCTAGAGCTCATTTTATCTTTTTAACCGCTCGGGTAGGTAGCATTAATGTTTCAAACTACCTTAGTTTATTAGACTTGAACTTTGTTTTAAAGACTGTTCTGTGTTCTCCTTTTTTTGGGGTCCGTTAGGGGTGGGTATGCATTTGAACGTGAAGCGTTTTAAATGAGTGAAAGTGATATTAAACCATGTTCATAGAAAAATTGCAGCGTTGCTTATACTATCAATATGTTTCATTGCACTCGCGTTTTTTTTTCAAACTTAAGTTCCAACTTTTGTTAGGTACGGGACTAACTTGAGGTGCTCTGGTTTCAAGTTTTCAAGACCGCCAACACTTGAAATCGGTACACACTACAGGAAAGCCTAATCAGTTGAAATAAAAAGTATCCTGCTCTCTTTCCTTCGACACGAGACCTTTAAAAAGTTTGTAATGGTTGAGCAAGCAAAAAACTTTTTCATCTACTACATTATTTCTGATTATACCTGTTATTTCTTCTAATAAAGTGTCTGAGTAATCTATATTGCTTTTAGCAGTTGTTATGAACTGACAAGGGTCATGACTTTCCTTCTCAGAGGGCGTGAAACTCGTCTAACACATTTTGTCAAGTTTATCTATTATGTATCTCACCAACAGACCTCGAAACAGTTTTCTTGAGATGGGCACCATTACCACTACTCCTTTAGTTGGATCAGTCCTCCCACGCACCTCAATGAATTCACCACATCAGCGTGTTTCAAGAACGCTACAAAGCTTTACCTGTTCGTATCGAATCGAAATGAGTATTGCATCGGAAAGCTTGCCAACAAGATAATACAATCTGTACCTCATCTTCCGTACAATATAAAACTCTCAACCTGCAAAGTAAATGCACCTTCAAAAAGCGAAGAGTAGCAATCTAGCGGGAATAATTTTTCCGTGCGATTGCGATGCGATGTTTTGGCGCATCGTTCGACAAATAGCCGCGCAGCGTCGCAGTCCGCAGGGCGGTCCGCTGACGCTACAATATCTGCCGCCGTCGCTCGCTCGCGCAGCACGCGGCCTCACAGGCGCATGAGCTCACAGGCACACTGGCACACGGGCACACGGGCACCGGCAACTTGGAAAAAATGCCGAGATTGGCGAGGAGAGCTCCGCGGCCTTGGGGTGTCGGCCGCCAATTCGCCACGTTGTAACACGGAGATTGTACCGTCTGTTTTGTTTGCCTCTTACCGTCTTATTTCTAGCACAGAAATTGTATGAAAGTGCATCTGACTTTAAATTGTTATTCTGTGACTCCCCAAAATTTTCTCACGAAAAATAAACTTCGTCCCCAGAGAACTGCGATTACAAACGAAATAAAAACGCGAAACAAGAAAAATAAAAACGTGGGCCCGACTATTCATGTCACGGATTTTTCAGCCGCAAACGATAGTTAACGCTATCTAGTTAGTAGTTAAATAGCTCATTCTCATTCTTGGAAACGTTCTCTAACGTAATAAACGACAAGAGTAGGAAGCTTCGCGTGAAAGTTGAGAGCGTATGCTATCTCATGCAAATTACGGCAGATTTATCATAAGACGTCTCCGTAATTGCGACGTGAGGAGATATGGCGGGAGCGCTTAAAGCCACTCTCCAGAAAAAAAGGCAATTAAAGGGATAAACTGGAGCAGTTAGGTCGGGCGTCACGCTTGCGATATCTCTGGAGAGGTGGCGGCGCGCTGGCGTGGCGGCGGCGTGGCAGCAGCGTGCCGCGTGCGTGCCTAGCGCCTCCCGCCTTCAGACCCCACCGAACATGTAAAGGGCGTGGAGCAATATCATAGACTACAGACTGGAGACGGGGGTGGAACATCCGCCACTGACGCTATTGCACTTGAAGCTTTACAAAGCTAAAAGCAATACAGTTATTTGATTTAAGTCGGGTGTGTACCACCGCCTTGCGCTGGATTGTGTTTGTTCTGGTTTGGCAGATGTCAAAGTTGTATGTTTTGAAACAGAGCCTCACTGTTGTTTGCGATGTTTGTTTCCAGATAGATGGTATTAGTTACCTATATGTGTTGTTTTCATGTGTGCATTACCCTACATACACACGTACACTGTAAAGTAGCCAACCACAACATATCAGTTGTGCACATGCATCGAGTAGCACTAATGACATTCATTACTAACGGATTAGCTAAAACAACTAATCTGTTTTCTGTATCGTTAGACGACTGTCGATGTTTCCGAATTGTAGATACGACTTCGAAAGCAACTAATTACGTGGAGCTTGGCTAAAAGCCATTGAGAGTCCATCGGCGATAACCAAAACAGAGTCCATCAAAATAATGACTTGGTGTATGAGGGTGATATGTGACATTCGCTACGGTAATTAATGCAAATCAATGGCGGGACGTGCGATTGATTCGGGACTAGCGGAAAGCTGATCAATTAAGTTAATGAGCTGCTGAATCCATATCGCTGACGTTTCAATATTATGCTAATGCTTACGGTTATTTGCTGAGTAATACCAGCGGGCATTCGCTAGATATGCACCTTTAAGTTTCTGCGCAATTTGTCGATTATTTTGTATCCAATCGGCTGTGATATTTTAAGGGGTTGTGGTAATGAGTGTCGAGTGTTTATGCAGTTGAGGTTTCTTTGTGTGATAGGTACGTTGACTTGGGGCGAGGTTGTGACTATGTTTGCTTTCTTTTGAACCAGGATACGTAGGTATTATCGTATGCATTATTATTGAAGCCAGTGTGATAGAGTGGTATCATAATGAAATACCGTTTCCAGATTTTTCTTCGCTATTTTTTTTTTCATATAAAATCAATTGATACGTAATTGCAAACAGTCACGAGACTTAAAGAACTTGTATTTAAAACAATAGTCTAGGATTAAAACACCCACACACGTATTGTTAAACAAAATTCAACGTCTTGTAGAATTAGTTAATTATGACGAGTTAGTTGACGCTTCTCGTGACCCAAGGGCTGGCTTTTACCTTGGCCAGAGGCTAAATGTTGCCAAACAACGTGGCAACGCCGCCAGTCTCTTGGGCACATTACCGGCTGACAGCATCGAGGAGGAGTTTTTGGATGCCCTTTTATAGTTTGTAGTTAGTACGTTTTAATTATTATAAATAATTGTAAACACCTCTTGTTACTAACAAAACACAAAACCTAAGGCTATTATCGACACCACCAGCCAAAGCCGTATTCCATATCGTAAGCCGATCAATGGCTAATGATCCCTAGGTGTATCGGAACTGTTCCAATATTATGTAAATGCTATCAGCTAGTCGCCTGAAAGCCTTCGCCGGCCTTCCCCGCTAACGTTACTTAACGATAACGAAAGCGTTCAGTTTACAGAATAGGTATATTTTCATAATTTTAATAGAGCAACGTTTTAAATTGTGTGAGGGTATTCTGTTACGGTAAGCTCTAATGGGCAGGGGATATATTATCGACGAATATAGGAGGATGGAGTTTACAGCGTGTAAGAGAGAAGAGAATTGAATTTTAAATGCCAGTCTTGAAAGTAGATTTTTGCTAATTTAGCTCAATTAACAATTAACCCCAAAGGAGTTCGTACTATTCCAGCTCAAATACTAAAAATAAAATGTAATGTTCCAATATCTTTTTGATTTATTGAATAAAGTAGTTTTCGCTTTATTAAATAAAATGGGTTCGTAATAGACTGATGAATTTAGTCAATGCTGTTAATTTTATGAATAGGATAATTAATTGTAAGAAAACGGACTCTTTCTTCACATATTATAGCTAGAACATTAAAAAGTTCTAATGAATAAGAAAATGTGCATTCTTGGATCAGCTTTTAGTCTAACTGGATGTAACTGCATTCGGTAAGACTCGGCAGATTGGATACCAGTATTTAACTGTGACTACAAATCTGACCTCCACAACCCAGTTACTAGGCAATATTATAATAATACGTTTTGGTAAGACTGGATATCATGACTTACCATGACCACATCTGCTTGTAAAAATGGTTAAGATGATTAAATTATAAATGTTACAATTTGCTCTATTCTTGAACTTTATTCTATTTAGAATAAGTATCCGAAGCCTTGCACATATTTTGTTACACTTGTACGTATATTGAGTACTTGAGTAAGAAAGTATATGGTTTGTATGGAAGGAAACCTTGAAGAGAACCGCGATGTCGTGATACCGTGAACCAAACTCGTACATGTATCAATGTCTTTCATATAACCTATGAATTCTCACAATTTATTACTGGCCGCGAGTTTTTGAGGAAGTATGCATAAAGCTCATGCTTTAATAGATCTATGAAACGGCCTTTATATTTATGATTTGAGGAGTTTTTGAAACCTTTTATACATGTTTGAGACAGTAACTTTAAACCCAATGCTGGGATTTATGAAGTTGCTGTATTATGCACAAATACAATATCCTCATTGGTAGCTGTGTTTGAGCCGTTTGGGGTTAAAACACTAGGGCCATGGGGTCCGAGTGCGCACCTAGTCTTTCGGGATATCGCCAACCGGTTGGTTGACTCTTCTCGTGACTAGAGGGCTGGCCATTTTTGGGTCAAAGAATCAGCATTGCCATTCAACGTGGTAATGCTGCCAGCCTTCTGGTCACTATTCCTGTTGACAGCGATGAGGACGAACTTTTTGACGCCCTTTGATGATTTTTTTCTTTTATCTATGTACATATTTGTATTACAATTAAGTACTTAATTCGTTTAAAAGTATTATTTTGCAAATATATAGTTTAATTTATTGCTATATTATTAAGTACTTAATACTTGGATAAAGATACGGTTTTGAGTTTAATTTTTTACCTGGATGAGTAAAATAATGTAACTTCTTAAGGATAAGTCTATCACTTTATAAGTTTATCACTTTTCACACAAAATAATCTGACCATTCGTTTGTTTGGCCTAAATCATCCCTTAGCACAAATCAGTCCTTAAATAATACGAGTAGCCAAACAAAACACAATCTGAAGAAAAATACTCACTAAAAACAAAAACCCGTCACAGATAAACTCCACTAAATCTCTTGTGAAAACATCAAGACAGTATATCTCAACGTCTGAAAACGACAATTGTGCCCACTTACAATATTCCACTTACGTGCCATAAACTGTATCAAACAAATAAAGGACTACCATAAGCGTTCTGTTGGACGTAATATCACGTTAGTAGTCATAAAAACTACGCGGATTGAGTGTAAACAAGGGCTGGGTTAAGATGTAGGAACCGCAATGCACCAAAGTGACGTGGCTTCTTGTAGGGCGACACTGACTGGCTCGTTTATCAAAGTCAATATCGTCTGTCGTCGTATGTACCTACATGTATAGGTTGCGTATGTATTATTGCACGCGTGTGTACTTGGGCTCATTGATTTTGATATGTTGTTGGACTGGTGACAGTTTTTCATGTTCTTGGCTTGTTTGGATATGTACATATATCTAGCATGAAAGTTACAGCATGGATTATCAAGAGCTTATAATAAAACAAAAAAAATGATTTTTAATAATTTTGGTGACAACCACATATTTTTTTGGCTTCCATTATCTTTTTCTTCTAGCAGGCCAATGTTTTCCCAGTCAATGATTTGTTTTATTACCTGAGTACCTACCAGAATAATAAGTGCCGCTCGGATCAATCTTCAGGTTGGTCTGTCGATGGCTGACCACCATTACATACCGAGTTTCCCCCGTACCTCGGAAAGCACGCTAACCCGTTGGTCCCGGCTGTCATTTGTATATCTTTGACAGTCGTTACAGGTAATCAGTGGCTCGAAAGTCTGACAACCAGTCTTACCAAGGGGTATCATATTACCCAGTCCTAAATGGGTTGTGTAGGTCAGATAGGCAGTCGCTCCAAGTAAAATACTAGTATTCAGCTAAATCCGGTTGCGGCGGCTAATGCTGACCTGAGTACTTGAGTAGTGTTTGAAACGGTCATTTTAAACGATAGATAAAAGAAGTACGTCTACGGCTGATGCTGTATGATCTACCTTTGCCGTGACCAGTTCAACCATGCTTATATCTGCCACCGAGGCGGAGATATCGGGAGAGCGAGCCATGTCCTCGGACCATTTCTAGATTCACTGCACTGGCCTTACTTTGACTTACCTCCACTGAGTGAACATTACATCTATGCACCCGTACAAATAAATAAATTAAAGTGTCTGTTTGTAGTTTAAAATAAAAACAGCTTTTTACTGAATGCGCATGAAAGTACTTTAATGTGGTAGGTACTTATACTTAAAAAAAATATTGTATTTTATATTGATTTAAAGCCTTGAAATTGTTGAACCGATCGTCCGAAATTAATATAGAAATATTACAGAGAAGTAATATTTCTATATTAATTTCACATGGACGAAGTTAGCAGGCAGTAGCTTGCTTCTCAGTGACACTGCTCACGCGTCGCTCCCGCGGTCACTCCTTGCGTTGTCCACAGCGTGTATCAGAAAGTGTGTTCATCTACAGGCTGGAAGGTTACCGACTCTAAAACGGTAAACACGACGTAATCAGTACATCATTCTGATTCAACACACATATAAATTTTTCGTCGGTTATAAAACTGCAATACTGGAAAAATTTATGGAATAACTGTTTTTTTTTTTATTAATTTTCTATGTACTGAATACGTAGTAGCCGTCTTAGCTTCGATATCCCTTCGAGCCTGTATATGAGTGGGGTGCAGACCATCAAACTGAACAACTTTCTGTATGGGACAACAATAAAACTGTCCCATACAACATATTTTTAATACTCACTCGACCCAAATGTATGCTCATTCGGGTTTTTAACTACGGTGTTAGTCGACACCCTTACACTCACTATAACAAGACATGTCTTGTACACGTAACTCTTTGGCTATGTATACTTAAGTAACAAATACAGCTAACAAATTTTTTGCTTAGTCTTCGCGAAGTAACCTGTCGATAGTGACGGATAACTTAGACTGTCACAATGTTCTTCTCCCACTTTAACATTCTACTTGAAATGGCTACATTTATTTTGCTTTAGAAAACGTTTAAGTTGTTATAGTATTGCTTGAGACTTGAATAGAAGTTTTGTTGAAAATTCTGCCCTATTTCAATGCCTAAAGACATTGTGATAGGCGTCAGTGTGATCGATGTGTTGTGAAGAAAACAAATAATCATTACTTTAGAGTATTTCAGTTAACTGTACAATAATGCAGACATCACTGGGATACTAGCTAACTTCGGTTTATTAAAATAATTTGATAGACTAAAAGTTTTAAATATAATTACTTTCTATAATGTTACTTAGTTTCATAAAAGTTTTTAAATGAGTCAAGATAATTTTATTCTTCATTAAAACCAGCAGATTTTTATCGAAAGGTATCATTTTGATAAATTCCTAGAATCCACTTCAACTTCGAATAACTAAAATGATATTTTATCATAAGTTCCAACAAAAACGTATTAAGGATAGTATTGCTGAAATAACTCAAAAAAAAATATTATTTGATTTATCTTCACAAAAGAGAAACTTTTTCTAGATGTATAGACGTTTAAGTTTTTCGCATTTTTCAGAGAAAATATTGTTATCAAATTTTGATCAATATATATATTTACCAGCTCCAATATAAGAAAAATACATAAGTGTTAAAATGAATTCTGATTAAAAATAACGAGATCATGAAATATCAGAATGTATTCAAAGCTCATTTTCCTCAAATTTCTAGGACTTAATTTTACGCACGATTGGCAGCATAACAGCAAACTAAGACATCTATAATAATTATAATATAGCACTAAACTAGCTTTAGCCCTGTGATAAATGACTAGATATTGACGTGGCTATAATTACTAATTTATTGAGCACGATGACGTAATCATCTACCATTTTGCAAGAATCAATAGTCAAGGTGAGCAGGAATGGG